>VZRF01006710.1:362266-399507 GCA_013396875.1 Vireo altiloquus
GGCGGCCCCGCCGAGCCGCGCACCTGCCGCAGGTGAGGCGGGCGGGGCCGGGGCGGCTGCGAAGCGCCCGCTCTCCTTCCCACCAGTGGCTCCACGGCGGTATCGGTACCGCCCGGTGCCGTCCCGTCCCTCCCTTCCCGCTGTCCCGGGTACGTTCCACACTCCGCTCCGTTTTTCCCCCTCAAAACAGGCAAATCCCGCAGCCGCCTATAACAGCCGGCACCGTAAAGCGAGGCGCGGGCGGCGCGACAGCCGCGAGGTCCTCTCCGGCGAAGATGGCGGCGGGGGATGCGAAGTCGGTGCTGTTCGTGTGCCTGGGTGAGCGGGGCGAGGGGCGGCCGCTCCCGCACTGCTCCCGCTCTGCGCCCGCCGCTCCTCGGCCGGGGGCACCGGCGGGCTTGGGGGGGAGCGCGGTGAGGCGAGGGCCGGGACCGGGGAAAGTGTGGCAGGCCCGCCGCGGTGCCGCAGGCGCCCCGCCCTCGGGGAGGCCCGGAGTGGCCGCCCGGAAGGGAGGCAGAAAGGGGAATCCACCTGCTCCCGTCTTGTAATGGGAATAATGCGGAAGAGCTTAGCGTTGAGGGTGGCAGAGCCCTGGAAGAGGTTGCCTAGGGGGGTCGTGGAGTCTCCCTTCTAGAGACATTCCAAACCACATGGACGCGTTCCTGTGTGACCTGCTCTAAGTGACCCTAGAGTCCAGGGGAATTGGACTAGATAATGTCCAGGGGTCCCTTCCAGCCATTATAGTTAGGTGATTCTGTGAAATCAGTAGGAAATAGTGAAGGAAGTAAACTCCAGTGTTGACAAACGCAAAGCTTGTGTGTGGGGAAGAGCAACACCTAAATAGGCATAAAGCAGCTCTGACCTGAACAGCTTTCTGAGATGGGTTGTGCAGCACCTGGCTTCTGGAACAGTGGGATGGGAACGGGGAGCCTGCTTGCAGGTTTGCTGTTGGGAATACCTGACATGGGAAAGGGAGAGAAAATCACAAGAACCACTGAAGTTAATGTCATTAACAGCGGTTGTAAAAAGAGGGAAAGAAGTTTAGGACTTAAAGTAAGAAAAAGAACTTGGTGGGAGTTGATCTGTTATGATCTAATAATGAAATTTGTGGTCTGTTATGAAAGTGAGTGAAAAGAATAAGACTTTTCTGAAAGGCTACCAAAATGAAGAAATAGGAAGCTTTCTTTTACTGATATTCTGTATGTTTATCTTGTAAATCTTGTCATGCAGTCACAGAAAACAGAAGTGTAGATGGGATCAGAAATCACTTGAACGCTTTTCTGAAGCTTAGGACAATTAATTACTGGTAAATAAGATAATCACAACCAGCAAATAGCTAACTTGACTATGTAGATTTCAGAGCCCTGCCTCGTTTTGTACATGCTTTCTCTAAACTTCTGGTTTCTTCGAAGAATAACAAGCTGGATGGCTCTCTGCTTTGATGTAGGAGGGCTGTTAACATTGTCTGCTTCCTAGCCCATATAATCTTACCTATGTGTTATGAATCCCTGGCATTTTGCCAAGTTTGTTGCAAAACCATTAGTTAATTTTTGAGCTTTTTGCTATTTGTTGGTTTCTTTTTGTTGTAACAGGAGACATGCAGATTAACTGAATAGCAAACCAAGAGTTTGCTGTTTGTGTGAAATATGTTCTGATGTTTACCTTAAAGTAAAATCAACCCCTAATAATAATCCAGGGAAAACATCCTGTAGTAAGAGATTATCATTTGGTGTGTGTTTGGAAGCTAGTGGTCTATATAAATGTTTTTGTATAAAAACATCTTAATTAATTATGAATCCTCCTTCTCAAACATGATGTTCTGAAGACAGTGGTAATCACTGTCCCTGTGTGCTGAAGGGTGAGCCAGCATGGAAGACAGGCCTGGCTGAACAGGGAGCTCTGAACTGAAGGAAGAAAGGAGAGATTATCACCTTTGGAAGAAGGGGCAGGCAACTCAGGAGGACTAAAGTATGTCATGAGGTTATGCAGGGAGAAAAATTAGAGGGTCCAAAACCCAGCTAGAACTTAAAATGGTTACTGCCATAAAAGAAAAAATCAGCAGCAAAAGGAGAGCTGAGTAGAATCTCCATCCTTTGTTGGATGCAGGAGGAAACAGTGACAAAGGATGGGGAAAAGGCTGAGATATTTAATGCCATCTTCACCTCAGTCTTGAACAGTAAGGCCAGTTGGTGTCTGTGTACCAGCCCCCTGAGCTGGAAAACAGAGATGGGGAGCAGATTCATTGAACAGAATCAAGAAAAAACTTCCAAGATCATAAACCTTTGACCGAGCACCAATCTGTCAACTAAACCATAGCACTAAGTGCCACATCCGGTTAGTTCTTGAGCACTTCAGGGACAAAGACTTCCTCACCCTGTTGGGCAACTCCTTTCAATTCTTAACCACCTTTGCAGTGAAAAAATTTCTCCTGATGTCCAGCCTGAACCTTCCCTGGTGTAGCTTGAGTCTGTTTCCTCTTTTCCTATTGTGGATGGCCTGGGAAGAGACCAACTCCCACCTGTGTACAATCTCTTTTCAGGCAGCTGTAGAGAGCATTAAGGTCTCCCTGAGCCTCCTTTTCTGCACCACCTCCAAGCTGCTTCTCACAGGACTTGTGTTCCAGACGCTTCGCCAGCCTTATTGCCCTTCTCTGGACATGCTCCAGCCCCTCAGTATCTTGCAGTGAGGGGCCCAGAGCTGAATGTAAGATTCAAGGTGTGGCCTCACCAGTGCCGAGTACAGGGGGAGAATCACTGCCGTGGTCCTGCTGGCCACACTATTGCTGATGCAGATCAGGGTGTCACTGGCCTTCTTGGCCAGCTGGGCATACTGCTGTCAGATGGCTGTTAACCAGCACCTCCACCTTTTCTGCCAGGCTGCTTTCCAGCCATGTTTCCTGCATGGAGGGAGCTGCTGGAAGTGTTCACTGAGCTACTTTCAATGATTTACCATCAATCCCGGTCACCTGAGGCGGTTCTGGTTGACTGGAAGTTGGCAAATGTGACACTCATCTACAGGAACGTTTGAAAGAACGATCTGGGGAACTGCAGGCCTGCCAGCCTGATGATGGTGCCAGGGAAGGACATGGAGCAGATCATCATGAGTGCTGTCATGTGGCACAGGACAACCAGGGCATCAGGCCCAGCCAGGATGGGTTTAGGAAAGGCAGGTCTTGCTTGAACAACCTGATCCTCTATGACCAGGTGACCTGTGTAGTGGATGAGAGAGGGGCTGTGCATGTTATCTACCTGGACTTCACCATAACTTTGAACACCATTTCCCATAGCATTCTTCTGGAGAAACTGGCTGCTTAGGGGCTTGGATGGGTACACTGTTTTCCTGGGTAAAAAACTGGATGTGTGGGTCCAAAGTAGTGGTGAATGGATTTACGTTAAGCTAGCAGCTGGTTATGAGTAGTGGTTCCCCAGGGCTGAGTATTGGGATCAGTCCTGTTTAATGTTTTTGTCAATGATCTGGACAAGGGGATTGAGGGCTACTCTAGTCAGTTCACAGACAACACCAAGTTGGGTGGGAGTGTTGAGCTGCTGGAGAGTAGAAAGGCTCTACAGAGGGATCTGGACAGGCTGGATCGAATCAAATGATATGAGATTCCACAAGACCAAGCACAACAACCCCCTGCAGTGCTACAGGCTGGGGATGGAGTAGCTGGAAAAGCTGCCCAGTGGACAAGGACCTGGGGATGCTGGCTGACCACAGCTGAACATGAGCCAGAGTGTTCCCAGGTGGCTAAGAAGGCCAATGGCATCCTGGCCTGTTCCAGCAACAGTGTGGCCTGCAGGACCAAGGCAGCGATCGTCCCCTGGTACTTGGCACTGATGAGGCAGCATCTCAAGTGCTGCGTCCAGTTCTGGGCCCCTCAGTCAAGAAAGACATTGAGGTGCTGGAGTGTGTCCAGGGAATGGTGGCAAAGCTGGTGAAAGCAAAGCAAAATTTTTGAAAGCAAAGTTGAAGGGTCTAGAGCAAAAATCTGATGAGGGGTGGCTATGGAAGTTGGGGTTGTTTAGCCTGGAGAAAAGGAGGTTCAGGAGATACCTTACCACTCCCTATAATACCTGAAGTAAGTTAAAAGTGATGAGATGAGACAGCCCCAGGTTGCACTAGGGAAGGTTTAAATTGGGCATTAGGAAAAATTTCATCCCAAGAGGGTTGTCAAACATTGGAAGGGGCTGCCCAGGGAAATGGTTGAGGCTCTATAGGTATTTAACAGACACATAGACATGGTGCTTAACGACATGGGTTAGTAGTGGACTTGGCAGGGCTGGGTTAACAGTTGGACTTAATCTTCAGGATCTTTTCCAACCTAGACTATATAATGATTTTGTGAAACAATTCCTGTATGTGGATTTGTAAGCCCAAAATGGTGGTTTGCGCTATAACAAGGTTCTAATGCAGGAGCTCTTTTTTATGTAATGTAATAGTTTATATTAATTATTAAGCCTGAGGAAAGGGTGGACAAGTCAGTACCAATGTTAATAGGAAGGATTTTTTAAATCAAGTTTTGTAAATAGCTTTTAAATTTCCTCTTCTGTGTTACTGAGTTATGAAAAAAAGTCCTTCGTGATATGTGATGTGAAAAGCTAATTGGCATGATAAGCACTTATTTTTTTCCCAATTAAATATATACTCTTTTCAGCTGTATTTTGGAGGCAACTTGTTTCTTCTTCCTGCTTTAAGTTTCCATAATTATTTTGGTTATTCTTCAAGAGTGATACATTTTTCCTCCTAAATTTTATTAGGAATAATAGCTGAGACTATTGCTGAAAAGAGTACTAACCAGATTTCTAGAACTGCATTTGACTGTAGTGTTCTTTGCTGACTAATGGAGTACATTCATTCTAAAATCTGCCACATCTAGTGAGGATCCCAGAAAGGACAATCTTTCATGAAAAATTACATTTGCCTGCTATATTGTTTTGAAAGAAACCTATTACTGAAATATCTATTAACTGTGTTCTTTGTGATGAAATAGGCATATACTTGTTACACAACAAAATACAATCTAGTTAATGTGCATAAATACCTTAATGATAAGGGTTCCTCATAACTGAGAAGTAGTTGAAATACCCAGCAATATATGTAATTACAGCATATGAACAGGCACCAGAAAAGAATTTTTTTTCATTTAAGCAAAGAAATAATTAAAAGTGGAGGTGAATCAAAATACAGTTTGCTCATTTTGCACTTACATAGCTCATGTAATTAATAGTTGAGCTCCAGAAATGGGCTTAATATGATGCTGTGTTATATAAATCAGCCTCTTTCTCTCTGATAACTTCTCCACTTATAACACAACAAGCTGGATGGGCATCTTAGACCAGGCACAGGCTTACTGATCTCCTCCATAGATAGAGGAACAATTTTAAGATGGGTATACTGTTGAGCGAAGTGGATTTGGCTGGGTCTTCAGCAGAGTAATGCTTGTTGTGAATCACTAAGTATGAGTCTTGTCCCCAGGGACCTAGACTGCATAAAATAATTTCTGAAATGGCAACTAACTTAGTGGGTATGAGGACATTAGATGACAGTTACAGAGAGATTTGAGTTTCCCAGTTCATTTGTCACAATTCGTTATATGTGTTTAGATAGTCAGATATGAGGTTTCATGTTTTTGTCATGTTTCAAGACAAAATACTATTTATAGCTGCAGAATGGGAAAGAAGTAGGTTGGGTAAGACACTGAAGAAGTAATGAAAAACAGTCGCTGTAATGAGGATTTTTGGCAAATTGGCAAAAAGAAATAATATGTTTTTTTACAAAGAAGAGAATGTTAGATAAATGTAAGGAAAGTTAACTTTCTTCTTTGCAGTGTTGGTAATATAGCTGTAAGAATACAGTGTCTTACCTTATCTGTGTTTAGAAACAATGCAGAAGTACTAGAGAGTTGAAAGCATGGCTGTAAAAGTAATCTTGGAATTAAAAAACGAGATACATGCTTAAAACATGTTAAGGGTCTGATTCTTGCAACTAGGTGCTTATGTGTTGAAAACTGATGTTTCAACATCACTTGTGTTTTCCTGATGAACCTTTATGTTGATTAGAAAAGCATAATGTACCAGCAGTTGAATAATTCAGGATAATTATTCTTGCTACAAGGAAAGTTTTTTGAGACGTACACACACACATACATGAATGCAAAGACCAGGGAATCTGAACTAAAATCGGTACCTTGAATGGCTCCTCACAAAAGTAATTGAATGCTGGGTGTGACAAGATGGAAGGAACTAGGACTTGTGATGAACTTCTGACAGGAATTTGTGTACTGAATGGGATAAAGTGACCGGTCAGTGTTAAACACTTGTGAAGGGGACCTGATGAATGATGCAGATGATGCTGGGAAGCATTATTTCAGTCACTTGGATAAGCGACCATTTATGGAAAGATAAATAGAATAAAAATCAGGTTTTTGCATGTAAGAGGATGATAACTAGTAAAGCTTTAGTTACTAACAGCAGACAGAAAAAGAAAGGAACAAGAGAAAAGCATTTGTTTTCATTTGGGGAACGTCTGAAGGGAGTAGGGAACTGAAAAAGGAACAATTAGGATACAAAAACAATTGAGAGAATAGATGATTGGATCAACATACCCAGACGTGGGCAATGGACCTGAACATGCAATGGCTTCAAGTTGTCTTTCTTGCCAGTAGAAGCAGAGCTTCTATTTCTGCCTGGGAAAGGGTGAAAGATTAGTGCAGAGACTGGAGTAAGAACTCAAAAAATTAAGCGTTGGCTTAGATCACTGTCACAGGAGGCCTTGTGTTTAGAAAATGAGTGAGAAAACATGACTTCTTAAAAGTGATTGACAAATTGTTCCAGTACTGATTCTGTGATTGAAATTTCTTGTCCTTGAATCATCGTATTCAGAGATGTTTGTAGGATTAATTTCAGTGGGTTGACTCTAGGTACCTTGGGCACTAGTTTTCTATGATTGAAAATGTCACTACAACTTAAAGAACTTGGAAGAAGATGGAGATTTCGAGACCTTGAATACTGCTGCCTTCTACATAAAGCCAGCATGGTCAGATCAGTTGGAAATACAACAAAGAAAAAAAGAACACCAGAAGATGATAGGTAGTGAAGATTAGGTGTAGATGACATTTAAGGAAAATAATGGTTCAAGTTCAGGGAGGTATGTAATTGCTCTATGACTCTTTTTGTGAAATTTCCCCTTTCACTGTCCAAATATGTCTGTCAATCCTTAACTTAGGAAATACTGTACATCTATGAGGAACCTCAGCAAAGCCTGGAAAGACCAATGCAGGATGTAAAACTGGATCTGAAATGGATAGAAGTTAGTGAGAAAAGTGACTAGAAAACAAGGATTAAGTTTGTAAATGTCAGTGGGATAAGATAGGGCATCAATCTTGAGATGAATGATAATAGTTTTAAGGAGCAAAATGGGTAAAAGTTCGTTAGGATGAAAATAATATTGCAGTCTGTGGGGAAAGAGCTTCTGTTAAGTGAAGTTCTGTGATTCTGTCTATAGTTCCAAGAACACATTTGAATACTGATTGCAGTTCCCCAACAGTGTTAATACCTCTGTTAATGTCTGGAATGTGTCATTGGGGAGGACATTAATTTCTAAGTCACAAAGTGGGGTGTTTGTTTCAAAAATGATAAAACTGTAGTTTCTAGTTTCTGCTAGAAGTGGTAGCTAATATGTTTAATCAAGGGTGATGATGATGCTGTTCATCATTTTTTATGGCATTTTATATCATTAAAGATTATGTTTAAGGCAATTACTTTAAGAAGTGAGCTAGCTATAGAAGAGTGAAAATTTGGAACAAGCTCAATCCATATAAAGCAGAAGGTTAAATAAATAGAAAAAGCTAAAGCTGTCAGGGGTTTATTTCAAAAGCACTATTTTGAAATTCTGGGAGCTAGTTAATGAATTACTAGGACCAAGAGTATTAATCATTGGTTTTTACTGAAATGTTGAGTGTAGTTATCAAAGTTACTGTTCATACACAGTTGTGTGGGATCATTCATACAGAGAAAAAGTTTTGTACGGGAAGAAGTGGATGGCCTCAACAGCTGCTGTAATGGAAACAGAATGTAATAGGTTAGAAAAAAGACTTAAAGATCACCTATTTGAAGCAACAAAGAAAGAGAGGAAAGGACAAATTAGAAGTTTATAATCATAAACTTGTTACTCATTTATGAGTCAAAGGTGATTGTAGAAGTTCTCAGGTTATTTTCAAAAGAACTGAGTACCTGTTACAGACTTATTTTTTATTTAAAAACAAATCAGAACAAACTTTTCTTGTAGTGTAGTCTGTCATTGTTTTTGTCAGTATTCAAGAAAAGTAAATTTAAATTAGAAGAAGTGCAGATCTGATTTAACTGGAATGATTAGATAAGGTCAGTTAATTTCATGAGGAGATTGAGAGCTAGGTTTGTTTAGTTTAGCACAGCTATGCTTGGTAAGGGTTCTGTATCTGTTGAAGGAAAGACAGAGACTGATGTTTACCAAGATCAGATGAGCAAAGATTTCCAGGAATAAATAATTAAGTTGAAACTTGACGGTCTTATGCTACCACAGGAAATTAGTATCTGAAATAGCCTGTTGAGATAGATGATACTTTTTGGAATGGAGCTTGATGTGTTTGTAAGAGAGCGATGCTGTATATGCTTGCAGTATCAAAGGATTGGGTTCATTGATGTGAAGGTTATTTTCTGTCTTGTGCTGTATGTTACCATGTTTTGAAATTATATTGTTTAATGCTTAACTCACTCAAGAAGTGAGATTATTTTTTTTTACTTTATTACCATATTTAAAACATTTTCATAATTAATAGTACTAACCTGTTTTCTCACTTAATCACATAAGGAACCTCAAAATTTTCCTGCTTTATTTTTCTTCCAAGACTGATTTAATTTCTGTGCATAAAATAAACTAATTCAAACTGAAAGAAGATCTACTGACATCAGAACTCAATCTTTCAGGAAGATGAGCTTTTCAATGGTTAGCCTGTTCCTTTTGGCGTTTAGTGATTTGATGTTCTCTAAATCTTGGACAGTGAATTTGTGTTGCTTCAGATCCTTCACTTCCCTCTTTGTGATTTTAATAGTCGACATGAGTGTGACAGCAAGTTATTAAATGCCCAGGTCATAGCAGCTTCTCTCTTTAGCAGTGAAGTATTCACCTTGGTGTCTTGTTTGAAAATGGGATTAAGTGCCTCATGTGACAATTTCTTTTTGCAGATGGAAATTTAGCTTTGTTCATGGGCATTTCTTTCTTTTTACAGTTTGAGATTTGGAAAGAATTTATTCAGTAGTAGGAGAGTGATTTATTTAAGGGTACAGTGATAAGTTTTGCCATTTCTGGTACTTTATACTTATCTGCTCAAAAGTCAGAGATGAGCAAAGTTACACATTTCATTTGATGGGAAGTGAAGACTTGTGTGTATGAGTTACTGCCATCTGTATGATATATCAAATATTATGAATATCCATCTAGTTACTTGAAATTTCTGAAGGATGAAAAAGTAGGAAGAGTTAAAGTAATAGTTGAATAGACTTTTTCTTTTTGTTGAGAACCCTTCATTATTTTTCAAAGAATACGAATTTCTGCATGCATTTTTAAGAGGTCTATCATAGATTGTTAAATTAGTTACAGTTTCAGAACAAATATGCTGTAGATCCATTATTCTTAGTTTTTAATGGGGCTGTAATGTGTTGTTGAAATGGGTTCTTTTTGAAATAAGGTCAGACCAAGTGGCTAGTGCAATTGGAGGCCACTGGAAGGAAAGACTGATTATATACTTGTATTAATACTTTAACTGTTTGTTGGCCGATTGGCAGCACTTCAGCTTTGCCATTTGTTCAGTTTTTTCCCTAATACTCTGTATTTTGGACAAAAAAAGTTGAGATTTTTTTTCCCTCTGTTTTTAGAGCTTGTGTAATTGAATTCAATTTTTGGGGGTTAGAATTGGTTTCTGGATGCTGCTCTTGATGAGGGCTCAGTTTAATTTGTAGTGACTTGACTTCAGTGTCGAAGAGCATTTTTACTGCAGGTTGTTCAGCCATTCCATTGTGTTTTTACAATGGTGGTGGCTTTGGAGTTGTCCAAAAGGTTTTGCTTATAGGCAAGTAGTAATGTAAATACTTTAGGCAAATATCCATGATTATCCATGCATTACTTGAAAGTGGTATTAGTTGAAATTTGGCAGTGTGTAAGAAGATTTGAAGATGAAAGTTACATTCTGCCATTTGAATTCTGTAGTTTTGCTGCAATTTAAATTCTGTGGTTTTGTCTTCTGTGATCACATATTCTTTATGAAGGAGAAGAGAGTGATATGTTTACACAGCATTTGTCCTATTTATTTTAATAATTTATGTCTTTTCTTACAATATGCATTTCAAGAGACCAGTGGATAGTATAGAATCCTAGAAGGAGTTGGGTGGGAGGGGACCATCAGCTAGATCATCTCATCTAGTTCCAACCCCCTGCCTTAAGCAGGGATACCTTCCACTAAACCAGGTTGCTCAAAACCCCATCCAGGCTTGGACTTGTACATTTCCAGGAATGAAGCACAGAAGCTTCTTTGGGAAACCTGTTCCAATGTCTCACCACCCCCACTTAAAAAAAAATAATTCTTGTTTATGTCCAATACAAGTTTTCTCCATTTCTGTTTAAAACCGTTGTGCCTTGTCCTATCGTTACAGCCTCCTTTTTATATAGAAAGGTTGCAGCAAGATCTGATCTCCCCAATCCTTCTTCAGACTGCTGAGCCTCAGTTCTCACTCAGAGGTACTCAGCTGTCTGATCATCTTCATCGCCCTCCTTTGGACCCACCCCAACAACTCCCATGTTTTTCTTGTGCTGGATGCCCCAGAACTGGCTGCATTAGTCCAGGTGGAGTCTCATGAGAGCTGAGTAGAGGGGCAGAATCCCCTCTGTAGACCTACTGATCATGCTGCTTCTGATACAGATGAGGATATGATTGGCTTTCTGGGCTGCAGGTGCATACTGCTGGCTCATATCCAGCTTCTCGGCCACCATGTCCCCAAGTGCTCCACGAGGCTCCTCTCAATCCCTTCATGCCACTGGTGTTGGAGATTGCCCCAACCCAGGCACAGGACACTGGGTTTTCATGTACACAGTCTGCATTGTATCTAAGTAAATAAAAATCTGTAATCTGATCTGGGCTGAAAAATCCACACAATTACTGGTTTTTTATTTTCAGTAGTCTGAAAATTCACTTGAATCTCTTGTTTCCATAGGAAACATCTGTCGCTCTCCAATAGCTGAAGCAGTTTTCAGAAAACTTGTAACTGATGAAAAGCTTGAACATAAGGTAAGCTGTTTATTTCTGTTCCAAGAAATAACTGTCTCATAGCCAGTTAGAAATATAAACAGTGAGGAAAGAAACATAAAACTATAAATTTGTTTTTCTGTAGTGGAGGATAGACAGTGCAGCGACATCTGCCTATGAAATAGGAAGCCCTCCTGACTATCGAGGACAAAATTGCATGAAGAAGCATGGCATTACCATGAGTCATATTGCCAGGCAGGTACTGTATCTTAATTTTCTTTAAAGCTGTGTATATATTTGTTTTGTTGTTACAGTGGAGAACAGACAGTGCTGCTGTTTCAGACTGGAACGTGGGGCGCTCCCCTGATTCAAGGGCTTTGAGCTGTCTAAGAAATCATGGCATTGAGACAGCACATAAAGCACGACAGGTAGAAGAGAGTATATTTACTTTCTTATTCATACCCATGCCCTAACCATTGCAATCACAGAAGGCATTTGACCAATGCATGGTTAAGCATCAAGTAATAAATACTCTGTGCAGTTTTTTAAAGGACTCCAAAGTGGTCTAACTCTTCTACTTGAGCTTAAGGAGTTTTTTGTTATTAAGGTTCATTGGAAATATAATGGGAAAGCATTGAACCATTTTCTGCATTATAGAAAAATCCTGCCTCCAAATGTTTAGTATTTGGAGCATTTTTAAAATACATTTTAAAAATAGACTTACTCTAGTAATCTGTGATGCATCCTTCAGCAAGGAATTGTATATTTATATACAAAGAAGTAGAATACCTGTTCATCTATCTCAAAAAGCTTCTGTGCTTGCATGAAGATCTTTTAAAGATATCTGGAGTGCAACATTAGAATGAAAGCATTCAAACCCAAGATAAGTAGCGCAGTTGGTGGTAACTGAGAGGAAAACATATTCTTGAAGCATTCTTAAATCAAAGGCAGGTTTGCCACTTAGTGAAATCCTCTAAGTTTTACCTAAACTCGTATCTATTTTCATTAACAAGAGAACATGTATTTCCATACCACGTTCCAGAGAGATTGAAAGTAAATGTGTCTTCATCTGTTTAAATCATTCAGACACTCATATAAATGCACATAATTTACTTCAGTTAATTATTCTCTGGATATAAGATATTCCTTTAGGGCTTGACCTTTACTTAGTTTGAGTTTACGCCACTAGTTTTTGTATTGACAAAAAGATCAAGTAGTTTTATTATTATCTTACATTTCTGTTCCCTTCAGAATTTTTCTAGACCTCAGTGAGGTCATATTTACTTTCTTCACTTTTCAAAGACTGCATGTTTAGTTTTTTGACTTTCAAAAATAAATTCTCTCAATTAGTCAATTGCCCTCTGCTGACCTCTCCTGATGTTAATCACTGTTGATATGATAAACAGAATTAAGCCCAGCACCATTTCACATTTTTCAGTAATTTACTATTAGAATAATTACTAAAAAAGTCTGTTGTGATCTTTTTGTGTTACAGTGTCTGGATTTACTGTTTATCAGTGCTTACAAATATTATTATTTGTCAATATATGAGCTGAATGGTACTGAAACTATTCAGTCAGTGTCTCAATCATTACAGTTGTGTGACGTGTTTGTCTTAGAAAATATGCCTTAGAAACCTGAGAACTGTTCTTGAGTATTCCTAGAGTGGTTTATGAGCAGTTAAATTAAAGGAAAGGACCCAAAACAAGTTGATCCTCTGTCTTGAAGCAAATCTTTGTATCCTCCTTTGGCAGAGAAGGAATGAAAACACTTTAATGAAGACATTTGCTTATACATTCTGGCATATTAAGAGATTTTTCAGTCAGAAGACTCTAAAATGTTACACAGACAGGGAGAGAAAACTAAAAAATGAGGCAATAAAATGAAAGACTAACAGGATGAAAATTTGTCTAAATCATCCCAGTACACATCGTTTATTTTGTACAGAAAATCTTCAAATCCCTGAACAACAGCTAACTGTTCAGTTTGCACTGATGGTAACTATGTAAGTCCAAATTTTTTTTCCCAAATTTTTGTCATATGGTCTCTGCTGATTCTCTGAACTGCAGACCTGATACGGTCTTGTAGTACTTCTGAAAAAAGAAGTACTTGACAGCGTAGAATAGGACTTTTCAGAGTGGTCAGGTTAGTACAAGTGGAAGTGTATTTGTTTCACTATTAGAGACAAACTTAAGGATAGAATTTTGTGTGTCTTGTTTCAGAGCAGATTAAGGAAGATTTAATACAGAAGCTGCAGAAAGAGAGAGTAGGGATTTATCTTCTGTTGCCTTCGAAGTATTGTCATAAGATAAGTACCTTGTAGAATTATCCTCTTCAATCCTGAGGAAAACTGTTACCCACCCAGTGAAAGGCACCTTCTCTCATGTAATTTTTTGCATAATTATGATAATCATGGATTTTAGCATTTCTTTTTTATTCAATACTACAAGAATAGTTTATGTAAAAGAGAATATTAAATTGCTTGTGTCCTACCATCATATACAGTGATCTTCTAAGTTAAAAATGAAGTATAAAAATAAATGTATATATTTTATATATAAAATAAAGTTAACATTTTAGTTAATGGTGGGTTGCAGTATGAAATTCTCTAAGTTCTTATTCTTCAAGCACAAACCAGAGAGGTTTTAATCAGTTTCCCTTTTATTCATGCTGAGGCCAAAATTGATTTTGGTATGACTCATACCATGCATTTGCCTTAAATATGAAATTGAGATTAGAAGAAGGTTGTATTAAACACTGTTTCACAACTGGATAAATTTGAGGATTACTGCCTCTCTGTGGATTTTAGACAGAGAAAATGAGATTTCCTTTCTGCAAATAAAGGGCAATCTTTCACTAATAAATAATTGTTAAATGCATTTTTTTAATGTAAAGTTATTGTTATCTGTGTAGTTTCATCCAAAGTTGACTACACGAGCTCTCCACTACAATTCTCAAGATGTTTATAATCTTTACATCCTCAATTTCATCCCCCAAAGTACTAGTTTTCATAGTTTTGAGGAGTACCTTCCGTTCACTGGAGTTTGCTCAATTAAAGCTTTTTTTATCTGACACTGTGTTAGGGCTTAAAAGCAAAAGCCAAATGGTAACCTTGGTTTTAGGGCTGCATTTGCAACTGTATTAGTGGTGGTCATAGGATAATAACTGTCAGATTGTCAAGTGTTCCTAGTTTATTCTTACATTTGTCTGTACAACAAAGAAATCTGTGCCTTCGTATTTTCACAGGGGCAAGTGTTCAGCTGTGTAGAGCAATCAGAAGCAGCTTGTAGAAGTCTTGATTAGATTTGCCAGGAAAACAGAGCTATTTCCACTGCAAAAATATTTTCATAGGTCAGAGGCACTGCATGAATACAGCAAATATTTTTACAGTGCAAGTAAACAAGTCTGTATTAGTTTTCATCATTAACCCTTTCTTTTTATGTTCACTCCTGACACACCTCATCTGTTCAGTTCTCTTTGTGTGTAACATTTCATTTATAGTTTTATTTCGATGATAATTTCTGTCTGTCTTTCCTTACTCCTTGTTAAGGGAGCTTAATCAGTATCTATTTGCTGTTTGCACAAAAAAAAAATAAAAAGGTGGCTGTTTTGCCATCTAAAACTTTTTTAAATACATAAACAATATTTACAGGTTGAAATTCTGCCTTACAGGATAATGTGTTTTGCCTTTTGGCTGTTTACTTGTTTACTCACTTCTGTAGCCCATCCTTTGTAGAGATGCCTGCCAGAAAACCCTGTTCTGAACAACCTTCCCAAGTTTCTTGGTTATGGTGCTTCACACAGGACTGTGCATGAAAGGCAGTCTTAAAGGAAACTCTAATATTAGAGATTTTATTCCATTTCTTCATCCTCATTATGGACACCTCGTTCAGATACCTTATGCCAGTATTGTGGGCATGGTCTGGGAAGATTTTACCCTAAGGTAGGCTTAAATGTAAACTGAAATAAAATGACAACTGGTGAATATCTGTGGCCATCTTTATAACAATAAGATTAGTATTTAAGTCAGTGGTTTATCTGCTATGTTTGCCTACATGACTGAACTCAGATCTCTGAATTTAATTGATATTCATGTTTAGGACTTAATAAATTACAAGAAAGAAAAGGAACAGATGATATGATGGTAGAAAGATGTACAATAGAACTCAGATTTTTTCACATCATTCTACAAATTTTGTGAATTCACATGGTCTAAAATACTGTGGATGCATTTGTTTGTAAGAGATTGTAACTCATAGCATCATACTTCAGCTTTAAGTTTCGTTTGGTATCTTTTCCTGTGCTGTGGCAAATTCAGAAGTATTGCAACTGATTCCAGGTTACCTACATTTTTGTTGTCCTATCAAAATAAGTAATTTTTCTGGTTTGTTTTTAACCATTTTTATTACATGGTTCCCATGATTGGAAATTGCTTTAGTTTTAGTCGTTGAAAAGTACTAGAAATGTTGCTTTTAATGATGTTCTAAGTCAATGCATGAAATGTAAAAAAAAAAAAAAAAAAAAAAAATTAAAATAGCTGACTTTTTTGCATAATACTTGCAGAAATGGATAAATAATCATGTTAGAGTGCTACAGTAGATGATATTTAAAATGTTGTAAGTTATTGTAAAATTTGATGAAGGTGCAGGTCTATTCTTTCCACCTGTGTCTTTTTTAATAAATCAGAGCTACAGAATTTGATAACACTTTTTTCCCCTTTTTATTAATCAAATGCAGTTTGCAGGCTAAAGCACCTATTTTTACTTCTAGATTACTAAAGAGGATTTCCAGACCTTTGATCACATACTTTGTATGGATGAGAGCAATCTAAGGTAATGTATGAAGAAATGGAACAAATTCACATGGATTACTTGTAGCGATGTCTCATAAGTCACTTTGAAGACAGATGTCACATTTTACTGCTTAGCTTGTGTTGGGGTTTCTTTGTTTGGGTTTTTTTTTTCTACATTTATGTGAATGATGTGCTAATGGATGGATTATTCACTTCTAATAAGTTTATGAGCCAGAACTCAATGGTTTATTTGTGTGATACATGCCACTCAAGGATTAAGGACATGGAAATTTAGTTACTTTGTGCTATATACAGCTGATGCCTGTATAATTAAGAATGAGGATGTACTTACTGTCTTGATTGAAGTGATCTGTTTTTCTAATTGCATGGCAGTTTGAAGATAAACTGGGAACTTGGAAGGGATGAAATATGGTACAGGTTTTTTTAGTTTTTTTAATAGAAATAGAGGGAGCTCTGAAATAAGCAAGGTTATTAGCTTGGCGAAACATTGTTTTATTGTTAACTGTGCTCTAGTTAAGTGTACTTTAGAAACATTGGTTGAGTAGCTGCCTAGAGTAAAAATTTGGGTACCACTAGCAAAATTGCTACTCAATTACATACATATTGAGGATTAAGGAGCTGAATTTTAATAAACTACAAGTGTCAAAGTGCTTGTAAGGGCTATTGTAAAGCTATTTTAAAAAGGCCCAAACCAAACCACTGCAACTAACAAGAAAACCAAATAAAGACCCTATTAGTAGCACATAAAGTCTTCAGAAGCAGCATCACTTAACTGAAATAAGTATGATTTCGTTGAATTTTCTAGAATGTCTTGAATAAGCTCTCTTCCGCAGTCTTCATAAATGAAGGGTATGTAACACTCAGCTTGATTGCAGCATCTCAGGCAATGATGTGGCAAGGCTTCCTTCTATTTTCATTTGAATTCTTAAACAGAAATTTGAATTAACAATTTATATGATATGAGCTCTAGGGCAGAGGAAATGTCAGAACTGTAACAGGGGTATTGCTACTGCCATGCTAAAGTTTTGCCTTTAACTTGCACTGAGTTCAACCATTTTGCCTAGGAATGCCTATTTGTAGCTCTAGGAGGTCAAGCTGATTCCAGGTGTTGATGGAATGCCTGTCACATCAGAAAAGGAAGATTTGGGACATGTCTTTTCTTTAGTGCCAGAGCCATCTGGCCCTCTCCTGTTCATTAAGTGGTATGCCAAAAGTCTTTAAGAAGATTTTAAGAAGATTTTTTTTAATAATAAAAGGCTACAGAATTTATTGAAAAACCTGTAAATTCAAGCAATAACTTGATAGAGGAGCTCTGATTTTTCTTCAAGCAAAACCAGTACTGTGGTCTCACTGCTCTTTCTAAACTATCTGAAATTAATTTCTTAATCAGAATTAATAATTAGAATTTAATTTCTTAAAACTGATATGGTTATGACTAAGTATTCACAAGTGGTTTCTTTGCCTTTTTTAATGTTAAGTAAGATGATGATTTGGTATGGAGATGTGTAATATTAAAATAATTTAGTATGTTCTGGGAGTTCATTGTGAAAATGATAGTACTGAGCTGCCTTTATTCTGAAGATGATAAGAGGTGCATTTTAAGTGCCTTTGGAATAACAGATGACCATTTTTAAGCAAATAGGGAAAATGCTGTCTCAAAACCAGAATGTTTTATTAGTGAGGGGCAATGTAGAAGGAAGAGGATGTGACAACTGATGAAATGTTACAGTATATCAAAAGGAAAACAGGTATAGCTCACTGATTTACCATTTTCTGTTAACGGAATGTGGTAGGATTTCACATGAGCTAGAGGTAGTATTCAGAGAAATTGTAACATACAAATCTAAAACACTGGCTTTGAGCAGATAGGAGAATCTTACTTGTACTTCTGGGAAAACACCTGGATAATTTCCATTGTAGGTGTTGAAAGTACTAATGATTGATTCGAGGAAGAACCCGATGAACTTACATAGTTTTTTTAAGCTGTAGGTCAAGTCTCTAACTGCTTGTTTACACTCTGAATTCAGTTTATGTCCTCCATACTCAATTAGAAAAGACCTCACACAACAAGAAAAACAAAAACAAGCAGCATAGAGTCCACAGGATTGACAAGATTCCAGACAAGTTATTTTCCTGTATTGTCTAGAAGCAATCATGAACATCTTGTGCTGATGCCAGAATTCTGAAGGAAAATTCAGGGGAAAATTTTATTTTCTCTTTTACAGAGATTTGAACAGGAAAAGCAACCAAGTTAAAGATTGCAAGGCCAAAATTGAGCTACTTGGAACTTACGATCCACAGAAACAGCTTATCATTGAAGATCCATACTATGTATGTGTAAGAAATTCTTTGGGTGGCTTGATTAAAATTGTGCGTGTGTAGTAGGTAATCTTCCCAGATCCCACAGTTGGTATGTGATGCATAATCTGATGTTATACAAAGTGAAATGTTAACTTTTTTTTAATGACTTAAGAAAACTATTTTTTTTAATTACTTAAGAAAACTATTACCCCTTACTGGGGCAGGAAAGGAAAATGTTACTATGCTTATAACAGTTATTTACATTTGAATAATGCAGTGCACCTATATTGGGTGAAATACAGGGTCAAACCCTGTTTGATCAGCCTTGCTGCAAAGAGGATGTGATCAGGAAAGATAAAGACATGGACACAGGTCGTCAAAAAAGTTGGATAATACCAGCCAAGAGCAAACAATTAGTCTAATATTCTTTAGTTTAGGAAACAGAAGTGGATGAAGATGCAGTAGGGTTCTATAAAATCTTGATATCATGGGAAAAGCTGAATAAGAAATTGCTATTCATTACCCAGAAAGTAGAGAATATCAAATGGTATTAGTGGGAAGCAGGTTCAGAACAAAAAGAGGTTTGTTTTGGGTTTTTTTTTCCACAACACTTCATTAAACTGTGAAACTCAACATGACAAGTCAGTGTGAACATAAAAAAGGAAGACTTAAAAGGCTCAAAAGTGAGTGGAAGAAATCAGTGATGGAAAGTCACAGAGTTTGTCTGTGGAAATTCCTGAGTTCAGATTAGAGAGATCTACACAAAAGCTATCATCAAGTACTTGCACTGTTTCATTTTTTCCTAATGTCTATTGTTTGCCATTACTGACAGCAGAGAAACCAGTCTGCAATTTGTATTTGCTCTTTAGCCAGTGTTGTTATTCTTACAGTCTTTTTCCTCTCTTCTTTTCTAGGGGAACGAAAAGGACTTTGAAACTGTTTACGAGCAGTGTCTCAGATGCTGTAAAGCATTTTTGGAGAAGTATCATTAATGCTTCATCATAGAATTTCTAAAAGAAAATAATTAGCTTCTCCTGAAATACGTAATGTTTACTTGATTGATGTATTTAAATTGTAAAATTATGCCTCTACATTCAATACCTACTCAGTTTAATATTTTGTATTTTAGCTGTTCTGTCATCTAATGAAAAAATACAGGAAGGTTTTAATTGGATTACATGATCAACCATTTTGTCACACATCAGTATAGTAATAAAGTATTTAATTCAGGATAAATTTATCAGTAAACTCTTACAGTGCTTTCTCACAAGCACTGCAAAAGTAACACCTTGCTTCTTTATATGCTGTGTCAACTGAACTGAGGTCTTGTCATTGTCTCCTCAGTGAGTTAAATTCAGTGGTAGTCTGTGAGATAATAATTGATGTGTAACTTCGGTATGTCATCCCAGTATCATTAGGCAGCCTTTGGATAGAAGCTGTTGCATATGGAGCCTGCTAGACTAAAAGATCTGCTGCCTGATAGAACCAGCTAAGTCTTCCTTTGGTCTTCTGGTCAATTCCTAGCACACTGACACAAGCACATGTAACACAGCATTTACTTAGAGGAGAAAACATACCAGCTTAAAAGCTGAAATGTGAAGTCACATTTTGTATCTCACAGTAGTAAAGTACTCAAGTCCATGCAATATAATGGATGAGAAATTTGTTGTAATCCCAGTTCCTACATGAGGGTCAGACAGTATTCCCGGATTTACTCAGGACATTGTACAGCCTGTCAAAAGTGTTCTTTGAGAGTACAGTCCAGTGTAAAGACAGTCCATCTGTCATACAATACTAAATTAGCAAAAGGCCAGTAAGTAGAGAGTTCTGCTCTTGGACAAAATTTGATTGCTTTCTAAAGTCTTTGCCTGCTTGTCTGAACATCACCTTTCCTGTCTGCCTTAGACATGTAAATACTGAGATCAGTAATGTGATACCAAGATGATTGTCCTGTTTTGAATATTCTCAGCATCGGTATGAACTGGCATTGCCACATTGTCTGTAAAACTGGATCTATAAAATTTGTTTTCTTACTTATTTAGCCTTGTTTTTGTCTCTTGCTACCTTCCAAACCTGTAGTCTCTCGACTTGTCACCTGCTCAGCCTTCTGGGAGAGAGATAGATTTCAACAGAAGATCATGTTATTCTTGGGGAGGTTGGAATCCTGGTGTCACTCTGTGTTGCAGACTTCACAATGGGGATTAAGTTTCTTGGGACTTTTGCTGTAGAATGGATGTGTTTATGTTAGTCAGGTTTCTATTTTGTGCTGAAATTTCAGTCAGACATAAAACTTCAGAACCTGCTTAGAAAAGGCACAAGGTAGAGGGAATACTTAAATACAGAAATCAGAATCTTTGTGCATTATTGTATTACCATCAGTTTTGACTTCTGAAAAACAAGCTAGGAATTGCAAGCTAATAGCTGTTTCACTTTTTAGGGACAAAGAGTAATACCCTATTTCAGATCCAATGAAGTACTGACTTTGGAAAAGTTATTTTCAATTTCTTTTATGAATGTTTTGACGAAGTAAATTGGGGAAGATAACAGGCAGTTGGGGACAAAATACCCTAAATGTGGTTTGATGCACTAACCTCAAAGGTGAAAGTATTTCGACATAATCTAATGTTACTCCCTGACAGAATGACCATTTCAAATATTCCAGTGAAAGTAAAATAACTCAGAAGATAGAGAAGATTGTGCTTTCCCTTCAGCCTTATGGTTTCCTGCATATTAAAGCTCAGATTGAAAGGTCTTAAATCTTTATCTTTGAGCTGCTGCAGTAACAAAGGAAATAAGAGGATATGGTTGTTTACCTTCACTAGGCTTAGGAATCTTCCTGTAAAGTGATACTTGGTCAAAGCTCTTTGTGTTAAATTCAGTTGAGATTTTAAGTTTCAGCCTTGAGACAGATTTTCAGCGAGTAATCTGTTGACTAAATAATTCACTACCTCTATTAGGAAGAATAAGATGGTTGATTTATTTTTATAATTTGTAATTTTTTATGGAAGAGGGGAAGGAACACTATGGTATTTTATACACATTTGTAGAAGCCCAGAATACAGAACAGGGATTGCCTTTGGGAAGGACAGTTGCACAGAACTGTTATTTAGGTTCAAAGAGAAACTGTGAACACAGGATTAAGACACAAATTATGTATCATACAGATGACTAAGTGCTCACACATCCAAAATACCACTCATAAAAAATGTAATTTTAAATGAAAAAATACAGAACTGACTCCCATCTCCCTCCCCCACCCCTACAGCTTGTTATATTTTAGGTAGTAAAGTTAAGTCTAAAAAAAAATAGTCTGCTACAGTATAGGTGTATTTTCTGACAGAGCATACTGACTTCTGCTAAATCTAGAGAAAATTTCTATGCGATTAATTTATTTATATTAATTGCCTAAATCATTAAATAACTTGCTATTTCCCTTTTACAAAGAAAATTTCTAGGTTTTTGTTTAGTCAGATTTCGGGTATCCTACTAGAAAAAAATCTTTACAGTATTTTAAACTCCCATGTTAAGTGTTGGGCTGTGATCTGGTCAGTGGAACCACAGTAAAGCACAGAGTTCCACCCCCATATTTACCTACATGTAGATGAGCAGCTTTAGTGAATCCCACGCAAGTCAATTCCTTTAACAATCAAGTTTTCTGCAGGCATGTGTTACATCCATTGAGATATGGAATTTCAGTATTTATTCATCTCTGAAAGCAAATAAAAATATGTACTTCTGCCCTGCTACTTACAGCCATGTTCCAGGATGGAATTTTGTACTTCTGCCATTTTCTCTTCTCTTCTGAACAGTTAGATGCTGAAGGCTCTGAAGTGTCAGTTTCCAGAATCTCAGCTCCTGTAGTTCTCAGAGTGGGAAGGGTTGTGTTTGGTTTTGGTTTTACATTTTGTGGTTCAAATTGAGGATAGAATGGAAACTAAAAATGCCAGTATTAAGATAAAACTACCTGTGGTTCATTGTAGTGGGTTGACCCTGGCAGGATGCCAGGCACCCCCCAAAGCCTCTCTCTTGCTTCCCTCTGCAACTGGACATGGGAGAGAAAATAAAATGAAGGGTTCATGAGTAGAGGTAAGAACTGGGAGAAATCATTCATTAAGTGCCATCATGGGCAAAACAGAGTCAACTTAGGGATATTAAATGAATTTAATACTAACACATTCAGAGCAGGATGATGAAAAGTAAAGTAAGACCTTAAAAACATTTTCTTCCCACCCCTCTCTCCTTCCCAGCTCTACCTCCTTCCCCCAGCAGTGCAGGGAGATGGGAATGGGGGAAATGGTCAGTTCATCACAGGTTGTTTCTGTCACTGCTCAGGGAGAGGAGTCCTTCCCCTGCTCCAGTCTGGGGTCCCTCCCACAGGAGACAGTTCTCTATGAACTTCTCCAGCATGAGTCCATCCCACAGGCAACAGTCCTCCCCAAAATGCTGCAGCGTGGGTCACTGCCACAGGATGCAGTCCCTGAGGCACAGCCTGTTCCAGTGTGGGTCCTCCATGGGCTGCAGGTGGATCTCTGCATCCCTGTGGTTCTCCATGGGCTGCAGGGGCACAGCTGCCTCACCATGGGCTGCACCACAGCCTGCAGGGGAGTCTCAGCTCTGGTGCCTGGAGCACCTCCTGCCCCTCCTGCACTGACCTTGGTGTCTGCAGGGCTGTTCCTCTCACATGTTCTCAGCCCACTCTTCTCCAGCTGCAATTACAACTGTGTAATAACTTTTCCCTTCTTAATTGTGTTACCACCATTTCTGAGTGGCCCAGCATGTCTATCCTGGAGCTGTCTGGCATTGGCTCTGCTAGACATGGAGAAAGGTTCTGGCAGCTTCTCACAGAAGCCACAGCTGTAGCCCTCTCGTTACCAAAATCTGGCCATGCAAACCCAATACATGCATTTGTAGATTGCACATAAAAATTTTCTTCCTGTTTGAGTCATTTTACTCTGACAATTGCATTTAATATCAGATTTAAGGAAGAAAGGGAAATGTGTCTCAAGGCTTCTAGAGTAAGTGTTCACTTACTCCTTAAAAATTTTACAATACTAAAATTATTTATTTGACATTTTCTGACTATATTTCTGACCTGCAGTATCATGATTAGACTACAAATTATTTGAAAAACAAAAAGCCCCTCCCCAAAAACAAAAACCCCAGAACAACTGTTAGTCCTAAAAAATATTCCATTTTGTAATGCTGTAGAGAACTGGAGCAGCCTTGTGGTCTGGGCATTTTGTGCGTTTGAAACACACAGATCTGTCCATCCTCACACATCCAGGGTGTCCGGGTTACTGAACTCTCGAGTGAGTACACCTTTCCTTCTTGCACTTGTGAACTCTTAGTGGAAAGAATTTTACATGTGGATAAATGATGGTAGCTACCAGAAGATAGTTTGTTTACCTGGATTCAGTGAACAGAAAGCAAAGTGAGAACAACATAATACCAAACACTTTATTACTTACGCGTTATTTACAGTATTTACATATTGCACGTTTGCTGGAATGTATTATACATTTATTATATAAAGTAAATTAATGGCAGCTTGTGTTTGTGTACAAAATCCATGCTCCACTGTCCCGAAAAGTATGTCTACTTGGAATTACATTCCTGTTTGTCATGCAATTTGTACTCCAGGGTACAATGTGACCCTAATGCAAGTCTGTTTTAACCAAACTTTTAAAAAATTGCATAAGCATGAAGGATATCAAGTGACCACAAACTACTGTGGAGCAGATCTTTAGTAGTTCTAGATATACAAACAAACATTCCTTAAAACTGTGGAATTAAGCAATAAAACATGAATTTTCTTGGTGAAATATTTGTGTTTACATAATTTTTGGCAGCATTACACATCAATTGAAGTGTGTCTTGAAGTATGGAGCATCAAGTACTACTGGCAGTTACGCTACTGTAAAGAATGTCAATCTGCAAACTGTTGATGACATACAAAATGCATGTTAAAAGAATTATGGGAAGTAGTCAATCTGCAAAAATAAATCTCTTGTTCACAATGGAGTTCACTAAAAGGTAGTAAGTTCTATTTCCCTGTTGGTTTCCAAGGCACTTCTCTTGGTTCTTGGTGTTTCTTGCCACGGTAATAACATCTGGTGGATTAAAAGAAAGAAGAAAATTGCCTTTCATCATTTTTATACTCACATATATGTATTTGAGAATGTGTTTATCATAGTGAAAATAGTAAATAAAACTGGAGAAATCAGTAGTAACTTTGAAAAGACTGGTAGTGAATTTCAGTTCACATCAGCCTGCCTGTTAATCAAGGCTGAAATTCTGGAAAGCATCACTTTTTTTGGATGGTTCATTTTTGATAGACAGACTAGGAAAATCTAGTTGTACCTATTCAAAATGTCCTCATAGTTAAGTCTGGCCTGTTCCAATGACTGCATCTGTGAAGTCATAAAGTGAATCAACCTTAGGAATAGCATTAACAAATTGCAAAATGCTGTCTAAATGTCTTGCTGTCAGGAGCTGTTAATGGGGTGCCCAGTTTGAAGAATCTTGGAAGGACTTGATGTTTCATTGGGCCCATTTGTGAAGAAACTTGGATTCATATAAACAAGAAACAAACAGAAGTAACTTTTTTAGATTTGGTTGTATAAATATAGCCCTTGGAACATGCCAACATTAAGCCACCACAAACTAATCAGGAGCTGCAGTGGTTCAATTTGCTGCCTGCTCTATTAAGTCTTCCCAGAATAGTTTCTTAAAATGAAATCACAACCATGCATATGACACTGATATCAAAATCACAGATAGAAACTTAGAGGCTTCCAAACTCCTTATGTATATATTTTGTCGCTATTCTAGAAATGTTGACTCAAAGTTGAGCAGTGAAGGTTTTCAAGACCCTACTCCCCCACAGCTTTAAAGCTTACAAGAAAATGTAGTTTAGCTGCATATATGCATATCTAGAAGTCTGTCCTCTTCTAGACAGGCAAGCACTGAATGCTGCAAGTCTGTCCACCCAGTTTCATGTGTTTCTATGCCTGTTACTGTTCTTTTTTAAAAGTAAAAACTGTACAATGTGTTTTTAAGTCAGCAGGAACTACACAGCTGAAAGACTTACATGCAAACAGATTCAGCTGAAGCTTTGGTGTCTTACAGCCATCAAAAATTTATGGGGGAGATAAAGACCAGTGGTACTCTGATACTAGAATTCTGATGATGATATTTTTCACAGTTAAACTTCCATATTTTCTGTCTGAACACAGGTAACTGTCTTTCCCATGATCAGTGTGAATTCTCTGATACTCTGAGTTTCTCTACATTTTCTACTGTTTAAGTATAATTTGTAATAGAATCATTTGTATGCAAAGTCAGTTGGACTTGACATAATCCATTGAAAACCAAGCTATTGGTGCATACAGCAATACTTGTTAGTAGTATTTAAACATTTAGTTTTGCAATTTTTGAAGGCTATTAGGAAATGTAATAATGTTACAGAAAAGCTTAATGTAATCTAGGGTTTTTTTCTGGCTTTGCAGATAGGACAATTATTTTTATTTTTTTTAATATCCTTCCTTAGAGGGGACACTGATGTCAATTTTCCTTGTCTTGCATTTTCATCTGGCTTATTTTCTGTATGTATGCTCCTACTGTACCCTCTTTAAGCTATGATGTTAAAAAGTGGTGTTTAGAAGAAATTAACATGCTTTTGGGTTGATCAGTGTGTGGTACAATTTACAAGTTAAACACTGAAAATGTAATAAAAACTTTTTTCATTACTAATGGGAATATGCAGTTCACCGGGGGTGAAAAACAGTGGATGGATGCTCATTTGTGATCTCATCAACACCTGCTTTTGTATGGGTAACTTACAGTTTTGTATCAGCTAACTAAGAGTTTTCTAAACCCTTTTAGAAAATACATTTTTAGAAACCCTTGAATAGACCCCAGATTTTTAGCATTGATAAATCTGTTGTACTTTTTTAAAAAAGTTTTTTTTTCATGTAGTCTGTTATGTGTATGTTTAAGAAAACTAGGCTGGAACTTAGCTGAGGGATGACAGTCTTAGTGGAGATCCTGAATGCAATTTGACTAGCCTCTGTTGAGAACATAGGTAATTATACAACTCCCCAACCAACTGTGCTAATTTTTAAAAGCACAAATGAAAGCTATTGTAAAGGCACATTACAGCTTTCCAAATTCAATTCTAGGAAAAAGCTAATCTATATAAGAAGAATTTAGTAGTTCAAATATCAATATAAACTTTAAAATACTGTGCCAGTAGGATTTTAGGGGAACCTCCCCATGCTTATATAAAAAATTCTTTTCCCAAGTGTGCACACTTGGTGCAGGTGGAATTCTGCTGTAATGTGATCACAGAGATCCATGCATTGAAGATGAAGCTCTTAATGTTCTATCTGGTGCTAGCCACAGACATCCCACTGCAAGGAAAACCAGGAGTTGCCTTTTAATAAACCTGGATAATGCCACACAAGTAACCATGTACACTGGCTGCCTTTTTAACTCAAAAGAAGTAGTTCTGAAAAAAGTCTTAAATTAGTTGACTTGGGAACTACTTCCTGGTGCCAAGAAGAGGTGATTGAACATGCCCTGAGCAGCTGTGTAAGACAGATCAAGCTGTACTTTCTAGAAAAATAAATGGCTTTCACTGAATAATACACAATCCCCTCATCTTTATTTCACCTTCACTTTTATGGAACTCAAGTGTCTGACATTTCTTGAATGCATTCGATGTTACTCTGAGTAAGCACCAGTCTAAGGGAGAATGCAATTCAGGGCTGTTGTTTCCATTGTTAGAAAACACCTGAAGCAAAATTCAAGTGCCCAAATATCTTGGTTTAAGAATAATTTGAAAAATATGGATATACAATATGGTGTAAAGGAATGGCATATTTAGTGGGGTATTTAATTTTTTCTTCATTTATTTTAAGTTTCCAACTTTTATCTTGTATTTTCAGCATTTGTTACATACATTACTAATATGGTCAATACATTTTGAGGAGTTTACACAGATTTTTCTGAGTTCCAAAGGAAATTTCAGTTTTAATCTTATTAGGAATTTTGCAAAGAATATTTGACCTCTATGTATATCTGCATCTTAAGGAAACAAGCAACTGGTAGGTTTCTTTAATACACTTTTTATAGTATATAAACCTCATTTTGTCTGCTTAGCCTGAGACTCCAGTTTTGTATTTATTAGTGTAAAAGAGTGTAATTAGTTTTACTTTATTTGAAATAACTATAGATGCTTTAAAAAAGTTTTAAAAACCCCATTAATAGTTGTCAGTACAGAAATTAGGAGAAATCTTCAAAACAGAAGTATATAATAATATGTGATAATGCAGTCCTTAGTCCCTGAACTACGCCTCAGAGTACAAGGAGTTTTCAACAAAAGTTATGAGATCAGTGTTGGTCTCTAGCTAACATGTAAAGAACAGGTAATGGAAAAGGGAAGGCACCAACAGTAGCACCTGAGGTTTTCAAACAAAAGGAAAATGCTGTCAAAGGGATTTTCAGATTACTCACTTGTCTGTCACAAGAAATGCTCATGATCTGAATTGTGAACTTTATTTTGGTGAAGACTTTGGGAATTGTGTTCCTGGCATCTCTTACCTACTGCAGATACAGACAACATTAACAGTTGTGAGATGTGTCTGCATGGAGTGGAGCAAAGCAAGCATGGAATATGGGATCTATTAGGAAGCTGGCAGAAGAATGAGGCTGAAGAGCAGAACAAAAAAAAGGAGCATCAAGGACAGGACTCTAGCAATGTATTGACCATGAGAAGGAGTTACAGAATAAAATTAATCAGAGATGGTGCTGGTGGATTACAGCAGGGATTACAGCCTGGGTAGCTGACTGGGAAAAAAAAAAGTCTACTGAGAGATGTGATAATACAAATCTGCTGCTCTGGCTTCACTCATGCAATCTCAACAAGTTGAAGGGCTGTTACTGGGTCCCTGTATTGCTCATGTCTGTAGGACAGGCAGAAAGGGAACATACACTCTAAAAAAGAAGAGAAGATGGAGCTCAGTTACACATGTATAGAATAAATGAGAAAAAGTGAAGGCTCCATAAGACATGTCGTACCATAAATGCACACATGCCCACTTAGGTATGTGTTGTGACAGTAACAAATGTCTAATTCCTGTTTTCACATTTAATTTTCTTGTTTGATCTTAGCTCTGTGTTTCAATGTCTTGTGTGCTTTAAAGCTGTGCTAGTCCGAAATGGATTTTAAGTATAAATAAAAATAAATGTATCCTTTTTTCTTCTCTCCAAATTGATAGATGTCCACAGATCTGAAAAATTCACCAAAACTACCAGTTTGCCAAAGTAACAGTCCATCTATAGCCCAGCCCACTTACAAACCTGATGTGAAACAAGAATCAGATACTGAACAAAACAGGAAACCTAATTTGTTTCACATAAATTGAACTGATGCAGTGGAAAAGCTCTCAGAAGAGGCTTAATCTTACTGAGACACCTGTGCATCTCTAGATGCGTGTGGTAGAGGATAGTCTTCCTTTCTGCTAATCAAGGCTGCTTAAGGAGTCAACCACTATGGATTTGTGTTTATGTGAGTAAGAGGAGAGTTGTTGATGACATTGAAACATGCCTGCTAGCTGAGCAAAGGTGTTGAAAGATGGACATTTTTAAACAGACTCCCAGCCTGAGATGGGAACTACTTTAGTTGCTATTCCTTCAAATTACAAGTTCATGTTTACATGACAGGTTGTTAAGATACAGATAAAATTTTCTAAAGAAAGAAAGAAAAGAATTTCATACTCTGATGTATCTGCTTATTGGTATTGGTAATAACATTATTCACCTATTTGCAAAGTTAAACAAATGGTGTCTCATTTGTCCAGACTGGATAGAGAGAATGACTTGTAGCAACCTTTCATGAAATTGAACAGCTCCATCATGTTTTCCTGCAGTTGTGTTTTCCTTAGATTAAATAATCCTAATTCCTGTAACTGTTTTTGTATACTCAGTTTTCTAGGCCTTTAGTGATTCACGTTGCTCTTCTTCGGACTCTTACAAGAAGAACCCACATGCAAGAGTGGTGCCCTTAATTAAATATAGTATTCCAGAAACAGTAATTATGTCATGAGTTTCATGAACAATGATTCTATTTATAAATTCCAGTATTGTTTGACTTTCTTCAAGTGTAACACTGCTGACTTGCTTAGTTTGTGGTCCACAACAACCTCTATGTTTTCGACAGCACTATCTAACTATTCAACAAATTCCATGTATTTCTGCAGCTGAATAATCCTACATGACTTCATAATTCTGCTCTTTATCTGTTATCCTGGGTTTAGACTATTTGGCCTATTTTTCAAGATTATTTTTAATTTCAAGGTTGTACTGTATCATAATTGCTTCTCCTATAATACCGAAATACATAAATACAGTACTCTATCACCCAAGTTATTAATGAAAATATTGAACAATATCAAACCCATAATGAAGCTGTGTGACACTGCTCAATACATTTTTTCAGTTTTGACAATTAAGCACTAACAACTTACTTATATATCTTTTTCCAGTCATTTTTACATTTATCTTGGTTCTATTTCCCCAGTGTGCTTGTGAGAGTGAAGTGCCAGTGTCAATGCTTAAAAAAAAAAAAAGCTTAATATTTATTACTTTTTGTCATTGATTCCTTCCACAAGATGTGTATTCTGTCAGAGTTAAAGCATCTTGCTTTGACAGCATTTGTTACTGACAAATCTACATAGTTATTAGTTCTCCCTTTGTCCAAGATCACATTTTGTCTCAGGCAAAGGCTGAGGACAGAATTTAAATTAGTTCTTCTGTATTCTTATGTTACAGTTCTCTAAAAATACAGATTGTTTGACTGTACTTTTTGGTTTGGTCTACTGGCTTTTGTTTTTATTTTGGTGCATGATGAAATTTCCCAAGTATGTGTGGGAAACAGAGGCACATCTAGGCAAAAAAGGAGGGAATGAACCAATAGACATGAGAGGTGTACACAAGGAAATCCCAAAAAATCCAAATAGCTTGAAGTTAGTTTATCAATGCTACTATCAATACATATTAATTGAATTACTATAAAAGCACCTGTGACCTATTTATAAAGCTTTCATGTGTATAACTATGTATGTATTAACTCATACTACTGAGTACAGCACTGATCTACAGCTGCACACATAAAAGGGTGGCTGCTGCTGCCGATACAGGCAATTGTGTACTGAGTAAACTCTTGAAAAATAAGCCACAGCTGTTGTGTTTTGTTCTGTAGCAACAAATTCACTATCTGCTAACTGTGTGCTGCTATAAATAATTCACAGATGATGCACATGGACATTTATGTAATGACATCCAGTAGGGGGTACCCTTTCCTTAATGCCAAAATTTGCCAGATTAAGCCAGTTACTTCAAGTCCTCTGGGATGGAAATACCTTATCTAAAGGACAGTTGTTATTATACTCCCATGAATTTTCATGTATGAAACACAACATCCACTGCTTTGCTATGCAGTGGAATGTCATTTCTGCTAAGAAAAAGCTTACCTTTATCCTTCCATGCACATAGGGCTTACTGCCAATCGAGTAAGAAGCCTGGCACATCTTTTATAGTCTGTATGAAAAAGCAGAGCATGACTAGATTACCAAAGTAATCAACTTTGCCTTTAAAAATCAAAATTGGTATCAGCGTGCAAATTAGTGTCATAGCAAAGTTCAATGAATACCTTAGTTTGCAACAGAATAAAAATCAACTCCTTTGACTTAAAAAAGGAGCATGTAAAAATTGTGTAATAACTGAAAGCCATGTCTAATGGCACGTTTAACTATGCAACTGACTTCTGCACGTTCTATCTGTAAACAAACAGCATGAATGTGCTTGGAGGCTCTCCAAGTGTATGTATGTGTGTATAAAAATTTATACATCTGTGCCTCTGCTTCTGTGTGGGATCTAAACATGAGACTGTAGTATTTCCATATTAGAGAAAGAATAAATAGTGCTCATCTACCTTTGAAATCCAGCCCCCAATGAGCAAGTCTGTCAACTTAACATTAAGTAATGCCACTCTCCAATAGATTTTTTTTCCTGGGAAAGCTGTTAAATTAGACAAATAACATCTTCTAGTCATACAAATGTTAGGTCCAGCTCAAGACTATGAAGTTTTATCTTAAAACTAGTAAAATTGCTCTTTCGACTGTAGTCCTATTGTTAGTTGTTCATATTTTTGGTACCTTCAAGTTTTGATGCATAGTAGGAGACAGAACCAATGCAAAACTAAAGAAATTAATCAAAAGGGGTATTTTTTCATTTACATGAAAAACTGAAAGCAAATATTGTGAAAGCTGTTTATGGACAGATGGAAAAGGAAATTATTTTTCAGAGGCCAGTGCTGCTACACTGTACAAAGTATTAGAAAGTATGCCAACACAGTGCTTTTGTACTGGCTACCACCATGCTGCAGCATCACAGATGCTTTTAGTTTCTGTCCTGTTTGGCCTTCAGATTTCTACACAGAATGAACAGTATAATTTGAAGTCAGGATATTATCAAAAAGTAACATCGTTCTGTGCATGAAGAATTGGAGCAAGCTGTTCATCTCATTTTCCTAGAAGAAAGTTACTTTAAAGAGGTGCTAGTCAATCCAGTCCAGTAAGTGATGCTCAATTTTGTTAGGCATTATTTCATTAATGAGTAACTACACCTAATGTTTTCTAGAGATGAAATGTGAACAATCCCCAACTCACAGCATAGTTACGCTGTAATTGCCACTCATACAAATTATCCTCCATTATCCAGACATTATGTTGGTGGATATGTCACCTGGCAGGAGGAAAAGGCTAATTTAGAGCCTTTAAGGCCAACTAGTCCTTAGCTTCACAGCTTGGAGTACTCATTAGTGCTGAGCCAAACAGTGTTTGTGTTGTGATCCTTATGAAAAAGGTAGTATGACTGTTGCTTTTCCAGAACAGACAAATTATGAACAACTTACATCTCCACCCTTGTAAACAGAAAATGATATGGCTACCTCTCATCTAGAAATCCTTATCTTTCTAAGGAATTCCTAATCTGAAGCCTTACAAATAGAGAAAATGTCCACAATTCTTACCAAATATGCCTTTAAAATGCACTGGGCTGCAATATTTATTAATACTTGAAACTTGGAATCTGTAACTCTTGTTTCTATTCCCAGCTCTGCTACTGACCCAACTAGTTGACCTCAGACAAGTAAAATAAAGTGTGCTTCCATTCTGAAAAGCCTGTACTAAAATAGCATCTGCTTACTCAACAGGTCCACCTCAATATGAATCTGGAGTCACATCTACTGACTAATAAATGTCAATGTTTGATTTTTATTTAATTATCTATGCTGCCAACAGGTGATGAGGTACCATAAACTGCATTTGCTTAGTTGAGTCCATCAGCACTTTTCTTTGTTTTCTAAGCCTTATGAAGTTATACTTCTGTAATTCCCTGAAGACAAGTGTTGCAAAGATTCATTGTCAACATCCCTGGTAAGCTGATAACTGAACAGTCAAAAGAGAAAAGTCTATAAAATGTGTCCTGCATAAAAAATCAATGAAAACGAAACAACCCCACCTGGATTTGTGATCCTATCCTCAATTTACAGCACTAGAAATTAAATCTGAGGTATTTGTGAGGGGAGTTATGTTCCTATGAGAAGCAAACACTTGGTTTGGAACCCATGAGGCAAATACATCAGTACCTACGGATGCAGTGTTTACATAGTGTATTTGCAATGAAAAAGTTTTATTTCCATTTTTCTCTCTGTAATGCTGATGCTGTTCTAGCAATGCTGTAGAGGATACTTAGTACATTTCAGAGCACTCCAAATTTTTCTTTGCAGGGAATGCATTCTGAGATTGTATCACTACTGATATTCAATAGAGCTAGTAAATTTTAGAGTTTCCTCTTCTTTTGGGGAAGTCTCTGCTTTTGTTACTTACATGCTGGGATGGTGCAGTCCCTTGTATTGTGATAAAGCCGATGAAAGTGTTTGCTACATTTTGGGCTAAAGTAGAGTGGACCTGAAATAAAAGAAAAAGTAAGTTATGAATCAGCACAGCTCACAGGTAGAGTAGTGCAGCTTATGGTATGCTTGTGAAATATGGATATCAATGCAAAATTAAAACATACCTGTTAAATGCTTCAAGAACTTGTCTTTCATCCTCAGATCTCTGGGAACTATTTCTGTTGGACAGAAAAAAGAATAGTTACTCTGCTGCACTGGAACTATGCTTGCCAAGCATAGTATGAGGACAGGGAATACTCTGTCCAGCAAACATCACCACTATGTCTTGACAGGTGCACAGAGGTCGAAAGCCCTTCGCATACAGTAGGCCAAACTGCAAGAATTTGCTTTACACAGGGAGACTCTGTAAAATGCTCTGTGAAACACAGTTCTGATGAAACAATGTCTGTTAGATGAGAGATTGTTTATGACGATGGTTATTAACTAAGAGTCTGATTTTAGCTCTCTATGAACTACATTATCAAGTTTACCTAGATTTAAATTCTTTCATATTACATGAGTGGTAAAGACCCAAAGATATATTCAAGTTTGGGGTTGTGTCTTCTAATTCTTATGTGCAAATGTATCCACTATTCTGTGCCAGGTATGTTTGTAGAAGCACTGTTCTGCTGTAATCATGAAACTGGATTGATCTACTTACAGGAATCTTCCCCCCCTCCCCCCTTTAGCAGTAAATAAAATTCACAGGAAATGATTCCAAGCAAATTGCTCTCTTCTGGCTCCCTATATTTGTGGTTTACCGCCTTGTGTTTTGTGTTCAGCAGATGGCAAAATGAAACTGGTTTACTGAAATCCATTTTAGCCCTAACCCCTGCTTGTGACTTCCTGATTTACAGCTATCTTTGATTGCTTTCCGTTACAAACTCTGTGCGGATTGCTTAGTGCTGATTGTGTATGATACACTATATGGTGCTTTATTTACTTGACCATAAATGCATGAGCAGCCTTTTTCATTCCCCTGGCACCTCTTATCAGATATAAAGCAGAGAGCATTTCCATCCAGATCTGATCCACTTGTGAATTTAGACACTTCTCGAAAGTCATTCTTCATTTACTTCTAACTTTAGTCAGTGTAAGTAAAATTGACCTTATCCTATTTGACCTAATTATGTCATGAAGAGCATTAAAAACACACATGCTTCACTCAGAAATTTCCCATGGGACAGGCTCTCTAGGAAAGTGATGCCAAAACTGAAATGAAAGACTCTAACTAGTAGTTCCTTTTCAGGGTTGCTGGGAAAAACTCCATTATAACAACAGAGTGAAAAATCCTGCTTCAGAATCAGTAACAACACTACCAACTAAACTGCTCTGAAGCAAGATTATTAATGTCATAGATAACTGTTCCGCACGAGCCAGATGTTTTGCACCAACAGGGTGAGCAGAAACTATGCCCACGTTCCAAGATGAGATTTAGAGTTGTGCAGATCATGGCTCCCTGCTTAGTCTGGCCTCTTTGACTCTCAGCATTTGTAAACCAAAATGTTCTCTTCTGTGTTGACCTTAAGTAGAACAAAATTGTCTTCTTCTGTACATTCATTAATCATCCAAATGGAGAAGCAACATCTTCATGACAACCACCAGTAAATGCAAATTGTGAGGATACTTGAGTATCAATAAAGACAAAATAAATACCATACTATCAAAATGAAAGCCAGTTTGAGAAAAGATGAGTAGACATTTGCTGGAAAATATTCAGAAAGTCACTTTCAATTGGAGGGGTCAGATGAGCAGCAGTAACATTGTAGGGGCTTGGGAGTGACAGGGAACACTAAATTAGACATAGCAGCAGGAAAAACTAAATAAAGTTTCAACTGGATGCACAGAAGTACATCACCAAACTAAGCAGTAGTTATCCATCACTGTGTGTACTTCTGGACTGCCCTATGCAACCCTGAACACCTCATGAACAAACCTGTGCTTTCACTGGAGGTTAGAGAAGAGCCAGTCAAAAGAGCAGAAGGATGACTACAGGAGAGTCCCAAACTGGTCACAGTGACAGAGGAGTACTGTCTCAGTTCCCTAGTATTTCAAAGGTGCTACCTCTGGAATACAAAAGGAACTAACAAGCACGGTGAATAGTTCAGTGAAGCTGAGCTGCAGGGAAGACTTCTATATGTAAGGTCTTTAGGACATACTACAGTCCTGCAGGAGAATCTTACTAGGGTCACTTCCAAGAAACACTTAAACCAAGCACATGGCAACAAGTGGTAACCTTCCAGGAAAAAGCGTTTTCATCCCTTGTTTCTTTGATCTCAGCCCATTTCAGTCTTTTCCCTTATTAATAGGTTTTGTTCAAAGCCGCAGGAAGTTGACTTTCAATTGAGTACATTATCCAGAGAGTAAAAGACTTTGAGAGGCGAATGGAGGTTTTCTATCCCAAATTTGCCATCTGTGTCTGCCTCTGATACCAAAGGGAATCTGCAGATATTTTGAGTGATGAATTCTTAATACAAAATTAGTAACCTGTTATCTCATTCACCAAGGCACCCTAGGGAAAAAAAAAATGGACTGTGACTTACCAACTCTCTGCTCGTCCTGGTATCCTCTGTAGTCAGCCACTTCCCTTCGATCCAGGTTAAAGTCATGCTTGGAGAAGTACTGCATCCCACTGTCCTTCTCCAGGTGGTACCTTTTCAGTTCCTGAATGATCTCCATGATGAGATTTAAGAGACTTTGCTTGTCCTTCAAATCTGCAGAGTCTGATTTCTCTTTGCAGTATCCTGCTGACAGCATTAAGAGTACCAGCCCCAGCAGCCCAGAAGACCTCAGTCCACTCATTGCAGTCCGACCTGAAGAGTGCATGAGGGGATGAAGAGGAAGGATCTGCTGCTATGGGAGGTTTTCCTGTTTCACTGGAAGAGAAAATTGGGGGTGGGTCGAAGGTGGGGACACTCGTGGGCGGCTCGTGGGGCTGAAATCGGAAACATTGGCAAAGAGCGACAACCGCTTCGCAGGTTACACAAGGCGGGGCACAGACCGCCCCGGGCTGCCGGGGTCTGGAGGAGCGGGACGGGGCGGGGGGTCCGCGGGGCCCCGCAGCGGGCAGAGCCACCCCAGCGCCGCGGGCAGCGCCCGCACGGCCTCCCGCAGCCGGCACCGGGCCCCGAGAGAGGGCGGGGGTGCAGCCCCTGAGCAAGGCCAGGCTGGGGGTGCCCCGGAGGAGCAGATCCCCGGCCGGGACGGGCGTTCCGCCCCGCCTCTCCCCGCCCCGCCCCGCCACCGAGCGGAGCGAGCAGCACGGGCGACAACTTTCCCCGAAGTTTCTGCCGGAGAGCCGCGGCAGCTGCGCACCGAGCGGGTCTCCACCCTCGTTACGGGGCTCAGCGCCCGGGCTGTGGGCAGGAGCGGCGGGACGGGAGGTGCACGGCTGGAGGACAAGCGGCCGGGGCAGGGAACAGCACCGCCAGTCTCCCGTTTTTTCGTCCCTTTCCCCGTTCCCCTTCCCCGCTGGAGCTGCCCTGAGCGGCGGCCAGCATCGTGCCTGGAGCCATTCGCCTTCGGGCGGCTGACCGCCCCTCACACAGGGCCGCTCCGTGCAGCGGCTCTGCCCTGCCAACTCTGGCGGGGTCCGGCGGGGGCCGCTCCCGCCTGCGGGCTGTCACCGGTCCCGCCGCACGCAGCGCTTCGGCCCGGCGACGCGGGAGGGATGGGGGCGTGGGGAGGGAGAAAGAGAGGAAGGAGGTCGCTGGTGCTCACCGGCCGCTTTACCTGTGTCTCCGTCCCAGCAGCCGAGGTGTCTTCCCCCCGGGAGCCGCTCCCCGGACGGCAGCAGCCCGCGAACGGCAGGGAGTCCGAGTATTCCGCGGCTGGCC
>VZRF01006710.1:400027-536202 GCA_013396875.1 Vireo altiloquus
CCTGGAAGCGCTCCCAGCAGAGCGGGGAGAGGAGGAGGAGGAGAGGAGGACGACGAAGGCAGTGCCACGGCCAGGAGCGCCCTGTCCGCTCCTGCAGCTGCCAGCCCCCGGCAGAGGTGACAGCCCGAGCGCAGGACACTGGCGGCGTGGGGCAGTCTGCGGGGCGCGCCGACCCCCTTCTACGAGAGCCCTTCCCCAGAACACACACAGGCTACCGCCCCCCCTGCGTAGCCCCTCGGGGCGCGGCGGGGGGAGGCTGAAACCCGANCTCTGGGGGCCGCGCGCGCCGCCGGCTCCCCTCGCTCAGCCGGAACAGCGACCCCCAGCGGCCGCCGTCCCGTGCGCCCGGTGCTGCCGCCGCCAGGCGGCGCTGAGCGCCCCGCGTCCCTGAGCGCTGTGGGCCGGGCCGGGGCCAGAGAGCGCCCGGGGCCCGCGGCACCTTCCACCGCCCCGACAGCACCCTCCGGCCCCGCCTGGAACGCCTCCAGAGACGGGGCGTCCACCAATTCATCCCCTCGACTCCTCTGTATTGTATGCAGTTGGGTTCCCAAGCTGCTTTATTATTTTAACCGATCTCTCTTCAAAACCAATACATGAATGACACACATGTCTCTTACTACAAAAATCTCAACTCATGCTGTCACAGGAAAGGTACAAAAACATTAAAAAAAAAGAAAAAAAGAAAAATACACACCACATGATGAAGAAAGAGACCCAGAGGCAAGACTGAACAAGACTGCTTTGTCAGGTGTCCAGAGTCCTTCCTCCTCTTAGCTTCATGGTTTGTTTCCAGTCACCTTAAGACTGAGGGGAAAAAAGAAAGTGAACAATCAGTTCAACATTGAGAAAGAATGTCCCTTTGCATGACATGACTTGGTATGGCTGTATTTACATGTTAGTCATTCCAAATATTGACACATTGAGGTCACCAATTGGAGACAGGGAAGATGGAAAACGAGGCAGGTAGAATACAGCTTGGTGTTCTGTTCCTAAGATTACACGTCAAGTATTCCTTCACCTGAAGTAATCTCTTTGGAAAAAGGTAGATATGACTGCAGAACTGAAAGAGGAATTCAGCTAAACACCTGGATGGATTGTACCCTTCCTTACAGCTACAATTTCTATGCTGTTTTTGATCACCATTGTATAAAGATGCATTTTGAGTACACACCAATTTAAGTCAGGAATGCTAGGCTGCATCATTTCTGCTATCTTATATGTACCCTGTTATGTCTGGCATGGAGACCAGCTGTCAAGGAACAACCAGTAAATTGTTGAATAATATGGTTTATGTAGCTGTCTTCCTTTTGAAGAGACAGTGGACATTAGCAAAATCTGCATTAATCCCTCTTATGAGGTAAGTCCACCATGAGTCTGAGAATGGGGTAGCTGGAACTCCCCTAAGACACAACCAAGGACAAGTTAATGTTATAAACAATTGAATTCCAATGCTCAGGAATACTCCTTTTAAATTTACTAATATAAACATAGACTTGAAGTACAATGAAGGTATTAGCTGAGATATGAAGCAGATAAACAGTTTGTTGTCTTTTTCTGCATGCAGACTCTTACAAGGGTCTATTCTGATTTGTTTACATTGAATTATTCAAAGATATATAATAGCTCCCATGACTTCAATAGCGTTAAATTGAAATTCCCACTGATAGGTTTAGAATGGTAATTTAATATTCCTACAAGTTATATTTTCTTAAGTGTATTTTCTTAGGGCTCTATCTAAGATGGCTATCTAGATGATAGTTTGCCTATATGCTACCAAGCTCATACTCTGCATATATATTGTCAAAACTACAATCCCCAAACCTTCCACCCACCCTCAGTGCGACTTCTGAGGCTTCTAAAGTGAGTGGGTGCACTGTTTGCCATGACTGCTCACAGGTTTTTGGACTTCTTCCCTGGATACCGGGAAGCGCCTGACTCTTGTCAACACTAAACAGCCAGGATGGTGAAGAAAGCATTCTTCCAGGAATTACAAGATGTAAGTTTTAATCCCTTCAGGCAGAGATGAAAGATGAACCCACCATCCCTGCCAGGACAAAAACCTGCTTGCTTTCCTTGAAAGAAGGTGGAGAGGGAGATATGAAACTCAGTCTCAAAAAGCAACATGTACCTGAGAGAGCAGATCCATAGAGTTAATGCTATGCAATTAGTTTCTTGGCTTGTCCTGGAGGAGTGGTTTTCATTTAAAAGTGATGTGATTTTTTGTCTTATTTTTACAGGACTTCAAGTTAGTTAACTCTTCCACAAGCAAAATCTAAGCATAGGTCAATCTACAATGTTATTAAAAATGCCTTGTGTTTAAAGAAAACACCATGATCCTCAAGATAAGGTCCTCATGAAGTAAGCATAGACAAATGAGGAGATCAAATGCAGCATTTGGTGGATAGTTTTAGCCAGTGTACTGTTCCCTATTCCCTTGGTTATGAAACGGAGGCACTACATTTGGGATTCAGACCAAATGCCAGGCAGAATTTCTAGCTTTGTTAAATAACACACATTAGTCACTGTTTTCTCCAGTTCCATTCTAGTATGCCATAGTATGCCATGCTAAGTAAGACAAAAAAGGAAAGATATCTTGACTTCCTTTACTTACATGGTGTACATGAAAACAAGAAAATGTGTTCTCTTTGATTCTGTTGTCTAAGACTGGTGAAATTTTCATGCTAAGAGCCCTACAGTTTCAAGCATGCTCTTGTTTCTGCTGATTATAACAGACATAAGAGTTCCTATCTATATTTAATAAAAGCAAGTGCAACGTTTTCTGGAGTGATTGCAGAGCAGAGCTGATTGTCTAAATCAGGCTCATAACCAATACATGAACTGAGTGTACACCTTGAAGAAAATTCCAGTGGACACTCATATGACTAGGCTAAAGAAATGCTTCTTGCATTGCTCTTTATTGACCTCAGAACCTCAAAAAATTTTTTTCAAATACATTTTTTCCCTTAAACATCAGTAATCAGTATTGTGGAATGAGATGGGGCTGGTAATTCTGTTGGGTTGAGTGGATATCAGCTGGTTGACGTGGCAATTCAACGCACAAAATGACCACACACATGAAATCTGGATGTGTGATAGTTACTTTTAAAATCTGTATAGAAAAATATATATACTGCATCTAACAGATGATACTTTCCAAAATCTCTGTTCCAAGTTAATGAAAATGCAGAATGTTTTCAATATAATGTATTGTACATAAGTATAAAATAATATTTATGCACCTGGCTCAGTCATCTCTGTGAGCCTCCAACTCTCAGAGGCAATGCCCAATGACAGCTGCTGAGGAGACTAAAGATGAGGCATTAAGAATTCCTATAGCACTGAAATCAGCCAGAGAACATATATAACTAGAACAAAAACTTCAACAGATGTTAGGAGTATTAAAGCCAATTGAGCATTTTAAGGGCTTTCCCCACTTCCTACCTGATGCAAATGCCAACAAGATTAAAATCCCATTAATCATCACTGCAACCAAAACTGAAGAACTTTGATACAGTTCCCAAATGTTTCATCAGAACTGCAGCCGGGGCCGGCTTGATGTTTGGTAGTAAGTTAAAAAAAGAAACCACAACAAAAATTCCCAACCAGATTTTTGGCTAGAACTTTTCTCTGCCTGTAAATTCAAGGCTAAAGACAGCTCTGAGTTGGCGAATGCATCAGTTATTGAGCCAGTTTAAAAATTATCTTCAATCAGCTCTGCAGTGCTGCAGCAGGGCAACACTGCTGCACTCACACAAAGATCCTTTGGAAATCCTAATGAACCAGCTGGAGCAAATTTGTGTCTTGAGACGACAGTCTCACTTTTTTAGATGCTTTTCACAGGCTTCAGAGTACCCTCTGAAATCTCCAGAGACCACTCCTCTGAATTATTGTGTATTTATGTTTTCAGAGATACTTTCTTTAACACAGTAAAGAAAAATGCCCCAGTGAAGCAAGTCAAACCTCCAACTGTAGACTATTGCCTACAGCAATACTCTAACATAGACCAGACCTTGAACTTTTAAGCAGGTAAGTGAGGGTATATGCAGGTTAATGCATTCTAAGAAACTACCTTTCGTGGATACTGTGCAGCACTGAGCCTGTTACATTTGGGTTCACTGTGGACTCCTATCTGTTCACTTAGGGTTATATAGCTGCAGCCACAGAAACTCTTTCGACAACAAATTAAGATTACAAGTAAAAGCTCCAGATGCTATCTCATTAGCTGATAGAGTGCATTACATTTTCTGGCCTACTCTGGTCTTTCTGTACCAAAGGAAAGAGGATGGCTTCAGTGTACATAAGAACAGTAATTTTAGAAGCAGAGTAGCTTCATCTTTCATCATAGCCATGGTTCTTAGCTCGAAGAGACAAGTGGATCACATGTGGTTTTCAGAGCCATGGCTGATAAATGATGACATGTTTTGATAGTGTACTCTAAATCTGTGAATGTTATCTCACATTGTCTTTGCACCACTTCTTAAAAATTTTATGCTGAAAAACAAATGCCATCTCAGGCAACATAAGGATATCCCATATGACTCACCATCAGCATATGAATGCTAAGCACAAGCATCAAGAACTATAAAAAGCAGAGGTACTTGTTTCCTTCTGCAGGTCATCAGTAGGCAGGCACACTGCTGGTTTAGTGAGCAGGCCTCATGACTATCCAGTGGAGAGCTGGATGAGTCTTTGCATAGATCAGATGCAAAGCAAGCCTGTTGGCCAGGCTGTATTCCAGAGACCTCTTGCAGGCAAGCACACCCTTCGGAAGATCATGTGCCTACAAAAACTGCTGAGGAAGGAAGGGGGATTAATCCCCTTCTAGGCAGCTATCTTTCAGGCCATAAACAGTTCTACAACTACTGTGCAGCACTGAGTCCCCTACACGTGTTCACTGTTGACTCTTGTTCACTGTTGTTCACTTGTTCAGAGGTTATCTTCTTCCAGAAACCATGCAGTCCCAAACTGTACCCAGGCAGCCTCCTTGTGACCAGCTTCATAATGGCATTAAGCAATCTTCACAGTAAAGCCAGAAAGTTTATTCAACAGCAACAGAAGACTCTTAAGAGCTGTCTGTAGATTTCAGAGTTGAACTTGTAGCTTTTCTTGATTCTGCACTTGAAGAAATGCAAAGATGTGAAAATGCAGAATATATTTTCAATATATTGTATTGTACATCCACAAGCCCAGGGTAATGTATATTGTCTCTTCTTGTATGGAAATTTGCTGTCCTTTAGAGGAGAGAAAACATTCTGGTTCAGCCAAACTCCAGGAAGCCGAGGACCTGGAATACACAGGATACATCTGCAGGAATAAATATAATGCGCTCAAAAGCACTGATAAAAAAGTCTGTGCCACTTAAGCCAGCTGGCACAGGATAGGCCACATCCATTCTGTCCATCCTTCTTACTGCCAGCAAGAGGACAGCCTTACGCAAACTACTCATTAGGAACGCTTCCTGGGCTGCCAGGCTTCCCAACAGTACACAGGGATCGATCAGGAGTTGTCACAGGCTAACCGCCTTCCAGGGACTGCCCGAACAATTTCGCAGTAATGACGGCTGGGTTCCAGTGCCAGGAAAACCTCCCTGGCAGTTTTCACATTTGTCTTCTGGTATAGTAACAACCTGTGGGTTCCACCTGTGTTGTGAGGGGTAGAGGCAGAAGCTTTGGGGACTCTTACCAGTTGGTAGAACTGACATGAGCTTTTTTGCATCATGGCCTAAATGGGAATAAAATAAGCATCAGAATCTGGGAACTGCAGCAGCTTCAAAAAGCAGCTTCAAGACTTGAAATCAGCTTTAAAAAATAGTTCCATGTCTTTATGCAGGCAGCTGTACACAGCTTCCACTGGAGGCAGCAAAGAATCAATCCAAGTTGGGCAGAACCACAGTGAAATCAACTTAGTTACACAAGAGAATAAAGAGTTTTTTTCTTTTCCCCTCAAATCCACTGTTTTTATAAATGCAAGATCTTTTAGATCTTGTATGGCAATGGGCCAAAATTATCAATATCTTTAATTTTGGTACAAAGAAAAAGAAAATATTAAAAAAAAAATTTTATGACCATTGCAATCTGGTCTTTCTCCTAAGACAGAAAATGACTTTGTCTCACATTACATTATTTTTCAAAAGCTAAAACATACCTACTGAATGATTTGCTATTGCAACTGCTCTTTCAGCCTCTTTTCTGACCTAGTCCCCTCCCCACCCCCTGCCAAAATTACTCATATTCTTTAATGGAGAAATTTTGACAAATAAAAGAATAATACCATTTTGAAACCAGTCAAAACATACAATTCATTTGAGGGGTCATTTAGTAGTAGCACCAGTAGTAGCACTAGTAGCAGTAGTACTAGTAGTAGCAGCAGCAGTAGTAGTAGTAGTAGTATTCACTTCCGGTTTTGTCTTATTTTAAGCTAAAATGTCAGGTGTGTTACAGTTTGTCTCAAAACATTAATGCCAAATGGTTCTGAAACTGGAAATTGACTTGGATTTGACATTTATCCAAAAATGGGACCAATCTTCAAATTTTATGGGATGTGTTTATTGTTGGTGTTGCAGTGTCACATTCAAAAAGTCCCATTATAAAAGTCTTTTCTACAATTTTCACTCTGTTCAACAAAGAACAACAGCAACAGATAGAGGTATGAGAAGACCTTGTGTAGCTAAATTAGTACATATATGGTTAACATAAAAGATAAAAATTGAATTGATGATTCAATGTTTTATGCCATTAATTTCAATTTTACATTGAGCTCAGCCTGAGTAACAGAAGCAGCGCAATCGTTTTCCCCTTTTCCAGTTGGCATACCCATCTGGGGAAGTCTTCGTCATTTTTTTTAAAGATTTAGTGACAAATACCACAAGAGAAGGGTTTCTATCTTAAAATGGTAATTTCTGGTTAACATATTAATTCTCTTGTATGCAAATTTTATAAAACGTTCTGATATACCAAAGAATTTGTGATTAAAGGACTGCAGATGGTAACAGTCATCAGGTACTGCATATAGATATCAATATTTATGCCCATTTTCTTATTCTGCAGTGCTAGTTTAGTGGAAATACCACTTTGGTAATGTCAGTTAAGTCACAAATTGCAGGAAGATGTTTCTGTTTCTGTGTCATAGAATGAGAAAGTTCCCTGGGCATTGTTGCCCAGTGCAACTGTGAGCTCTGCAATTCTATTTGAAAACATAAGATTCACAATAAAGAAAAAGAACCTTGTTTCAGATGGAACTATTTATCAACTTTTCTTTGTCCGTTCCTCACATTTTAGAGGAACAAGAGAACAATACTCAAAGGAAAAGGGTCATGACCACAGTAATAATGATTAGAAGCTAGATAAAATCCGGAACTTCCATTCTCTGAAAAACTCCATCATTTCAAAATAGTTTGGATTTGATACGAGACAATCTCACAAACAAATAAAAAACCTCAAAGATACTGAAAATAGAAAATAAATATTAAAAGAATTTCAGGATATCAGAATATCCTATGATTTTTCAAAAATTAAACAGTACACACTTCTCATTCAGAAGTGGGAGCACTCTTGGGAATTCCCCAGAATTAGGACTAGCACAACAAACATGTGGAACAGGATGCCTTGAAGATGTTTCCAGGTTCTTAAAAGCTTGAATATAGATTTCTCAAGGCTGCTTGGGCTGTGTTCTTGAGTCCATGATGTTCTGCAATTCCTCACTGTGCCAAGAAACTTGAAATTGGCTGTTCCGTTAAGTGCCCAGCTGCTGGACTCTGAAGCGATCTGAATAGTGCAAGCTACTAGGAAGCAGCATTTGTGATTCATCAGAGGTTGATAGAAAGCAAAATATTTCTGCAGCCATTTAACAAAGAAGTGTTCCTCGAATAAAATATTGCCATGTTTGAAAACATCTTACTTGCTCTCTTCTTGTAGAAGGAAGTTCTCAGTCTGAGAAACTAGGTGAAGGAACAGACATTAAATGAGAATGATCCATTTAGAGTATTTCTTAGTAGCAGAACACTAAATATTGCTGCTGTTTATTTGTCTGGGTTTTTTTGTTGTTCTGCAGACAAGGTAAAACTCACTGTATTGAACAAGCAAGTCCTTGTGTAGGCAAGCTGATACATACTGAACAGAAAAGCATGAAGAAAACTCAGAAAAAGTTCTGGGGTCTTATATTAATGAAAAAAATCAGTATTTATATTTTATTAATGTTAATCTATATTCAAGGTGAGATGACCCTGTCAGCAGTGTATCCCACAGAAATGGCAAGCAGTTTTATATAGTGTACTTTGGAAAAGAAACATTATTCCAATATTGATAATATATGTGTCCGGAACAAATGGATGCTTTGATTAGTTGCTCCAGATAATGTGGAAAACAGGTACATTTTTGTTGCCGTGAGAGAGAAGTTGAATGATTCCTTCTTATCTTACCCAAAGGAATAAATATCAAACTCAGGTGGTATTTAACTCAGTGAAACCACATTAACCTGGATCCTAATTCTCTCAGCTGATGAAATATCCATATACTTTATGACTCCAGAAAAGGTCTTAATGAAGCCACCTCAATTAACTATTCAAACATCAGTGGATTAATCATGGGTTAATGGAATATTACAGAGATAAGTTACCATGTTTGCCTATTTTCACAGATTTTCATTTTATTCAAGGCAAGACCACCTGACTTTTGTTCCAATTTATGTAGAATGTTTCTTCTCACACTTTCTACAACCCTGAAATTATTTTTATGTTCCATCTTTTGTGGGACTTCCATGTTTTCCCCTACTATATTTTGTAAAAGGAAACATCAAGAGGTCATAGTGTGACCGTAACAATCTCACCACTGCTGTATCTGGATTTCCAGTTGTGTATCTCTTGCTAGTAAACTCAAGTGCAAATTCATTCAATCATTTTGCTACAGGATGGCATTGAGTTATTATGTTAGTAGCATGTATTTAATTCCTTGATGATACTGTATCTGTTTGGTTAATAGACTTTTGTCTATTACATACCATCCAAAATATTATCTAAAATATATATTCTTTAAATTATCTATATTATCTACAAAAATCCATCCCATCTTGTTTGAAAACATTTGTTTTTTTTTTAATATTTGTTGACTGAGATTAACTAGAATTCTGTCTTTTAATTCTTTATTTCTTGATTCTGAAATAATTTTTAATTTACTTCTGACTGGAATCAGACTAATCAATTAACGTTCCATTTCCTCATCCTGAATGGTGAAAAAAAAAATCAGTGTTTTCAGTCTTCTACTGTTTTATTGTCACTGTAGTAAATAAATAAAATTCAAATTAGGAGGCCAGATATTTTCTCCGTAAACAATTATGTGTTACTGGAAACATCTTATGCACCTGTAAGATGCTTATTTGGTTGTGATGTTGTCTAATATCTTTCTCAGTTGCTAGTGAATTAAGAGTCTTTCCTCTATTCCTATGTGACCTATGTATCTTATCTGGCTTTCTTTTAAAGACAGAACAAAAGTATTAATTGAATAAATGTCCTTTTTCTGCACTATTAATAATTTAACAATCCATGTCTAGTTAAAAGGCCGTTTCATTGCTATGATTCATTTCTTTTTCAGTGCATTAGAATTCCTCACTCTTAGCTGTGCTGCAGATGGATTTTTTCCATTGTTGTTAGCTTTCCTATAGTCCAGGTGGTTTTAGTTGAGGTGGGTTTTGTGTTGCAATATTATTGACACAAAATTTGCAGAAGAAAGTCATACCTTACAATTCCATAAAACCTGTTGTGCTTTTGTTTGAGAAATAAGCACATATCATCAGGGAAATCTGACTGATATTGTCAACAAGCTATCTCAAAAAGCTCCTACATAAATAAAGCATGACTGAATAAGAACAGAAGTTGTTACACATGTAGATGTGTAGAAAACAGAAAATGGAAACTGGAGTAAGCTGTAAATTTTCTCAGTGCAATAAATTGGATTAAGTAGTAATTTTTCACTCTCTACTAGAGTGAAAGGAGATTGTAGCCAGGTGGGGGTCAACCCAGACAACCAGCGACAGGATGAGAGGACACAGTGTTAAGCTGCACCAGGGGAAGTTTAGGGTATACATGAGAAAAAAATTCTTTACAGAAAGAGTGGCTGGGCATTGGAATGGGCTGCCCAGGAAGGTGGTGGAGTCATCATCCCTGGATGTGTTTAAATAAAGACTGGATGTGGCACTCAGTGCCATGGTTTAGCTGATAAGGTGGTGTTAGGTCATAGGTTGGACTTGACGATCTGCAAGGTCTTTTCCAACCTAGTTGATTCTGTAAAACTAATGATAAAGGATAAAGCCCTTCAGGAATCTGTGCTAAGATTGATAATTTCCAGCATATTCATAAATGAGCCATTCCTTGGGAAATGTGATGGTGTTTACTGATATTAGTTATTTAGGAAAGCCTGACCATAAAAAAAGTAGGAAAGAGACGTATAAGACTGCATTGTCACTGCAATGGCAGGTGAAACTCAGTACAGACACATCTGATTTTCAGCAAAATATATGGGGAAAATAGTCTAGATTTTACAGAGAAAGGAGATTAAATTTATTGTTATTATTATGAATGTTGTGTCTGAATTAAAATAGATTTTTCTGTTAAAAATTTTGTCCTGTTGCTCAAAATCAAGTCAATATTAAGTCAAGAGTGCTACTGGTAGAATAATAAATGGGGAATGCTTGTGCATTCCAATGAAAGGTTTGGGGGTGTTAGATTCAAAACAGATCATAGGAAGTGTTTCATAACCTGTGGTTATCTGCAAAACACCCTGACACAAGATGCCCCAAATGGTAAGAGTTTAAATGTATTCAGAAGTGAAGCCGTTCTAGGCAATGCCATTCTTGCTAATGCTGTTGCTGGCATTTGATCCCAGTTGAGAACTCACAAAACCAGCAGGAGAGGGTATTGGATAAAGAGAAGGCAAGTCTGTGCTTCTTGCAACATCTGGAGAAGGTGCTTGTTTTACTGTGGAATTACTCTTGAAGTGGTCATGCAGGAGTGAGGAATAATGTAACCAAACATGGCCACGTGCAAAATGGGCTGGCAGCACATTCATAACATGGTGAAGATTTTTCTGTGTGAAGATACTGAGCAGTCTGCAAATGGTTTCAACGTCATAATGAATTTGATGAGAACTATGGTGTCACTGAATATTTTGTAAGCTGATTTTGGTTCTAGTGCATCCAGTTTCAAGGCAGTCCCATATTTAATGAATAAAAGGGCAGCCTCTGCATGGTACTGAAATGCCTTTCCAGCCTTGTCAGTCATTGCATCACCTTTGTGCTTCAGCCTCTTGGCATTTTCTAAGTAGTATTTCTTTGAATGCTGTTTTTCGGAATTGATTAGAGGCCTCCTTGACTTGAAGGTACCATTTGGTAAAGAAAGCACTGCAAAATGATTTGTGATATCTCCTGAAGATCCTTTGACACCCTTTGACAGTTCTGCGTGAAAATTTCTTTTCACTTTCTTCTGTGTGGTGAGCAAAGGCTCCTTGCGGTTGCTCTTGTTCCTGGCAGTGTTTTCCATGGGAGGAAGCTTGTCAGACTCAGTAATGGGTCTCTTTTTGGGCCATCTTGGTTGACTTTGGTGCAGACTGTGCAATATGTGGCAGTGGCAGGAGCAGCAGATTTTTCTTCTGGGTTTCAGATGAAGCTTTTGGTGCTTTCACTTTATTGGAGTCTGTTAGCTGAAGACTGTAATGATTTTGATTCTTTTTCTGATTTCATTTTCTATCATTCTCCTCCTCTTCTCTCCCTCTTTCAAAGGGACTCCTCAGGAGTGCCTGTGGCTTTCCTCTTCAAGTTCTGGTTCTTTGCACCAGGTAGTTCCTTGGTCTCTGTGCTCTTCTGGTGTTTGTCTTTCCTGGCAGATGCAAGGATCTTCCAAGGAGATCCAACAGATCTCTGTCACTTTTGACAGGTGGTGGAGATCTATTTTCACCATGAGGTGATCACAGGTGGTAGGTCCCTCATTGGCAAGAGCACTCATAAGCAAGGGCAATTTTTCCATGTGGAAGTCCTGACACTTGTGGCCCCTGCCTCACACTGGGCAGCAAAAAAGACCAAAATCCCATGCTTGTTAAATCCAGCTTTCACCCTACTCAACCAAATATTTGAATTGCACAGCACTTTTCCCAGATCTTTACAGTCCTGAACCGAAGTCAATTTCCAGACAAAACCATTTGCTTAATAGTAATCTAGGATGCCATTCACATGTACTATAATTTATTTTGAGTTGTTGAAAACCAACTATATTTATGATATGATATGATATGATATGATATCATATGATATGATATGATGATCATACTTGCTTCAGAAATAAACGTCATGGCTCGAGACCTACAGGCATTCCTGGAGATCTTGAAAATCCCTCTTAAAAAAATTCAGCTGTTTCTGTTGAGAAACCTTAATTGGAAGCAGAACTAACTCTACTGTAGATCGAAGACCCATAACAATTATGATCTCTGACCTTCATTATAATCTTGTAGATGACTATGCTTTGCTCTTCAGTTGTGGTAGCCTTGTAAACCACCTATCAATACTGGCTATAGAATAAAATAAAACCCATTATATGCCTACTGGTTCCTAGTTTTATCTTAGCCATTTGAGCTTTGCAGGGTTCAAGTTTAATTAATGTATTCTTCCTCTTCGGAATACTTCCACTTTACCAGCAATACAGTGATGACTCACAAGAACTAATTTTGTTAGTTCCCTCAAATAGAGCTCATGTGTCTTTTTTTTGAATTTAGCAAATTGACTGTTTGTATTCCATAATAAAATGATACACACACGCTTGTCAGTTACTACCTCAGTGAAGGAGTAGAAGAGCTTGCATATCAATTTTTCAGGTATTTGTGGATTTTAACAGTGTGGGGCTGCCATTGTGGTGTCCTGATTCTTCTATAAATGAAAAAATGATGTCTACTCAAGGAAGAAGGGCTCTGTTGTTGTTCCCTGGATAGCCTTGCAGCATTTGCTTTGTGTTGGAGCACTGATCAAGAGTTGTTTAGTTGAGTGATACCAGTGATCCTGTGGTGACCTTAGGCAAAGGCAGACCACTTGAGAGGGAGAATGTCTGCAGCAAGGCTGTTGCCAGTAGAAAATGCAGATTCGGACTTCATTGGTAAGAAAACCAGGAGGGAGCAGCATACCGCCAGCAACAGGTGCAGCAAATATACCTACATGTGCAGTTAAAGGGGGCAGCAGCAGACCCAGTAGAAGCTTCGAGAACCTCTGAGCACTTGCTAGAACTTATGGCACAGTAAGAGTAATTGTTACAGGAGAAACATTAACAAGAGGCTCCAGGACTAAGGAAAAAGATTAAAAACTGTTGCTCTGATCAGCAGACCACAATAAAAAGGAAAACCAGCACATAGGGTAAGTACAATGATGTTGAAACCCACAGGGAATGGTTATCTCCCAATAAAATCAGCCTGAGGGTAACCTGGAAGCATTTGTAAAGCTTTCAAGTGGCTTAATGTGATCCAGACACCCTATCCGGTTTGTGGAAGACAGTTTGGAAAATCCAAGACCTGTTGCAGGAATTTATGTAGGGAACATAAGGTCACATGTCACAATGTCGTCTAGTATTTACTAAAGGTGAAGGCTAGATCTTACTAGTTACTTGGTCTGAACATGAAATGCATTCTCGGGAGCTATTAGAGTATCCATGGACCAACACTGTATTTTACTTCTTTAAGAGAGATTAAGTTGATCTTCATGGAGTTCTGTGGCATATTGTGAAGGATGACTATAATACATAGGGCCTGGATCTATTACTTTTAGCAAGTTGTTGATGCTTTAACTGGCACCTGATTTTCAGGAATGAGGCACAGTAACAGACATGAAGATTCTGTCCTCATATAAGAGAAAAGATAAGCAGCTGCCTCAGAAGTTTTCAGAGACATTTGTTTTGAGATTAAGGACATGCATGTTTTTGGACGCTTCTATACAAGTGGTTGCAGAACTTCTGAATAGGAAGCCTATAGCATAGCGTAAAGAATAGCAAAAGATGGGTGTTAAGAACATTGAAGAGTTAGATCTGGAATAGATGAGCTCAGTCATATTAGTTACAATGTGGGACAGAAGAGCTGACTGTGTATTGACCGTGCCACAATTATCTTTTACGTATGTTGGAACTTTCTGATGTCTATATCTCAGATGGATTATCAGCAGGCTAATGTGGGGAGTTTCTCTTTTGTGTGGACTGCAACAATGTTGACAGCGAATAACACTGACAAATGAGTTATGAGGTTGATCTGCTTTTTCAGGTGCCTCTCTTCTGTTAGCATACATTTAATTCATTCGGCTCTTGTGGTAAGAGTTTATTGTTAAAAAACTGGATAGGTGTTCCCCACCCACTCTTGTTGTCAGGGAAAAAGGATTTGTGAAAGAGCTGCAAGAAGCTGTGTTGGAGGTAGCCTCAGCTGGCTCAGGAGCTGAATTCCAGTTCAGGCCCTTGTCCCTGGGGTGCAAACCTCTACATTCAGCCCAAACCCATCTTTACCATACCAAAGGATATTTCTAGTAGGTAGATAAACAGCTCTAAAACATTTACATGTATCACATTCAGCTCATCTAATTTTGAATTTAAATTGGTTATGCTTTTAAGGATGTTTAGTTATGTTTTTAAGTAGAATCTTTACCAAAACCAGAAACAGATTTTTCAATAAATCAGTAACACTGAGAATTCAATAGATGGGAATTATAGACTGGAAATTACTACATTGAACCCATCCACCTCTGTCATTTCAAGTTTTGCTTCTTTGGCCCTTGAGAGCTCAGGAAAAGTTAAGTTTTTACCGTGTCTTATTTAGAAACCTCACACCTTTTCCAAAACCATAGACATTTCGACAGGAAATTTCATTCCTCCTTAAATCCTTAGGTAAGATAATAGTGCTCACCATATTATGAAGTTTTATAAAGTGGGACCAAATAATTAATAATACAGCAGTGGAGAAAAAGCTCACACTCTTGGAATAAAAGCTGGTGCCAACAGGAGTGGGAGAGTCATGGTTCATTCTCTGGTAGTTATGACTAATAGATGTAAAGTGAGACCAAAGATTAGGAACAGTGATGCAATTAATGCAGGCAGGAGAGACACTGAAGAACTTGATACTGAAGACACCTTGCAAGCTATGCAGACTTAAGATGAGTTGAAGCACTTTATTTTTGTTTCTGGTTAAAGGTAGATGTATGCTTTGATATCAGGTTAAGAAGAAAAAGGATACAGGCATTCCAGACCTAGACTTCATCAATTTTTTGCATGTTTATCAAGATCCAGCAATAACCTGAAGAAATCAATCACTCCTATTCTTAAATTTAATCTCAAAACTGGGAGACGGGAGGACATTAGAGGTGCCAGGAGAGCAAGTGAAAGCACTGCGGCTATATCCCAAAATTTTTATGATCTCCCCAATAGTGCTACCAACACCAAAGTCAAATCTTATGCTTAGACTTATCATCTGCCTACAATAACCTAGGAATTAACTGTAGGATACAAGACCTTGCCAGTTCCAGCCCAAGTCCCAGTTTGCCAAGTAGCATTCCTTCACAATATAATTAATTTTGCCATAACCACAATCTTTTCCTTTGTCTTAACTGCACAGTAGCAGGCTGGGGTAGCCAAAGAGCTATCTCCTAGGATGTACTCCTTAGAGACTCCTTCCTGTAGAACAGACTACTGTTAAAAAGTTTTAAAAATAAGAAGGATTATAGTAACAATGACTACAGAGTTGGGATGATGGCTTTGTCTTTTCTGCGATCTTTGTAGGACCGCACAAATTATAGCTGAGTTTGGTCTGAATGAGAAGTTTAGTTCTGCAAGGGAAGGCAGCATAGTTCTCTGTAAAAGGTAAAGTCTGGGGCTGATTTTATGGTATGGGGTAGTACTTAGAACAGCAAGGACTGAAGTCTTTTAAAATGTAATTTGAAGAGGCAGAATGAGGGCAAACGTTGTGAATTACTTCTTTTGAATCTTTATGATGATTGTGTTGGAGAATTTACTGTTCTAATGAGGTTTAGGAATAGAAATAGGTGAGAGGATCAGAGACAGAATTTAAGCTTACTGCAAGACTGAGCAGAGTACACAGGACCAAGAGGTTCCATAAAGGCGTTTATGGGTCCTTAAAGCACAGCTGCGACAAGGGCTGCAATTGAAAGCAACATGTAGGTTCTGTACAAGAGGTGCTGAAAACTTTTGGGAATTCTGTGGGTTTAATTCTTGCAGAATTAGGGTGATCCCACAACTGGCCTGGATAAATGGTTTTATTTCTTGTTCAAATGTTCTTCACACAAATTTAGGATGAGTGTGTGATTGTAAGGGAACGTAACAGTTCATCAGCAGCTGAAAAAAAGTTAATTGGCGCAGTCTCTATAGACTAAAACAGCTGGTGTTAAAAGGAAAACTGTGGTTAAGACTAGATAAGGGTGAATGTCTCAGTAACTAGAAGACATGATACCCAAAATCTAGGTTTATACTGGAACTACAAGTCTCACAGATCTGGAAGAAATGTTTAGCAATAGGGGAGAGTGAGTTTTCTTTAGGTTTGAAGCACATTTAGATTGTATAGCTTATTTAAAGCTATATTTCTGCTTGTTTCATGATGCTATAAAGCAAATGCTCTAGAGCTAAACTGGTAGCAATATAGTTGAGGATCTTCTAAACCAAGATGCAGGATGGTCTTGGAAAGCTTGTCTAATACTGATGTGGACACTGAATGTTGGTAAAAGGAGGTTATTTATCACAGTTAGTATTTTTAAATACAGGAGGTCAATTATAAGAAACTTGTTTCTGCAGTTTTCAGATCTTGTTTTCTGCCTTTTTGCTGCTTCCAATAATAGCCGTAGCAATTTAACCCTTTCTGTCCCTGACTTTGTGAGCCTTAGGGGTTAAATACAGCCCACATCTTCAGTACATCTTGGTCTGAATCTCTGAACTGAAGTGGAGTATAAACCAAACAACAGACTTGTTGGAGAGGTCCATCTCATTCTGACCTATTTGACTCTGCTAAACATATCATCCTAGGATGTATATCACACATAACAGAAAAATTCAGTTCCTGCTTTCAAAGTTAAACTGCCACACAAAAGATAAATTTTATTTGTACCCTACAGTTGTGCACTATACCATATTGTGTATGTGACCCACTTCAAGCCTCTGATATTGTGCATTCTAGAGTGCAGAGCTGTAGGAACCTGAAAAAAAAAAATCTCGTTCACTTTTTCATGTTCTCAAGGTTAAATAAAAGCTTTCTTCAGATATACTTAATTCATACTTGTCTTTGGTAACATTGCTGGTAAACCCTGCACATGCTGGTGAATTCTGCTCATATTCTCATAGCTAAATTTTATCCTTTTGATAACCCAGTAGTTACTGAGAACCCAATAATATCTAGAAAATTAACCCAAACCAATTTGCTGCTTTAACACCAAGTCTTTCACAGCCCTTTGTGCTTTTCAAGTGCTACCAGTAACACTACGCTCCTTCATCCCTCATGGGGTGATCTTACAGCTTTTCTTAAACTAGCAGTTCACATCTGCCTCCAAAGTAAGCAGAAGCCACTGTCTGTTTATATACCCCTGGATTAGCTCTCTAGGCACTGAAGAATCCAGAAATTAACCTAGATCTTCAGCTGTCTTTTCTGAGACACTAAATCTATTTCTAATCCAGCCTCAATCATACTAAGAGGCTGAATTCCCTTCCATAACTCATTTCATGCTATTTTCTCATGTTCTCTGGTATCTGTGTTCAGAATCCAAAAATAGAACTAGATCTTCAGTCCAACTATAACTGTAACTCCAAATTTAGGCAAATATCTCAAAAAGATAAGGAACTAGCTAGAATTATTGTTGGCCTTCACTGTTGTGCCAACTCTACAGGCCTTGCAAATGCAAATAAATTAGCTTTTAGATTCTTCTCTCTGGGACCTGGAAATGTGTAATAGTAAAGATTTTTCATATGTAATGAAAAATTTATTTTAAATGCACTTTAAGCATTTTTGGTGATAGCAGAAATCTCTGCTGGTACCAAACCCGGCATCAGTGTCAGAAGTTTGCCAGTGCTACCCCAGGGAGTGCAATGCTAAGCCACATTTCTGTTCTTAGCCACAGGACACTTGCCTGATATGTGACCTGTGGTAGGTTTACTTCTGAAGTGCACCACGAGGTTTACTCCCAATTGGAGTGTATATAGGAAAAAAATGTATGAAGCAGGGGTTATCTTATATATACATCTTTATCATATATGTGTATATATTGCCATTACAAAATACACAAGTCTCTTTTTCCTAGCAATATGATTGTTTTAAAATATTCCATGGTCTGAAGTCAAAACTTCTCACTTGCATTAAATAGTAGATTTTGCCTGCCCAATTCACTGTTAAAACAAGCGAATAAAATAGGATAAAAATTTAGAATAAACATTCAGTACTCAGTTGCCAAACTTAATTAAAATTGTGTTGTTTTCTGTATCAGAGATTTTATCTTTTCAGATGCTTCCTTGCATTTTCTATTCATGAGTTATTAAATAACATAACATGCCCAAGAGATTTCAGAATCCAGAATTGATGCTCACTAAAAATACTTAGTCTTTTGCTTGCTTATTAAAAAAACCCAAACCAGGTAACACTAATCTCAGAATTATTGGACAAAATAAAGATGTAGGTTTGGGTTTTTTTATTTTTTTTTCTTTTTGAATTCTGTGAAAATGCTTACAAGATAAAATGTCAAGATGAAATGCTACCTTTCACTTCACTATGGTAAGGTGTATAGAAATACATTATGTGCTATGATAAAATACTGCGTTTTAAAATACTTCATTACTCTAGACTGTGTAACTAAACCAATTTTGGATTTATTATCTGACAGTTCCAAAAACTCATTGTTTTTGAATAATTGAGAACTAGAGCTTTAGATTCTGAGATGTTAATTTATGTTACCAATATGTGTTACATACAAAAAATTACTTACTGGTGTGTTGAACCAAATATAAAGTTGCTTGTAGACCTTACAAAATATTACGAGGCTTTATTAACATTTCATTTTCTTCCTATTTTTTTTTGTTTAAAATTATTTCATTTTTTGTGTTTCTCCACCTGCCTTCCCTAAAAATTACCCTAAACAACAGAACACAGTTGTAAGAGTGACCTATTTAATATATAAACTCAGTTCTAGCATACTAACAGGTGCTGAAAAGAAAGTCTTCCCAAGACTGCTATTCAACCCAAAATTTCAGTGTCAATAAACAAATTAAAAAATGTTACTACAAATATCTGTTAATTCCATACTTTAATTGCATGTATCATTGCATGCTTTGCTTACAACTGAATAAATTTAGGAAAAAAAATGATCATCTAATAAACATAAAGACTTAAATGGAGAGAGCAGAGGAAACCTTAATGTAGCTATTTCCAAGTTTTTGATTGTGTGACTTTGAAACCAAAGTAGGGTTATTTTTTCTGCCGTTCTTTTTAGGTATATGAAAGTAAGTTATTAATTTGTATTAGATCTTTCTCAATGTTGAAGTAGAACCAACAGAATTCATCTTGGGGATATCTGAGTTCTGTTTTAATATTTACCTTAGACCCCTAAATCACAGGGGATGTTTCTTTGTCTTTTTGCCTCTGAGCATTATGAAGTTTAATTATAGTTGGGGTCTCTTTAATTGTCCCTTACCTAAAAACTCTGGTTTTAAGAGCATTTAGTAAGACATGTAGCCCTCCTAAGAAAAATTGCTCTTTTCCTTTCAAAGCTTATTAAAAAATTCCCTGAAACCTTCAAAATCCCTCTAGACCTGAGAGCTTTTCTTTTAAAATATAAGCATAAAAATGCCTATTTTTAATATTTCCTCCACACTTGTTTCAATAAATACTTGGGGTTTTTTTAATGCAGATGAGATAAGGTAATTAAAGCCATCACAGTCTAAATGTGCAGAGCTCTCTACTAGCAGTATCAGCTATCATAATTAGTCTTTACAAGTAAAATACTTGTATTATCTCTTCCAACTGCCCAAACTATATGTAGACAATTTTACTTCCCAGTGACTCTATCAACATTTTTGCATTTAAACTCACAGCTGCCCCCAGTTTCACATTTAGTAGCCTGGTGCCAAAACTTTTTTTTGTTTTGTTTTAGTTGTTTTCAAATATTTTCATACATTTATATATTTCTTTGTTTAGGAAGACAAAATTTAACAACTTAATGCTTAATTAACATGCAGTCTTCCTTTCCCTGCACTTTTCCCATTTTGTACATGCTTAAAACATTTAGATTAATTTAGAGAACTCTGAGCATAAACCCTTACTTGTGTTCCACTGTGTGGCTTATGTAGAGCTGATGCAAGGTGCCCTGTACAAACAAAAGCTTTTGCAAACATGAGCACAATTTCATGCCAAGCTTAACCAAGCTCAGTCCAATTCTTCCTCCCCTCTGTATAGTGGCACATAGTTACAGCTTCCATCTAGAAAGCAGAGAACCTGAATTGTATGCCATGTGTATTCAAGGTAAATCATGTGATCCAGGAGATTACATCTCCATGAGAATATTATTTTAAGGCTGCTTTGGGGGGTGCTGGCCAGACATTTTCCATCCTTACAGAATATGTTTTTCCATTCTAGAAATGGTTTAAGATTAAGAGAGTGAGACCAGAGAATGGACTGTGCTTTCATAGTTTAGTAACCAGGCATCTCTGCTGAGAAGACAACTTGATTGTAATTCTGCTCCTTGTTCTCCATCTACATTTTATATTAGATAGTTACCAGTTTGATAAGCAACCCTCCTCATTTCCAGAAGATTGTCCTAGCTACCTGGTATCAGTGTTATGTCTTTACTTCTTGGATGAAATCTTTATTTTTTCAGAAATTTGAAATCATGGATGATTCTTAAATCCTTCAGTGTAGAAAAATGATGCCTGAAGTGCCTTCCTAAAAAACAGAGACTAGACAGGAATAAGGGAATAAAGGTAGGTATTTATTTGAAGGTCCTTCAAAGGTACACCCTGGAGAGTCCAGAGGCTACTGCCAAGATGGACCCCAAGATGGACAACCAGTCATGACTTCTTCACCCTTTTATAAGTTTAGTTCATTTGCATATCAGGGTTAATTCTCCAATTAAAACTTCAGTTAATGATGTAATTTTCCCAGGCTTGCCCCCCTCTCAGAGGCTTTTGGTTTTTTACTTTTGGGCCCAGGACAGTTTGAGTGTCCTTGAAGAGCAAGTCTGGAGAGGCTTTGTTATGGGACTAGCATGGGAGAGGACAAGTTAACAGGCTACAAGAAACTTCAGAGTTACACACTAGGTAGTACAGGATTTGAAAAATAAAAAAGTTAAAAACTCAAGGCATCAAAAAGTGTACAGGAGATATGAAGAGTGTCCTTTCCTCTCGCAAAATGACAACTCTTAGAGAACTGCCTGAGTCACTTTAAAGTGTGTGTGTGTCTAGACTGAGGAGCAAAGTTAAGTCCTTCCACACGTCACTAGGGCTGTGTATGCATATGTCTGCAGTAATCAGGAAAAGACAGAAGGATTGCATTCTTAGTATTTTTCCAGAATAAGATATGAAATCCCTCTTAGCTCTTTGTTGGGATGGAAATAAGCATATCAGGGACAATTTAGGCTATAGAGATGTTCATAAAAACATTTTCCTCATAGTTTTTCCAGCAGCTCAAGGGAGGTGATCCTGCTCCTCTGCCCAGCATGCATCTGCAGTATCCAGTTCTGGGCTCCCCAGAATAAGAAGGTCAAAACTTGAGAAGAGACAACTGAGGGGGGACCTTTGAATGTCTCTCAGTATCTGAAAGGAGGTGTCAGAGGATGGATCCAGGCTCTTATCTGTGGTGCCAAGCAATAAGATGGAAAAACCTCATAGATCAAGATAAAGGCAGTTTAATAAACTCGAAAGCAAGGGCTGGGTACAGAAGCAAAGGGAAACAAAGCTTTATTCTCTACTTCCCATCAGCCACTTCCTAGGAAGCAGGGCTTGAGTATGCATAGCAGTTGCTCTGGAAGACAAGCATTGTAATAATGAACACTTTTGCATCAGAGCAGATATCATATGGTATGGAATATCCCTTTGGACAGTTTGATGTAGGTCTACTGTCCTGGTTGTTTCCCCTCCCAAGATCTTTCCTACCAGGAGAGACAGTACAGATTCTGTGCCAGCACTGCGCAGCAGTAGCCAAAACGCTGGTGTGTTATCAACACCTTTCTAGTTAACAATACAAAGCACAGAACTGTGAGGGCTGCTGTGGTGAAAATAAGCTCCGGCTGAGTCAGATCCAGTACACTGATAAAAAACGAACTTCATTTAAAAAGAGCTGCCTCAAAATCTAGACTAATCTGCAAAAGCCCCGTTTTTTTATAATGATCTCTGTCTTTAAAACTGAGCTTTGTGTATCTTTAGATATATTTGACAGTGTAAATGGGATGAGGTCATTTTGATTAAGAATTCTAGTTTAAATCTGAAGAATTGTGAACTAAACCTTTTCTATTATGTCAGTTATAGTCCTCCTAACTTTGAAAGGATTTTGTCTCTAAGGACATCTGTTCTTTTCCACTCTCTTTTTTCCACCCAACTTAACAACACTCATACAGCTCATCCTTAGCTGTAGCCACAGAGAAGTCATTCAAAACATCAGAGAACAAAAGAAGCAAGATTGGAGTCTAAGCAGTTGCAACAGTTCAGTTTAGCACCACTTCATCGATATATCTTCAAAACAACAGTGTTGTGGATGAGACAAAGTTATAAAGAACATCCAAATCATCAGAATGAGTGCATTCTTCTATTGGGTGGTGTAGAGGCCTAGAGACTGCGCACCATCCTCTAATTCCTCCTGCTTGTTCCCCATGCTCTGTGAATTAGTGTACAGCCCACAGTTGTGCTGATTTCCCAGAAGTGTGACATGTTCTCCTATTCATGCAATCCTCTCACCATTCCCTTGTTTATGGCATCATAAATAGTGTCTTCAGCCCTGTTTCAATGATTACCATGATGATTTTGATTTGATTACCGTATCTCTCCTGACCACATCACTCTGCATCCTTTGCTTGCCCCCCATGTCTGATTTCCTCATCTGATTGTTGATCATCACCTCCTTTCTCTATTTTTCCTAGCTGAAAGCTCTCCTCAGCAGGCTGGCCAGCCAGTTGGTGAAGACGATTTTGCTCCACTTGCTCAGGCAGTTCTCTATCTTCCTAGGAGTCCTCAAATCCTCAACAGTAGTCATGAAAGCTTAATTCCTGATGATGATACCAGGTCTGCAAACAGTTGTTTACCCACAGGATCCTTCCAATCCTCCTTGAACTCTTCCCTCTTACCCAGGATGATTACAGAGAAAGAACCCTGGGCCACCATGCCCTTGACCCTTGCCCCAAGAGCCTTGCAGTCATGCTTGGTACATTCTGGGTCTTCCCTAGCAATGTCATTACTGACCAGCATGTCCATGCCATTGGAGCAATCAGAGGAACAGTGTGAGGGTTGGACAAGTCCTAACAGTCTCCTGACAACATCCTCGGTCCCAGGCCCCATCATACAGTGGGCAGTGCAGTTGCAAAAAAATCATCCTTGTTTTTACTGCAGAGCCTCGCTTCTCTGGGCACACTGTATCCACAATGAGTTGTAGGCAGGCTGTATCCATAGTGACAGAAAATCATTAAGGTGTCTAAAAGATATGTAACCCTCAAAGGCATACTTTAAAGAAGCTCTATTAGTCAAGGTGTGGCTTTTGCCAGTCTGAATAGGGTGTCTGCTCAGAGCTGCTGGTTTGATGTTCTCCACAGATGCTCTATGGAGTTCCCATACCCAGGCCCCGCAGCAGCGGGGGCTCTGTGAGGGGAGGCCATGCTGCCCCAGCCGGACACAGCCGGTTCCAGCCGGACACAGCTGGTTCCAGCCGGATCCAACCACCCACCGCATGGCGCGGCCGAGCCCAGGGCTGGGGTGGGGGTGGCACCTCAGTGACCATGTGTGTAAGGAAGGGGAAAAATACTGCACAAAAGGTGTTGAGGAAAAGACAGATGAGACAAACAATATTGTGAACACCAAGGTGAGAAGAGAGGGAGGTGGAGGAGGTGCTCCAGGCCCCAGAGCACAGATTCCCCTGCAACCCCTGGAGGAGCCTGCAATGACACAGGTGGTTCCCCTGCAGCCCATGGAGGGGACCATGCTGTCTGTCCTTGGAGGACACCACACAGAGCAGGTGGGTGTGTTCTGAAGGAAGCTGTAGCCATGGATATATACTGCTCCATGCTGGAGCAAACTCCTAAAAGAAGCTGCAGCCAGTGGAGGACACCATGCTGGAGCACATTTACCCTGAGAGACTGGCAGAGAGGAAAAGTGGGAGAGAAAGGAGCGACAGAGAGGAGCTCATATGGACTGATCACTGTGCCCATTACCCATTCCCCTGTGCCACATGGGGTTGGGAGAAAGACATAAAGGAGTCAGGAATGAAGTAGTGAAATTGAGCCTGGGAAAAGGGAGGGCACGGTGAGGTCTTTGTTTCTCACCATCCCACTATATTTTGAATTTGCAGTAAATCAAATTAATTATACCTCAGCTGAGTCTCTTTTGCCTGTGATGTTAATTGTTAAATGAGCTCAATGTCCTTACTTTGATCTATGAGGTTTCCACCTTATTTTCTCCCCTCATCCTGTTGAGGAGGGAGAATGGGAGAGCAGCTGGGTGGGGGTCTCTCTGCCAGCCAAAGTCAAAATGCCACAATCCTTTGTCTTCCTGCAAGATGCACGTGGAAACAAAGTTGTTGACATAGTAGTCACAGCAGGGAAGCCCATGTAGGACAACTTATTTATTTCCAAAACTTTACTTATAAAATTCCCAAATAACTGTATGTGTTATATGGGCAAAACAGCATTTTTATGTTACTGCTGCATTGATTGCATTGAGGTGTTGCTGCTATTTCCAATTTTTAACAGGAAGGTCATTTCTAAGGAAGAATTTCTGTCTTAAATTAAGACAGGGTTTCTTTTCAGGCTATCTGTCATAGGTAGATGAGCAGAGAGTTGTGAAATAGAGAAAAGACAGTCCTACTATATGATTATGCTGACTTAGCTATCATCTACTGTCCTGGGGTGACTGTATGATACTGTATTCCCTATAGTCTGCCCCAGATGTGAATCCTGTGCCTTTCTGTGTCTTTAAGCTGAGTCCAAGAGAAAGGAAAAAAAACAAAGAGCAGAGCGGTTTGGGCTTCAAGGACACATATATTCCCCTGCATTTTTTCACTGCTACAGAGTGGAGAAAAGCATCTTTTTTTCCTTGGCTCTCTGCAGCAGGGAAGAGAGTGGCATTCTCTTGTTTTTTAGCTAGCTTCTTGTTTGTTAGCTAAAGCACAGAGCCCTGGGACTTTGGCTTCTTCTTCTCTTCTGGACTGTTCAGCAACACCGGAACATCACTGGGAGGCCCTAAACTGTGGCCCAGAGGAGCCCACACCGAACCCCAGCTCCAGACAGGAGAGAGCCACACCACAAAGGACTTGGAATTTTACCAGCTTCTCTCCACAGGGAGAGGTTTCATTGTTTGACATTATTCTTCCTGTGCCTGTGTGCACTTTTGCTTGTTAAATAAATAGGTTTTTTCACTTTCTTCCAAGGAAAATTTTTTCTGAACCCGGTAGGGGAGGGGTGGCTGTAACCTGCCTTCTTTGGAGGAGACATTCCTTCCACAGCATTTCCCTTAATTTGTCTCAAACTGGGACAATTTATTAATTATTGGCACCCAATGTGGGGCTCAAAGGAAAGTGAAAAAATATCCCTCCCACGAATTTTGCAGTCTTCCCACAACTGCCATCATGGGTCATAATAGTCATGGGGTTTTAGTCTTTAAAGGATGAGCTATTCAAAGCAAAGGCTCTCTTCTTCAATCTCTAAAAGCCTTTCACAGCATCTATAGGCTCTGGCTTGAACACTTTTTCTTCATGGGCGGCGTGAGGATTCCTGCACAGCCCCACGTACCTCATCTCATGAATTATAGGGAAAACAATTTGCTGCATTATAGTCCTCATCACAGCTTGCAGGAGAATTTCAGCTCTGGCACTGGAAGTGCCTCCTCACTCTCCCTTCCTCCACCGACTGTGGCGCTGCCATGTTAGCTTTCTCACGTGACATCATTTTTCCCTTTTTCTCTGACTTGGAAGAAAGTTGGTATCTGTAAATTTTCAGCTGAGAAGTAGATCTTGGTCGGGCTCTGCATCGGGGAAAGACTTGCCTTGTCTTTTGTTACTGGCTGTGTGGGGTTTTTTTTGCTCGGTTTGGCACGAGCCGTGCCGGCTGTGTGGAAGGGCCTGCCAGCACTGCATGGGCCACAGTGGCCTCAGATGAATCTCGGCTGCGTGATCCCAGCCTCAGCCGGGGGGGATTTCCAGCTGCGTGGCTGCTTGTAGCTCCGGGATGGCTTTCTCCTGGCGGCCTGACCCTGCGCTGCTGCACTGAGGGGCCCAGCAGCTCGCTCTAGGAGGAGGCCGGGGCACCCCTCCTCATCACTCCTCGGTGGGGAAGCAGGAAAAGGAACTTCCCTCACTTCCTCCTTCTTTAAATATGTCATCACAGAGGCCTTACCAGCTTGTTTAATTGGTCAAGAAACCTGTCTATCAACTATAGGCTTTGTGCTGTTTCTAAACTGCTAAAACCGCCACATCTATGGACAGATGACCAACAGGTTGCAGCATTTCAATGTTAAGGTAGATTTGACATCCAGTAAATCCTTTTGCTCTTGCTCTTCTGAGTGGAATAAGTAAATAAATGACCACCAGAAACTCTAATTAGGTGTGTAAAGAGAGCATTCCGAAGAGATGTTTGACTCAGTATCAATAACATAAAGGACAATTTATTCTGAGGCTCTCTAGAAGAGCAAGAGCAAATTAAATGGCTCTAAAAATTATTTCATTTGAAATTATGGCAAAAAACATGATGCTAAGTCACAAAGAAAAGAAGTAATACGTAAAGAGATAAGAAAAAGGAACACGAAAAGAGATAAAAGATCAAATGAAATACTGAGATTATTATCAAGCTGTTAGGTTTTTAATTATCGTCATAAGCATATTAAGATGGGCAATAAATTATTCTGGAGGAAAATATTATATTTCTTAATTATATTTCTTTGGAAAATATCTATTTCAGTGCTGATACTAACTTCTTGTGAAAATATTTCACTTATGGTCTTGCAATGTGAAAAGTAGCATAAAAGATGCAGCTGATTTTGTTATTCAAAATATTAGAAGACACAGGAGAAAAAATTAGAAATATGACTATTTTATATACAAGGAAATACACCTTCAGTTGCATAACCATATGCAGCAGATACAGTGTGATTCTGGCTACATCAAAGTTAGCAGTAGTTTTCCATTTAATAGCAATTTCTTTTCTTTCTAGTTGTCAAGGAATCAAGGGGCTAGTTGGAACTCAAACAGTGCTCTTAAATTTTTCATGTGACTTTATTAATTATTTCAATGGGGCATGTCAACCTCCGTATGTTTAAAATTTCCTATATTAGTTTTCCTGTGTGGAATCTATCATATTCCAACAAAATTACAGAATTAATTCAGTCTAGTATTCAGTGTAATTATATTAGAATTTTATCCAGTAATTCTTGTGTTAAAATAAAGTTTTTTTAATCATATCTTGCTCAAAAATAGAATGTATGATTTCACTTTCTCACAATTTTGACAGAGATTGTTCCAATAGCTTAATTGTTTGTATACTGCAAAAGATACTACATATTGAAATAAAATCAGTTTGGAAGTGTACAGATAAACAAACATTAAATCAATAATAAAAAAACACGGTATCACCAATACTTCATGTTATAATAGTCTGAAGGTTTTTGTTTTCTGAAGTGTACTCTCTTTTCACGTTACGAAATGATTTGAGAGTTCATAAAATTAATAGGTTTCATTAATTTTTTTTGTTTTTACACAGGAAGTTTTAACATGAGAACAGTGAGAAACTTCTTCCACCCAGGCTTTCCTGCTTGAAGGAAGGACACAGCAATTTTTTCCAAGTTATATACTATACATATATATTTCAAGGCATATGATCTTGGCAAATGACAACCTAATGGGCAAAACTTCTTTATACCAAGTATAGACATATGGGACTATTTACCTTAAAGTTAATTCCAGTTTTATTGCTTTCAGTAAGCTGGTTTTTTGCTGTTTTCATGGTGTTTTCTGTTGCAGAAGAGTAACATGAACTATGTATGTCAGCGAGACACCTCAACCTAATGCACAATGTTCTGTTTATGTCTTTAAATGTCTTTGTTCTGTCTTCCTTATTTTCTGTCTCCCTACCTGAAAATCACAACATTTAATATGTGCCGTTTGACTCAGTAGCACACAGTTTTGGGTTTGCACTGAAAATCAAGACATCCAGTTTATCTAAACCACTCTGTGGTTTATCTAAACCACTCTGTCTTTTGTGACAGAGGCCAAGAGTGGGTTCTTAGGAAGTAATATTCCTAAGTATGTCCTGACATGAACATTTTTCATAGAAACTTCACAAGCGTCAGTATCCATACCATTATTTTTAATATTTTTGAAGAACATTTCTTCCAAAAATAAGCCATAAAATATCTTTATTATCCAGAATTGGCTGTAGCAATTAGTTAGCACTGTGAGAAAATAGGGGGTTTTTTAGAATTCAAAGTGATCATCTGTAACTTTGTTGCCCCACCAGGTTGCCTGGGAAGATTGACTTCCACTGGAGGTAAAGTTTTGACCTCGGAGATGTTCTCCTCCTCCAGCAAGCTTGAGGCAGTGGCTTAAAAGAGAGATGGGCAACAATTGCTTATTCCAAAATAAAAAAGTTTAATAACATGAAAATAACAAACAAAAAGCACCTGGGGTGAGCACTGACATCAGCCCTCACCCCAGGGCTAGAAGCAAAAGAGCACATGGTTCTGGAAACAGTGGTTTTTATCAGGTTAGATGGGTGGGATTACATGAAGCATTGTCCAGTGAGGATACAGATAAGGAAAACTTACAGGTCAGGAGTCCAATAGGTCAGATGGTAGGGGTCTCGTGGGTGGGCTAAGCCACCTGCAACTTGGGCAACATGGGAAACTGGCCACATGCTCATATTTGGAGCCTTAGATGTCATAGAAACCTCTGCTTTTAGGGGGCGCATTGCTACAATCATCTGTGATCACTTTACTTACTTCCAAGTATTCATTTGTGATTTTCCACTTCAGGAGTGGTACTAAAATGCTTAAAAGCCTATAGGCATGCTCCTGACAGGAAAGAAGTTTCAGCAAATGTATATCAACCTCAGTCATTATCGCCATTCTAATTCCTCTTATGGATTTATCCTTAGGAGGAATTATTAGGGAGCCAATAGAAACTCATCCATCTAAATCCCTTCAGATATTTAGAGTATAATGAGCATTTTCATTTCCCATGTTTAGACACTGTATTGGTATGTCCTTACATTCCTCCATCATGGCACTTCACCCTTGTCAGAAACAGATGGATGAAAAAATATCTTTCTGTCTTTGCAGCTTCTAAGGGCGTTGTTCAGTTTATCTCATTAACATTTGTATAGAAGCTGATCAGGACTGCTACAGAAATTGAAAGTACTAATCCAAAGCTCACGGAAGTTATTGGAAAGATTTCCATTGACTCCACTGGGTGCCATATGGCTCATAGGCTCCATAAAGGCAGGGACCTGACAGCCTTCTTAAGAAAATTTCCTTTTATATGTTTATCATATGCTGGAGGCTCTTGTTGCAAGGCTAGAAGGTCTGACATCTGCTCTTGGATGCTACCCTCGAAGATACTGCTTGAGTGTAAATAATGACATACTGTGAAGGCTGCTTACCTAATGGTAATACTGAAAATATGAAATTCTGCTGAGACATCAGTGCAAAACATAGTATGTCATTTATCTAGTGTACTATTTTATCACAAAAGCCAGACTGTTAAGGGCACAGTATCTTTCCAATCTGTTTAACTGTATTATCTGTCAGCTGGAATGTTACAAACACAGAATCAATCATTACAAGCACAACATAGCTGACATTGTAGTGTATGCATGTAAATGATTTATCAGATGCCAGAGCTGTAAATTTACCTTGATGTTTATCTGAAATTCACAGTGCCTCTAAATGAGAAAGTAGTGGGCAGGTAAAAGGTATAAGGAAGAACATTTTGACAGTAATTTTCTTGCTTGTCCTATCTTGACACAACTGAACCATCGTCTAGGGCTGGCTGTCCTTAGCTCCACAATAGGAAGAAGTGCACATTTAGCATGTAAGCCCAGCCCAGAGTCCAACACAGAACTCACAATGCTAGTGTTTATCCTTCAGGAAGATACTCAGTGAGGAGGGGAAGAGATCCATCCATGTGTGCCTGGCACAAGACTTCCCAGGCTAAAGGTTACAACTTACCTATTCTTCCAGCAGTTGTGTCACTGACTGGACAAAAGCAACAAACAGTACGAAAAACAGTAAGGGTATGTGAGCACATATATCTACTACCCAGTGATAATGTCCCTTTTGCCTACTAGGATGCGGGTTTGAAACGTTAAGCAAAAAGTTTGCTTTTGACCTTTGTTGATAAATGGATCAAAAGAGGAATCCAAAGTTATTTAAAATTGCAGATGGAGAAAAACCTCCGCAGGGAAGAAGTGTTCTGCCAGCATCTGCTGGCAAGTAAAGGTAACTGCTAATCCCCATTTGCAAGGAAGTTATGTAAGGATTTGACACATTTTTAACATTCCAATATGTTTTCATGGTCAAATTTTTATTCAGATTGTAAACCTGTGGTAAGAGATCTCAGTTCATGTGTTGTCTGCAAATATTGGATGTTACTTGGTGTGCAACAAGCCAATAATTAACACTTATGTGAGACACTGATTATTTATTTCAGGGTTGTGCAAGCCTGGGTGTTTGTGGAATTCCTCAGATCAAGCACACCGACTATCAAAACTTTTTACTATTTATACATTTTAGCAAACAAAGGAATTAGTGTTCCTAATTCTACAAGTTACATAGTTCTCTTATTAATTAGTATTCTATCATCTATTGGTTAATGATTCTCTCGCCTCTCATGGTAATTAGTCCCCATGCTCAGTGTTTCTCTTTTTTTGGGTCAGTGGGTTTCTTGTGTCAGTGGCCCCTGAGTTGGTGGTTGCAGATCTCCCCCTGCCAGAATTACCTTTCACCCAGTTGGAGCTGCTTTCAGCACAGTTGCTGAGTTGGGTTTATTAGTTTCTGCCTTATCTTGGAAGTTCTGCCAGTTGTTTTTGTGGCCCATAAATGCTACAGCCTGTGACAGAATCAAGCTTGAAAAGATGAAAATTGAGAAAATGTGAAGGAGACCCCAGTTTATTTTCCCTGTCAGGTTAAGAATTTAGTCAAGTCCCCCAGGTTCCCCTGCAAGGAAACCCTGCTGCATTTGTTGGAAAAAAATGGGCAGAGGACTAAGGTGCTTAGCACAGCAGTAAAGTGATGATGATAGTGGTAACATTATGACTGGGGCAAGAGATAAAACTTTCCAGCACTATGTAATCTCTATCATAGACTACAAAATAGCATTAGGAAATATTCTAACAGTTATATGTTAGAATTAGTTATATCAGTTATTTTGCTCATTCAAACACAAGAAAGCTTTTCTTCAAATGGGGAAATATTAATTACTGAGTAACCACACAGTGTTGTTTACTTTCTCAGTTTTCTTCTGGAGGCTTGAGACAATATTTCTATCCTTTATAGGAAGAAGTCACTAGAAATTCTACCTCCAAATGGTCAAAGGAAAATATGCATCATGGCAGTAGCACTGTCTTGGTTTAACCTCAGCTGGCAACCAAGCACCACACAGCTGATTGTTCAGTCCTGCACCAGTGGGATGGAGAGAGAATTGGAAGAGTAAAAGCTACAAAACTCATAGGTTGAGATAGAGACAGTTTAATAAGAGAAAGCAAAAGCTGCACATACAGGCTAAGCAAAACAAAGAATTAGTTAATCGCTTCCTATCAGTCAGTGGGTGTCCAGCAATCCCCAGGAAAGCCAAGCTCCATCACGCGTAATGGTGACTGGGGAAACATCATCACTCCAAATGTACCTCCCTTCCTCCTTGTTCCCCCAGCTTTTTATATTGAGCATGATGCCACATAGTGTGGGATATCCCTTTGGTCAGCTGGGGTCAGCTGTCCAGGCTGTGTCTCCTCCCAGCTTTCCAAAAAATGGGAAATGCACAAGTCCACAGGATCTGATGGCATGTTCCCACAAGTGTCAAGAGAGCTGACTAATACCCATGTAAGCCACTTTCAATAATCTTTAAAGGGTCATGGTAACTGGGGGAGGCTCATGACAACAGAAGGACAGCAAATAACACTCCTATCTTCAAGAAGGGCAAGAGCGAGTAACCACAGAATTACAGGACAGGCAGCTTCTCTTCAGTGCCTCAGAAGGTGATGGACAGAAATATAATTTGGAGTAGTCAACATGGATTTTCAAAGGGGAAATAATACCTTTCCAACCTCAGTCTTCCACAGTGGAATGACTGTGCCCTTAGATAAGGGGAGGGCAGTGATTGTTGCCTATCTTGACTTTATGAGGCTGTTGACACTGTATCCATCACATCCTAATAGAAAAATTGATGAGAAATAGGCTCAAGAAATAGACAGTGAGGAGGGCTGAAAACTGCAAGGCTGATCTCAAAGGGCTTGTGGCCAGCAACACAAAGTTGGGCCAGACACCAGTATACTCCACTAGCATTATAGGTAAACCCCACAGTATACCTCACTAGCAGTATACCCCACAGATTGATATTGGGCCCACTTCCATTTGACATTTATGATTTAAATGGAGTAACATACTGCACTCTGCAAGTCCGCAGGCAATATAAAACTGAGAAGAGTGGCTGGTTCCACCAGCTGGTTGTACTGCCCTTCAGACAGACCTCAGCAGGCTGGAGAAATGGGCTTAGCAGAATGTCATGACTGAGTCAGTGGGGCTGAGGCCATAATGGAGTAATGTGTCCAGTTGTGGTATCCCTAGTACAAGAGAGAACATGGACATACTGGAGAAAGTTCAGCAAAGGACCATAAAGATGATTTAGGGCTTGAAGCATCTGTCAGATGGAGAGAAGAGTCTGAGAGCTAGAACTCCTCAGCTTGGGAAAAAGAAGGCTCAGGGAGATCTAATCAATGTGAGGAAATGGAGAAGAGGGGAAGTACACTGTTCTCATTGGCACCTGCTGGCAGGACAAGAGGCAATGGGCACAAATTGAAACACAGAAGAAAGATGTTTAAATATAAGAGAAAAACCTTTTTATAGTGAGAGTCAAACACTGCAACAGGTTGCCCGGAGTGGTTGTGGAGTCTTAATCCTTGGAGATATTCAAAGCCAAAGTGGACATAGTCCTGAATTATCTGCACTACTTTAACTTTTCCAAATTCTCAACTTGGTTTTATGATATTCCTCTGTGTTTAGGTGGAGCATGAGTGACTCTAGTCATACATATCTTTGTTACTGGTTAGGGTAGAATTTTCTCGCTTTGGTTTTAAAGATACAGTCAAAAAGAATTTAGAGTGCATGCCCAGTGAGGGGTGATCATCCCATGGAGATGAGTAACACTGGGATGGAGTTTGCATTAATATTAGAGTTAGGCTACAATGAACCAAGTTCATCTGAGGAGAGAGATTTCGCCACAGGTGTTGGCTCAGCAGCAGGATATCTCCTCCTCCTACATAACCCTGGCTGACAAGTGTTATGTGGTTTATCAGTTGCAAAGTACCATCAGGTTCCCTTCCCTTCAAGGATTTCAACAGAGCCTGGCCACGGTGTCTCCACTCTGCTCCACCCTCTGTTCCATCCCTTAGCAGGTGTGTGTGTTTGGGGAATCACTGTGGAATAGGTTTTGAGCATGCCAACTGCATTCCAGCCAGGGGCCAGTATCTGTATTTTACCCTATAATCCCTGTACTGTTATAATTTGTTAGGATACAAATATAACTGCTCAGTGTCCTCTAGCTTATCTTTCCACACTTGTTCTTTCCCACTTTCTCTTCCACAATCTTAGCTCATCCTCTCAAAAAGTCCTATGGTCAAGTCAAGCCAGTTTTGGAAGCTGAAATATTTCATGTTCATCATTAATATAATGAAATAATTGGTAGACATTTAAAAGTTCAACACAGCCCACATGGAAGTTATTTCTTGGAAATTTTAAAACATTTGTTTCTTCCTTTATAAACAGGAGGCTTTCTGAAATGGAAAAGTCGAATATTTACCAGAATTTTATAGAAAGTATTATAATTATTACCTGCTTTTTACAGCAAGGACTGGAAATCAAGGTTTTAGGGATCTGAGTTGCAAAGAAGAGTGTTAAAATGTCGAAGAACCCAAGTAAGTGAATAGGCAAGGTCAAAATATTGTAGTAATGTTATTAATTGTAGCAGGATAAAGATACTTACCAAGGTCTTTTCTCCCAAAGTTCTCTTATTCAGTCTGACTCTTTGTCATGGTGCAGAAGACAAAGTCCCTAAGTGACTAATCAATAAAAGTAGTAATATTGGATTTGTGTGGTATTCAAGCAAAGGCGAAACAAATGTAAAATAACTATAGAGTCCTTTCCTTTTTTGTAGCTATCTTAAATTTTCTAAGAAAATTTATGTAAGAGGCAACCTTCTTGCAAGCATTTTAGACTGTCAGAGTACAAGTGCATAACACACTGAATGTGGGGAGAAAAGGTCTCATGCTGCTGTAAATACCTGTGGTCTTCCATGCCAGATTTGAAGATGGATTGTGTTAGATAATTTTTAAACAGCAGCCAGACAGGAATGCCACTATTTCTCCATCCTGTGTGATATTTATGCAAAATGACACTTGTGGGCACAATTTAAGGTTTAAATGGCAAGTGTTAGGTGTTGGCCATTCCGTAACTTCAGTAAAATATATTTTCTTTTTGGGTATTTTTGATATGATAGATTTTTAATCAGAATGTGAGTTCCATGCCCATACCAGGCATGGCTAATTGTGGTGTTATTATAGTGCCATAAATACAGAAACTCCTACAGATCTGTATCTCCTCTTCTGAGTGGCTTTTACCTACTGTCTGAAGTCACCCAACATGATCTTTTATATGCATCATACATGAAGGAAGAACAAGCCTGTCAGTCATGCAGTATCTCATGCATGATCAGAAATCACCTGGGATTTCCTAGTGTATTCTTCAGCTGTTCTCTAAAGAGCATTCATTTTAATTTGCCAGCCTGTTTAAACATGAAGATGGCTATGAGGATTAAACTTCTGTCTTAAAAGAAAGATTCAGTAATATAATATATGAATCTGTATGCAATTCTGAAGCTGTATCATGGTTTCTGTGGAGTGATAGAAGCTTCAGGCTGCTGTTGCATGTTAAATGAATTTCAGGTATATTTGCTATAATACTGAAAGGCAACTCACATGCTATTAATGAAAGACTCAGACGTAGCTCTGTTGGTATCTCATCTTAACAATATCTGTGTCTATTAAAATAAAAACTGCTCTTTGTTTTTGATTTACTCTGTGTGAGTCTGCTTTGTCAGTCTCTTGAACAAGACACCTACCAAAAAACATTCAACAAAGAGAAAAAGTTTCATGTTTCGGTCAAAAGAAAAATGATCAAGTTTCAGGAGAACACAATGATTTTAACTCAGATAAATGATGAAACTAAGTAGCATATGGCTTTTTTCTGTGTTCCATTCGTCCGTATTTGTGCATACATAAAAATATATTTCCATTAACAATATCAAACAGGAACACAGGAACCTATAATTTAAAAAGCCTACATTTGTATGGGTATCCAAGTCAGAGTTTAGTGGTGCTGAGCCAATAAAAATCATGCTGCTTGAAACATTTTATTTGGAGATTCAGTGCTCCCAACAGATCATATTATTATGTTCCACTCCCTAAACTATATACGAATAAGAAGACAAAGACAGGAAATGGAGATTGTGATTTTCAGCATGAAGGTGTTATACATGGTGTGCATATATTTGAACACTAACATCATTAAGGAAATAGTAGACTCTTAGAATTTCTTTGTGGAAAAGATTCGTGCTTGATTTGGTGAGATCTCAAATTGCACTGTATTTAATTTAATTAATGACTCTCCAACAATCTGAAACCCTGTATCACTTGAAAACAAAATTTGTTGACTTCCAGTCTCTATGTCAGATTTGAGAAAAGGATCAAGAGTTCATATTTTTCCCAACTCAGCATGTCTAGGTGCACATTTCAACAGAACACTTTGGGAGGACTTTAAATTGTATAATTTGCCCTTTTAATTTAGAAAAACTAATGTAAAAAATAATGTAGTTTATCTGTGGGTTGCATGAGATAAGGCCAACTCTCAAAAAGTCAAGGCCAATTTGCTGCAATTTGGAGAGTAAAGTAGTGGGAGTTACTATGTAACAGATCCAACTGAATGTGAGAGAGCAAAACTTACTGGTTTTGTTTCAGAGTTCTTAAAATTAATCCTCATCCTCATTTAGGAGACATTCATGTAATAGCATAAAGCCTCTTAGTCCTTAGGGAAGAGTCATGGACAGTGCTTCCCATTACATCAGAGATTGAGCTGTCTCTACACTGAAATCAATACAGCCAAGAAGATGATTTTGTATATCCCCTTTCTCAGCTGTGATTCATCATTACAAGTCATTTTGCTTTCAAAGATTTTTTTCCCTAGTCTGACTGTCCTGAGCAACGAAAAGTACATGTTAGGAAAGCAGAATTTATCAAATTATTTTTCCATTGAGAAGCCAAGACTTGTTTACCTCTTTCTTTTTGAAAATGGTCTACAGAAACTTGAGAAAATAAATTAAAATGATCAGGATATATCCCCATTTTTTTTCAACCACTGCTAACAATTTTAGCTGCTTACTCACAATGTAGCAGAAAAATCTGCAAAAATAATGGCCAAAGGATGAATATAAGAGTGAGACAAAGGAAAAAGCTTGCAATAAAACCAGTGAGATTAATCTCATCTAGTTCCAGCCATGAAAGAATTTGGCTTCTGAGGTAATCTGTTGGTCTAGGATCTCTGCAGTCAGAATGGGCAAATCATCACCTCATAGTGGTGGGTCAACTGTTGGTATTTAGTGATAGTGTTCAAAATTCAACTTCAGATTATACCACCAGATATCTATTTTATGGTTAGCTGAGTAACTCTTTTAATTTTGATTGACTCTGTTGAATAATAGTCCATTGAATATAAATTTAAGAAACAGCATACCTACATACATTTATGTGTGAACACCTGCATTTGGGTGTCTTAATTCTGGCCTGAGTTTCTTCAAGGTTGGGTGGCAGGTAGAGACAATCTTTGCAGAAACTTCCACAGTCAACCATCTCTTGTATACTGCCACCTACACACTCTTAATTCATCATAAATGTAAGACAAATGCATTATTTTAAGTTTCAGTGAAAGAAGTTTAATCTAAGACATAGATTAAACACATGTGAGATGGGCTAGTAATGCACATGGGGTTAGGTACCTCAGTGCAATAGATTCACTCTAATCCGTCAAACAATGTCTTCAGCTGGATGGCACCTTAAAGATCACCCAGTTCCAATCCCAATGGCTCTACCATGAGCAGGGACACCTTTCACTAGACCATGTTGCTCATAGCCCCATCCAGCCTGGCTTTGAACACCTCCAGGGCATCCACAGCTTCTCTGGGCAACCTGTTTCACTACCTCACCACCTGCACAATAAAGAATTTCTTCCTAAAGTCTAATCCAAACCCACTCTCTTTCCCTTTGAAGCCATTTCCCCTTGTCATGTCTCTACATGCCCTTGTATAGTCAGTCCCTCTCCAGTTTTCTTGTCGGTTCACTTTAGGTACTGGAATGCGACAGTTAGGTCACCTCTAGACTGTCTCTTTTCCAGGCTGAACAATAGCAATTGGTATAGCAGAGGTGCTCATAGCAGAGGTGCTCCATCCCCTCTGATCATCTTGGTGGGCTCCTCTGGACTTACTCCAACAAGTCCATGTCTTTCCTGTGCTGGAAGACCCAGAGCTGGATGCAGCACTGCAGGTGGGGTCTGAGCAGAGCAGAGGGGCAGAATCCCCTCCCTCTCCTGCTGCCCACGCTGCCTTTGATGCAGCCCAGGACACGTTTGGCTCTCCAGGCTGCAAGGGCACACGGCCAGGTCATGTCCAGCCTCTCACCCACCAGCACCCCCAAGTCCTTCTTGGCCAGGATGCTCTGGATCTGATGCCTTAGGTTTTAGCTTTTACATTTTTCAAATCCTGTACTGCTAGTGTAGCTCTGAAGTTTTCTGTAGCTTGTTAAGTTNTCTAGTCTCTGTTTCTAGGTAGCCTGAAAAGGCATCAGATCTGTTCATCCTGATGCCTTAAATGGCTACCTAGAAACAGAAACTAGACAGGAATAAAGGAGGTATTTATTTGAAAGGCCTTCAAATGTACACTCTGGGGTCCAGAGGGTCCTGCCTCAGTGGATCCCAAAACAGACGACAGGTTAGGAGTTGTCAGCACTTTTATATCAACATAAATAACCAGAACCTGACCAATGATGTGATTTCCCCAAGCTTGTCCCCCTCCCCAATATGATGGTTTACAGTTCTTGGGCTTAGGACAGTCTGGGTGTCCTTGGAGAGCAAGCTGGAGAGGTTTTGTTATGTCTATTTTAGTATAAGAGAACAGCACTTAGCAAGCTACAGGAAACTTCAGAGTTACACTAGGCAGTACAGGATTTGAAAAATATAAAAGTTAAAACCTAAGGCATCAATCCCCAGCCTGTGCTGATACCAGGGGTTGCCCTGACCCAGCTGCATCACCTTGCACTGCTCTTTTTAAACCTCATGAGATTCCCATGGGCCACTTCTCGAGTTCGTCCAGGTTCCTCTGGATGGCATCCCATCCTTCAGGTGTGTTACTGCACCACTCAGCTTGGTGTCATGTGCAAATTTGCAAATTTGCACTTGATCCCTTCATCCATGTCATTAATGAAGATATTAATTACACTGGTTCCAATATGGACCTCTGAGGGACACCACTTTTCACTGATGTGCACTTGGATTCTGCGCCTTTGACCACTACCCTCTGGATGTGACTGTCCAACTTTCTTATTCATCTAACAGTTCACCCATTTAGTCCATCTCTCTCTAATTTAGAGAGGAGGATGTTTTGTGGACTATGTCATAGTCTTTACATAAGTTCAGGTAAATGATATCTTTAGTTCTCTCTTTGTTCACTGATGTAGTCACTCCACTGAAGGAAGGCCACTGGGTTGGTCAGGCAGCATGTGCCCTTGGTGAAGCTGTGCTGGCTGTCTTAAATCACCTCCTGTCCTCCATGTGCCTTAGCACAGCTTCAAGCAATAATCTTGAGTTAGAGCTGATTTTTATTCATCAGATTCCTGATGTAAGTGCCTAAACCAGAACTGGTCCTCCCTGAGTGAGAAGAGACCAAAACGTGTCCATTTAAGCTCATTCTTGTTGCCAGAATGAAATGCAAAACTCTTCTACTTTGCATTATTTAATTACTATTTATTGAGCAGAAAGGAAGGAGGAAAAGGAAAAAGTGAATCATTATTACACTGATCAGACAATTTATTTGAACTATGAGAGAATTTTTTCCTCCTTGCTTCACTGTTCTGGTGATTTAGTTCATGAATGGTAGATTAAAAGAAATACAGGTTTCTCAAGAAATCAACTAGATAAGGCAGAGCTTTTGAGGGACTAATGTTTGATTTTATATGCCTTGAGTTGAACTAATATGTAGAGCATAGTCTTAGTGACCGGTAGATCTGCAGAGCACAGATATTTCCTGTGTAATATCACCAGTCAGATAGAGGACAACCAACTGTGTTTGCAGAGCACTAATCTTGAGGAAACATGCCCTCTCTTTTATCCACTATTAGATTGCTTTAACTTGCTTGCCTTTGCACTTCTACGCTCAGTGGCTGGTTTGGCACACAAACCTGCATCTGGATACATCCAGTATGCTCATGGCCTTCATGGTTCTGGTCAAATTACACTCCCAAAACCTTAGGAGACTCATCTTTGAGTGCTCAGATTGCTGCAGATGGATGTGGGCCTCCACTTCCATGTTGTCTCTGTTGGCTCTCTGAGGATAGGTCAGAAAATCTTCAGCATCTCTACATAGGCACCTGAATCATTCCTGAAATACCTAAAAGCTGTTCTTCTAACTCTAGGATAATAATCCTTTCTATAGTCAGTGAAGAGAAAAATATACTAAGAGAGGGTGACTCAGGTAACTAACTCAGACACCTATTTTATGATGCTATGAGTCATTTGGTGAAGATACTGCTTATACACCATTATTTGTAAAGGGAGTAAACTCTAATCTGAGTTAGACATCTAACTTTTTAGACACAGATTTTAGGTGAAATGAATTTTCTTTGTACTCAAAACTAACACTGTAACTTAGCATAATAATGTAAACATGTTGACTTTTATTTTTGTTTTAAAACCCACCAAAGATGACCCTAATTTTCCAACTGATTTTAATAGCTGTTGAATCAATCATAAACTGAAAACTTGGGGGGATGAGGCTAATTCTGAGAAAGGAAACAAGTTTTTGTAAATGAAACACCTCCCCCCCGCCAAAAAAAAAAGACAAAACACCAAAAAAGAAAACACTGAAAGTAAAAGGTATTTGTACAGAAATTGTTTGGGTTTAGAATCATAAATTTTATGATTCTAGAATAGAAAGGAAATTGTTTCTAAAATCTTACTACATTTGATACTGTGCTATCAAAAAGAGACTGAAAAAATCATTGACAATGCACATCTACACTGAAGAAACAGGAGTTTGTAGAGGAAAATCAGGTCATGATTCCACAGCAGAGTGTGTAAGAATGAGCTCAAACTAACTAATGTAAAGTCTGTTCAGATGTTTCTGATGTATGCTGAGACGAGTTACCCAAAGAAGAGGCAAAAGAGAGACGACTTTTGCCTGAGTAGCTACATAAGGAACAGAAAACTGCTAGTTGAAAGCTTTCCAAATCTGTAAGCAAGGTTATAAAAAAATCTAAATATTAGAGCCTGAGGTGAGTAAAATCTGGATTATAACATAAGGCATGAGTTAATTAGGTACAAGAAAAAGTTTAGATAAAGAAAACATAAAAATTCAGGTAAACCTGGTGGCCACAGATATGCTAGATTTCAGAGATCACAGTGGCCTTCTCAGTCTTGGACTATCAAGATCCAGAAATTGAATGATGACTTAAATAAAACAGTACTATTTCTGATCCTGGTAGCAAACATGACTTTTTCTCTGTGAGACTTGCTCATGATCAAAGATTTATCTCCAATGACAAGAGTTAGGAATCCAAAATATTATTATATACCTTTAGTATTTCTTCAAAACTCTCTGGGAATTACAATTGTCACACTTGATATTGTGGTAAATTAAAGTGGTGGTGTCACGTCTCCTCAATTTTCTTGTAGATGAAAAGCCATTCTTGTTTAAAGCTGAAAAACCCAGAATTTTAAGAGCTTGTTAAACTCTGGTACACTGGGTATCTCCAGCAGCTCATTCTAACTTGATGTAGGATCATTCTGCTCAGCTGACTCCTTTCGTGCTTGCTTGCTAGCAGGAAAAGTTTCCTCTGCTTTAGATTTACTCTGATTCTGTCACCCACCTTTATTTTTATTTCAAGTCTTGACAAAAACTGGAACAAAATAAAAAAACTTCACAGTCTGAGTTGTGACCATGCACTTCAGCCTTGTTGCAGCTGGAAGAGGCCATGTGCCTTTTATGGCCTCATGAATCTATCTGGCTTTGTTGTAGCAAGTGACACTGCTGATCTGACAGAAAAACTTAATTAATAGAAATTATATGTGGGGAACATTCTGGCAATTCAGCTTAAAATGGTTTGCTGTTTTATTCACTGCTCAACTGGAAGTTTTTCATGGCTGAGCAGATGGGGGTTTTGAGCATAATTTGTCTGAAAAATGCCATAAAGATGCATTGCATTGTAGATGTAGTTCTTTATTTATCTCATGATGTCTATTAAATTCAGAGGGTCAACTCTTATTAGATCTAACTGTTGGGAAAAAAAATTTGAATATGTGTTTTTTAGGTAAAGATGTTTTTGGACATTACAGATAGAGAGGATTTTACTAATACAACCACGATACAGGACAAATGAGAAGAGACCACAAAATCTACGAAGGTTTTATTTACTCAGCAGATTTACTGACAGAAAGCACTAAGCAGGAATTTCTTAGCATATGTGAATGGACCTAGGTAAATGTTTCCTAAATTTAAAGTATTTTAATGGTAGTATATGGACAACCATGTGTTTTTACCAACTTGAGTCTGAACACAGATTATTTTCCAATTTTCTATCACTTTAAGTAGAAAAAAAGATAAAATGGATCACAAATCATCCCTTTGATATTAAGAGATGAGACTACATTTTGGAAACTATGCAAATCTAAAGTAATAACAACAAGCAATAAAGTAGTACAGTTGTCTTCATTAACACCAGGCAATAGCAGATTACTCATCTTTATGCAGGCTAGCACATGAGGTGAGTGAAGCATGTGCTTTGTTAGCAAGTCTCAGTAATATGTTCTGAAACGAAGAATTAGTAAGGATCAGAAAACCAGTTCCATTCAATATTAGCATAAGTTAGCCTGTTTATTAATGTTTTATGTTTATGCAGGTAAATGGAAGTGCACAGGTGCACATAGATTTGCAGTATTTGTAGTGCAAGCAGAATATTGTTACAATCTCATTTTCCAGATATTTCTGAAAAAAGAATGGAAAACAAGTGCTAATTCTCAAGATACTTACTGAAGAGATTTTACTGATCACTGTCTATATTATCAGTAAAGATATTGAACAGTATTGGTCCTGAGGTGGAGATACAACACTTGATACTGTTTTGTATTTGGACATTGAATCATTGACTGCAGCTCTTTGTGTGCATCCATCCAGCTTATCCCTTATCCATCAAATATGTCATCCATCAAATCCATCTCTCCTATTAGAAACAAGGATGTTGTGTGAGACCCTGCCAAAGCCCTTATGGAGGTCCTGGTAAATGACATCAGTTGCTCTTCCTTAGCCACTCATGCAGACACTCCCATCATAGAGGCCAGATTAGTCAGTCCTGGGCACCCTACTCAGGTGACCCTACTCGGAGTTGGAAGTTGGACTAGGCTGTCTCCAGAGATGCCATCCAAACTTAACACCTTAGTGATTTTTTTGACTTTGCTCATAATTTTGAAGAGTGTTGACTTAAAGGGCAGTATTATTTCAGTGATGTCTTTTTTTCCAATCCCGAGGTAAAACTGTAAAAGTGCCTAAACAAACATATCATCCACAAAGTTCTTTGAGAACTGTAAATATTTTTATTATTATTTTTAGTAGGCTGCAGAGTGTATGAGTGAAAAAATCCTCATTATTTGATTGCAGCCTGATTGAAAAACAAAAATATGTCACTTGCTTCCATGTGGAAAAAACCAAGTTATTTAATGAGCCTCTTTATCAGCAATAATGCTATGAATTAGGAAAACCTAAATGTATTCCCACTGCTTACCAAATTGATTGTCCAGAAACTGTTCTGGTTATAGAAAAATGGATGTTGTAAATCGGGATAGACCAGATTTGAGTGAAAAATCGAATCTGACAGTCATTGGTTTCATTAGACTTTCTCTAAGATGTTGAGTTTTCCTTATTCCATATGTAGACATCTCTTTGGACTGAGTTTTGAGATTACAAGGGGATATCTGGATAACTGAATTTGTCAATTTTTTCAATCAGCTGCTTTATTTCACTAGTGGTCAACTTTCAAAAAGGAGTCCAAAACAATTTGATGTGAACATATTAGATCTAACTGTCAAGGAATCACCTCTGATCTCTATTAACAAGAGCTGCTAAAATTACTGATTTTCTCAGCTAGTAAAATGGAGTGCTTTTATTCAACCCTTTGTCCCACAAAATGAAGATCCTATCCTCTATTACCATCATTTTTTTATAGTATTGGATTTCAAAGTAACAAGCAGTTAGTATCCAGTATAAAGCATAAACTTAGCAAATGTAAAGAGTGAATAAAATTTTAAACTATCATTTTATTAACCAGAAAGAATAACATTAAGATAACAACAGAATCATGTACAAGTAAAAGAGCGAAACCATGGTACTCCTTCAGCAGAAGTTTAAAGGAAACCCTTAGCACTTCTAAAGGTGTAGTGCCTCTGGGACTAACAGACCCAGATTTACCTCTCCTAATTTCAATTGCTTAATTGAGGAACTTTGCTGTTCAATGAAGAGAGGAAATGACAGATATTTTCAGAAGGCAATTCACTCTGATCTGTGTTCTCAGATAAGACTGAATTACTGTAGACACCAATTTCTTTTCATCATTGAAAGTGAAAGTCCTGGGTGATTAGATAACTCAGCCATCTGATGACAGTCATCTTAGCTGAGTGTATAAATGTAAGGAATCTAATCTGCTCCTAAATTTGGGTTAGCTGTGGAGGTGAATTTTCAGTGGAACTGAGGTTGTTCCTCAAGTTCTACCAGTGAAGGGTCTGAAACAAATGCCATCAGTGTGGATTTTTACCTACATCCGTCTTTGGGATGCCAGTCTCAGGGGGTCTAGTAAAGGGAAGGAGTCCCAGCCCCCAACCCTTCCTCCTGCTAAACCCATTTTAAAAAACAAGGGGATGCCTTAAAAATCAACTTACATTCCTTCAAGTGTCCAGAAGTACTTTCTCCAAGGTTCCCAAGGAGTGATGTAGTTCTACTCTTTCTTTACTTTCTACACTGACAAAATGCCTCAATTCTTTCCTGATGATGGAGATAGGATATTTTTTTTTTGTCCATGCTATGAAAATAAAATTTTTAAAAGATATTGCCATTTTGAATTACAACTAACTCTTCAAACATTCATTGTTCTCTGCTTTGAAAAGACTGCTACTCTAATTTGCTTGCTTTTAAAACCCAGAAAGGATATCAAACAGAGAAGCTATGTTCTAACTATGGAAATTTTGAAGCCATAGAGAAAAAAAAACTCCAAAGAAGAATGTAGTTAGAACTCCCTTCCTTGTGAATCCTTATAGTTTGACCATACACCATGTATTATGAGAAAAGTATTTTCTTACAGAATTATTTAATTATTTGTTAGCTTTACATGATACAACCCTCCCCCCACCCTTTTTTTGTTTGGGTTTTGTTTTTTACAAAATTCTATCTTTAAGATTAAGTGTATCCCTTAATGGATTGGACTGGGCTGCTAATTATGCTGATCTCTAATTTTTGCTATTGGCACTTTCAACACAAAGATGAGGTCTATTGTTGTTTTGTCTATATCCTGATATTGCCACTACTGTCAGTACGGTAAATTTGAACTGCACAGCAATTCAGAACAACAATAGAGACCAGAAAAGATTAGCTCAGTTGCATTTCAGAATTTTCTAGTGCATCATTTGAATGATTCAGTTCTTATGTTGTTTTTAAGCTTCTTTTCCCCAAAGCATTCAGCAGTTCACTGGTGTAAAGCTAGCTCTTGCATCTATAAAATTTCATGTACTTGATTCCCAGCTGTTTCAGCAATCTTAAATCACTATCCACTCTTGAAAATTCAGACCACAGTTCAACATTTTTAATTCTGTAACTTGTTACTGGCAAACAGAGGTGAGGTTTGGAGAAGTATGGCATCAGCTGAATAACCAAGATGGGAATCAACAACAGCAAGATTTACACAGATCTTGAGTTACCTAAAAACAGAGATAAAGAAACTGTGTAATAAATAAATAAAATTGCCTTCAAAGTCAGAAATATATGTGAAATGTTGTACATAATTTAGTAGTTTTTCTCAGAATTTTTAGGTGCTTGAGTCTTCTTAAAATCTTGCTTCAACAGGCTGTATATACTTTAAAAAAATGTAGCCTTCTGTTGTGAATGAAGACAATGTCAAGACAGGAAAAAGACCTGAATAGTTTTAATAGTCCTTCCCTATTCAAAATCATTTAAATTACTGTGGACTCATGCTCTTCAATAGATTGGGGTGTATTTTGGGGAATAAAGGTTACTGACACTATTTTTTTCCCTAGAAGTTTATTCATTCTGATATAGTGACTACAGATATGCAGAAGATTTGGAAAACCATCTCCACCAGGAGCTGAAGGGCCAATGGGCTGCAGCCTAAGAACACTTGAAAATGCTCCCAGAATTACATGCAAAGTGGTTCATGTGACAAGGACAATTGCTTCAGTGAACAATTCTTTCAGCTTTCTGATGTTGTACACAGATGAACCTTTTTTATTTCATAAACTTCCAGTTTCATCCACATTCTGAGTCACCGAGAAGTTCTGGATAGATCTGGTAGAAGAGATACAATGCTAAATATGCTTTGTAGGCTATGTCTCCTCTTTAATCTTCTTGTTTGCTTTTCATGTTTATTTAGGAAAGAGGGAAATAAATCAAGAAAAAAAAATGTAGGAAATGTGTCAGAGTAGTACCCTGAAGAAAAAGAGCAACAGCAAAGAATTAAGCCTTTTTGTGATTATCAGCAATGAGGGAATAGATACTGGCTGCTGTTAGGAGAAACACCTCTTTTATTAATTCAAAACAGAATATTCAACTTTTGAACATCTAATCAACAGAATCCTTATCAAAGATCCTGTCTTGATGGACCTTGTCCTTCTGTTTTGGAAGTTTTCAGCCAGAATGGATGCAGAACTGTTTCTAATAAATCAGAAATAACTTCTTAAAGATGTATGATTTGCCTGTTATGCCCTCTACTGAGTACTGACAGATGCAGGCATGCTGGGCTGAACCTGTCTTATTCCAGTGTTGCACAGCTTTCAAGCATAATGTCTATCCTTTGACTTTTTAAAACTTGGTGAAAGTAGGAACATCTCCTGGCTTTTCTGATTTTAAATCAGTATTTTGTTAACATATTTTAACCAAAAATCATGCATAATGTTTCATTTTTTAGTCTTGTTTTGCCTGCTCTTACTTTCGGGAAGTGCCTTTTTTTTAGGAGTAAAATCTTTCTCCAGATTTGAAAGTGACTTATTTCTCATTTCTATATACAACTTCATGAGGTATCATGGGGAAAATATGCATGAATAAGAGTGTTACAAAATGGCAAAAAGTGTTAAGTGGACACCTTTATTTTGTTTGCCTCATGCTATTCCATTTTATTTACACAAAAAAAGAATTATCACACAAGAAACAAGAAGCCTCCAAATGAAGGCAAGTAATAAATGAAGAATTAAAGTGTCCACCAAGTAGAACAGATTTGCTGGTTAGTGAGTCCAAGAACCTTGCCTTTACCTCCTGAAGAACATATGGACAAAAACCTCAATTCATTCCCAATCTTTAACTGTTGGTGGTATCATTGTTTTTCTTTCTGCATCATCTGTTTCAAATCATCTATAAACTTAGGTCATCTAGGAGGTCAAACAGAAACAGAAATTCCCTTCTGAGATTTAAACTTCTTTGGGTTTGGTCTTTACCACTGAAACTAACTGTAGCTTTGTTTTTAACTTGGACAAACTATCTTCTTTGATAGAAAGCTGTCAACTACATTTCTAGTATCAGAGGGGTTATGTGTTATGGCTCAGTGAAAACTTGAAATAATGATATTTCAGGTTTTTATTCTTTTGCTATGCCTATTAGGTGATAGCATCACATTTGGCTACTTTCAACTATGGTCCAGATCCTTAACTGGAATATGAACCAACAAATACAAACACTAAACCTTAGAATTGATTGTACATTTCCAATCTAAAGAGCTTAAAAGGCTGATAGTGTTTCAGCTCTCACTAGTAATCCTTCCACACTAAATAAAGGAAGATTTGCCATCTTCTAGCTTCTAGACACAGCTGAAAGAAATGAGAAAGAACAAATGTGTGGTGGCTAATGACCATTTTGCTCCATTTGTTTTCATGGATCAAAAGCAAATCAGTACTCTGCAATTTACAGCTGAATCAAAAGGAGAAATCACAAGGAAGACACATTCTGCTGAAGCCTCAGGTTGCATCAAGATAAACGATAATTTAAAACAGTTCTCAAAATAAATGAAGAGCTAAAATCAGCATAGTTTTGGCACTAAAAATAAAAGGACATTTCTTCATTTTCTTTCATTGCTGTTATCAACAGCAGCTCACCTTGGAAAAAATACAATGTTCTGCACAGCACTTTCAAATCTCAAAGTAGATGCTCATGGTTCACCAGGTTATTGCAAAGATGCTTGAAGATGTAGTCAAGAGGTCATTTAATGGGTATATTCCACTTGTGGTGTGGGTTTAGAAAGATCATCTGTCCTTTGTCTGAGCAGACCATGCACAAGATGGCTCTGACCTGATCATAAATTAGGTCCTTTAGTAGTAAAGCTCTGCTAATTAGAGCAGAAGAGCTGTGAATGCATGTCCAAAGAAGCCATTGAGTGGCCCCCATTGAGGGGCTCAAAACAGACCCATGCAAGTGAATTCCTGAGTCTGTGGCCATTCAGTAACTAAAGGAAATAAATCCAAGTCACAAGAGAATAAAACCAAGAAATAAGTGAGTCAACAGGACATTTATTCAATGAATACTTGTGTCAGCAAAAAAAGAAACCAAGGGAAAAGTTTATTGTCAAAAGTAATTTTGGATTATGCACTGTATACATTACATTTTGCTAATTCCTTGCTGGTTGTGCTCTCTTTTACCTTAATATAAATGCTTTGGGTTTGTTTATTTTTTTCGTTTTATTATATGCACAAAAATATATACTTCTTGAGAAAAGGGAAGTGTTGACTACCTCTGGCCTTCAGAGGAAGGGTTTCATTTTTCCAGGTGCTTGAATGAATACTCATCTGGTTTTGTTTTGTAATTTTACGAAGAACTCACAGATTTTGAACCTGACCCTTCCTCCTGCTGACAAAACTTGGCAGAATTGTTCCAGTGATATAATACAGAAATGCAATGCTGAGTTGTACATCTCCCTGTGATGTAATGCACCTACAGCGACCTTACAGAAAGTGACTCATAATATAGATTTGCCATAGACTTTGAGAAAAACAGGATTGCTTTTATCTGAATGAAAGTAGAGGCAAATCATTATACTGCAAGTGCAGCCATCTTCCTGCATCCAACAGGACAACAAAAATTGTACTGCTGGCTTTGCTTTTACAACAGAGAACGCTTCTGGTCTCTTATTTCATTTGTAGCAAAGGATGTGTTTTAAGCAGGTTATTTGGCATTTGCTGTGCTTTAGCCCCAACTAGCAACCAGGCCCCATGCAGCCACTTACTGTCTCCCCCTCCAGTAAGACTGGGGAGAGAACTGGAAGGGTAAAAGATAGAGAATTCATGGGCTGAGAGAAAGGCAGTTTAATAGGGGAAGCAAAAGACACACACACAAGCAAAACAAAGCAAGGAATTAATTCACTGCTTCCCAAGGGCAGGCAGGTGTTCAGCCATCTCCAGGAGAGCAGGGTCCATCACACACAGCAGTTACTTGGGAAGACAAGCATCATCATTTCAAATGTGTCCCCCATCCTCCTTCTTCCCACTACTTTTTATACTAAGCGTGATGCTCTTGAATATCCCTCTGGTCACTCTGCATCACCTGTCCTGGTAGTGTCTCCTCCCAACCTCCCAAGCACCCCCAGCCTCCTCACCAATGTGGCAGCATGGAAAGCAGAAAAGGCCTTGGCTCTGTGCAAGCCCTGCTCAGCAATAACAAAAATATCTCTCTATTATCAACCCTGTATTCAGCACAAATCCAAACCACAGCCCCATACCAACCACTAGGAAGTAAATGAATTCTACCCCACCCAAAACTAGCATAGATTTCAAGAGAAGAAGTTGTTCTGTTACAGGCAAAATGAAACAGGGAATGGGATTAGTATCAGGGACACAGGAAGAAAATGTAATATTGGGAGGTGAAGAGGATATGGAAATAAATATCCCATAATCAGGAGAATATCAGGTAATAACTCTCCCCCTAAAAACATCCATGAAAATTGGACAGTATGAAACAAAGAAAACCTTAGTAATTCCATCATTAAAATTCTGAGTGCCTAATATTATTGATTTGAGTATTGATTACTGAATGATAAAAAAAAGTAAAAGTCATTCAACTAAAGACAGTTCAGAACCAGAATTTCAGTGGAAAACCTCTGAGTACATTTTTCTTTACACCAGCTTCTTCTTGTGTGCTTTTTGCAGTGGTTTAAATTATGCATATAGTAAAAAACCCCCAGGTAAATATATTAAGAAGTACAAATATGGATGTGTGTGGAAAACTAGGCCATAGTATAAGTGAAATAAAGACAGATTAAATTATAGCTGATTTTGATTCTGGAAAAAAAAAGCAATTGCTTACTTAGGTGTGTTTTGCATTTCATTAAAATCTCTGCTACAATATCACAGTTCCTGAAAGTATCTCTGATAAGGCTGACTCTTCATGCTCTCTATACTTCCTAAGATTATTGCATTATCCTGTAATTGCAGTGGAGGATATTTTTTTTTTTTTATTTTAAATATACGTCTGTGGTTATAGTCATACATGTCTAAGAAGCATATAAAAATGCTTCCCAGGATATTTAGTAGAAGTCCCTGGAAGTAATTTGTATGGTGCATTGCTGCCAATTTCTGCTATTAGTTTTTGTCAGAGTCTTTGGATTTCCTTTATCCTGATCATGATACCAGCCTCCTTTGTTCCCATTTCCCTGTCTAGTTTTCCTATATTACTCAAATTTCTTTATCTTTTGCTAGCTGGAACCACACTATGATCTACTTCCTATTCTCAATATTCTTCACCATATATATATATACACTTACGTGCCCTTGAATTGTCTGTTCTAATAGAGCTGAATTGCCTGTAGATGAACAGACACAGAAATTTGATGTATATGAAGTAAAAAACTTCATTTTGCTGAATAATGAATATGTCAGTTTTTGGTGAGTGGATCTGTGGATTTCTGAAGTGGAGGATCACATGGAAGCAAGATTTATTGCTGAGAATTGAAACCTGTTTTTAATGTCCCTGAAGAAGACTTCCCTAGCTGCTGTACAAGTGAATATAATTTCTTCAGCTGGACCAGCTTTCCTTTGGACATTTTGATGGACTTGAGGCCAGCATTCTGCAAATCCTGAATATTAAACTGTGAGAAGATTGAGTGAAAGACAGAAAATAATTCTAGAAGTAATTGTTTCTTCAATGAGTCATTTTTAAAGGGTTTTTTTTTTCATTAGTGCCAGGTTTTTAAATGATAGAACATGAAACCTCACAAACAGCTGTGTGATTTTGCTGTAAGACAGTGCAGGGTAGGAAGGAACAGCTGGTAAGAGGGGAGAGAGAACAGGGTGTGTCATTTGCATGCACTAGCTCCTATGCTGAAGGAAGTTGCATTTAACATAAATTGGGACTTCTCAGAGTGGGTAGATTCCCTAAGCAACAGACATACCCATGTATCCATTGCTGGGTTTCATGAGTTTATTCTGTCCCCACCTTTTTTCCACTTCATTGTTTCAAGATTCAGATTATGAATGAAGAAGCATTGGAAGCCATGGAAGGCTTGGTTTTGTTGCCCAAATTCCTGACAAGGAAGACTTTTTACTTTTTCTGAAGGATCAAAGTTTATTCTGAAGTACATTTTTTTTTGTTTACTTTTGTTCTATTTATTTTATGATTCAGTCTGTTGAAGGAATCAATGTAATCTTGAAACACTAATGAAGAACCAGCTGAGGGAATATACAAGAACCACTAATCTGTCTAGTATGATTCTTATAAAAACTGGAAAATTTGGCATACCTTACCACTTTTCTATTTATGCCTATACTTCTAACAAATTATATTACACCTTTATTCAAATTTTAACTATAATTAAATATAAAAGTAAATGTTTGGTTTTAACAGAAACAGAACCCTCTTCCTTATATTGTCACAGAGGAATTCCCAGCTGTAAGCTCTACTTTATACTTTTTCTTACATAAAAACTCAGTGTTTAGTGAATTAAAGATGAAAGTGCTTGATAAAATATGCTGACAAGGCCAGTTTTGGAGAGATCACAAGAACCTTGGGAGGCTCATAACAGTTTTGATAAATTGAAGAAATCGTGTGTAACAGTATGAGGAAAACCAATGTAAACAGTCTACTCAGAAGGAAAGTGAGATACAAAATATAGGCTAATAAATATAAAATATAGCATAATAACTCCTGATTTTTTAGGAATCTTGATATTATAAATAAAGGGGAGGAATGAAGGCAGGCTTTATATCTAGATTTACAAATGAAATCAAGGATAAGCCTTACTAGTAATAAAATTCCTGAGCTAGAAATGGTTTTTAGACACCATAGCCCTGTTATTCTTAACTGTTCAACCCTGTTAGTTCTTAAACGAAAGCTTGTGAGAAAGCTTAAATGAAATATAAACCAAATTAGATTGCAGAAAGGGATCTAAGTAGGACATAAAATATCTACCTTTTTATTGTCACAAGGGAAAGTATTCATGTTCTAATGAGGATTTTACAGAGAAATTTTTGTGGGAATATTTTTTATTCGAGGATTGCTCATCTGTCAGCTAAATTTTAAGATGAAAAAGACGTACAATGGCGAATTAGCCTTGGCCAGCAGCCAAACACCCATCCAGCTGCTCACTCACTTCCCATCCTCAGTGGGACAGGGCAAAAAGTAGGATGAGAGAGGTTGTGGGTTGAGATAAATTCAACATCACTTACAGTGACCATTATAGACAAACCATGTTTAATTTGAAGAAAAATAATTTCACTTGTTGCCCATAAAAATAGATTCAGATAGTGAGAAACATACATTAAACCAACACTTTTCCTCCCCCCCTCTCCTGATTCCTCTCCTGATTCCTCTCTTGCTCTCTGAGAAGCACAGGCAAAACGGAGAGCAGAGCTCTATGGTCAGTAAACAGCGGTTCCTCTCTGCTGCTCCTTCCTCCTCATTCTTTTCTTCGCCTTTGGCATGGATCCTTTTCATGGGCTGCAGTCACCAGGTTAAGTCTGCTCTGGTGTGGGGTCTCCATGAGCTGCAGTTCTTCAGGGAATATCCCTGTGCCCTAATGTGGGGTCTTCCATGGGCTGCAGCATAGGTATCTGGTCCCTCCATGTTCCCTCCACAGTCTGCAGGAAAATCTCTGCTCTGGCACCTGGATCACCTCCTTCCCTTCTTTCCCCAGCTCACAGTTTTGTTTCTCTCACTTTTTTTTACTCCTCACTGCCTGCGCAGTGCTTTTTTCCCCTTGTTAAGTAATCTTCAAGGCACTCTGACCCCAGCCGTGGGCTCGGCTGTGCCCTGCAGTGTGTGGTTGGATCTGGCTGGAACTGGCTGTGTCCGTCTGGAGCCGGCTGCGTCCGGCTGGGGCAGCCCTGGGCCCTGGGCTCGGCCTTGCCCTGCGGTGGGTGGTTGGATCCGGCTGGAGCCGGCTGTGTCCGGCTGGGGCAGNTTGTTGCCCATAAAAATAGATTCAGATAGTGAGAAACATACATTAAACCAACACTTTTCCTCCCCCCCTCTCCTGATTCCTCTCCTGATTCCTCTCTTGCTCTCTGAGAAGCACAGGCAAAACGGAGAGCAGAGCTCTATGGTCAGTAAACAGCGGTTCCTCTCTGCTGCTCCTTCCTCCTCATTCTTTTCTTCGCCTTTGGCATGGATCCTTTTCATGGGCTGCAGTCACCAGGTTAAGTCTGCTCTGGTGTGGGGTCTCCATGAGCTGCAGTTCTTCAGGGAATATCCCTGTGCCCTAATGTGGGGTCTTCCATGGGCTGCAGCATAGGTATCTGGTCCCTCCATGTTCCCTCCACAGTCTGCAGGAAAATCTCTGCTCTGGCACCTGGATCACCTCCTTCCCTTCTTTCCCCAGCTCACAGTTTTGTTTCTCTCACTTTTTTTTACTCCTCACTGCCTGCGCAGTGCTTTTTTCCCCTTGTTAAGTAATCTTCAAGGCACTCTGACCCCAGCCGTGGGCTCGGCTGTGCCCTGCAGTGTGTGGTTGGATCTGGCTGGAACTGGCTGTGTCCGTCTGGAGCCGGCTGCGTCCGGCTGGGGCAGCCCCGGGCCCCGGGCTCGGCCTTGCCCTGCGGTGGGTGGTTGGATCCGGCTGGAGCCGGCTGTGTCCGGCTGGGGCAGCCCTGGGCCCTGGGCTCGGCCGTGCCCTGCGGTGGGTGGTTGGATCCGGCTGGAACCGGCTGTGTCCGGCTGGGGCAGCGCGGCCTCCCCTCACAGATCCCCCACTGCTGCGGGGCCTGGGCACACGCGCTCTCTTACAGATGTACACGCTCAACAAACCAAATATAACTTCTCTAACAAACACTAGAATGAGCTCAAGTCAGGTCATCTTGCTATTTCGTTTATTCATTCTTCTTTATAGTCTTCATTTTTTTTTTTTTCATTGAAAAGTATAAATATTTAAGGAGTGGATAAGGTAGTCCATAGGTCTGTTACTGTATCTACTCAGGAACTGTGCAGAGAATAGGAGATTAAAGGCAAAGAAATAGCCCAGTAGCTTCAACATATAAAAAACTTCCCTCTACAGCATTGTCAAATATCATTATGTTTGTCTGTCATTGGAGGAGAAAGCCTCCGTGTGGTGCTTGAGAACCTAGGGAAAACATCTTTATAATTTCATCTAAAAGATTCTTTTAAACACAATTTCAATATTGCACATGTAGGGCCACCCTCTATTAGATGTGGAGAGACTAATTTGACACTCTATCCTTTGAAAAATCTTTACATTTACCATTTCCATGGTACATCTGTATGTACCTGCCCCACCTCTGGGAAACATTCAAAGGTTGGACAGGGCTCTAAGCAACCTGATGAAGTTGAAGCTGTCTCTGCTCATTGCAGCAGGGTAGGACAAGATGACCTTTAAAGGTCCCTTCCAATCCAAACCATTCTATGATTCTATGATCTTCTTTCTTAATAATATTAGTAAAATAGGATTTGAATAAATAATTTCATTTTTTTAACTCGAGTTCCTTATACCTGGTTTTTTTTTAAATAAAAGGTAGGGGACCCAAATGTCTGCTGTGATATGGACCTTATTTGTTTCCAGGGTAACTGATTTAATTTTTACTCATTCTAACTTCCTTCAGTCTTAACCAGGTCTGACTGTGCTTTATCTATAGAATGTATCTAATCAAGGAAAAGACACACTTCCTGGGTACTTCTGTGCAAGTCATGGTACCAAGTTTGCTGTACAGTGACTAGAAGTGAGGCAAGGAGGTAAGGCCAGGACCCTCCAAAGTGCTTCATGCTGCATTAGCAGGGACTAGCAATCTAGCCATTACACAGGACATTACAAAGATTGCTCTATTTCCCATTAATTTCATAAGCCTCACACTGGGTTATCTGTGAATGCATGTGTATCACTTACAGTCACTTTTCTTAATAAATGATTCATATTTAATGGGAATAATAAGTGTTGCTGCAAGTTTCTAATATGATTTTTTTCACTGCAATTTCCTTCTCACTGTTCTTTCAAAACACTTAATCATCCATGCTAATAATTAGAAAATTCTTGTTAGCTGAAGGGGAAATCATATCTTACAGTATTTGCACCAGATAAACTAGATCCATTATAACCTGCCTCAGTACTATATTTTGCAGGACACGGGAGATGAATTCCCAAAGCATAAAACTATGCATTATTTTTTTATCAAGAGCTTAAAAAATTACCTCTCCTGATCTTCTACTGTAAATATTTTCATTTGCCTTTGATCGTAGCACTCTGGCTTATATGATGAAGGAGAAATGAAATACAAAAAGCTGTTGAACTCCATCATAAATATTGTACACTACTTGGGGCAGTTTATGCCCTCAGTTATACATGTGCTACTATTCAATGTATGTATTTAGCATATAAATTGGAGAATTGGGTTTAGTAAGTAATATTCTAATTTCATTGATTCTGAGAACAGTGAAAGTCTCCTAAAATTATTCTGCTTTTGATGGACTTTAGTACCAGCCAACAGAAGATGTGAGTGAGCAAGAACAAAGAGTGGACACAGAACTGCAGAATTGCTGAGATTAGAAGGGGCCTCAGGAGACCATTAAGTCTGACCTCCTGCTCAGAGCAGGGTCACCTAGAACAGGATGCTCAGAACCACGTCCAGTCTGTTTCTGAACATTTCCAAGAAGGGAGACTCCACAGTGCCTCTGACCAAGTTGTGCCACTGTCACACTGGAAAAAGGTTTCTTCTATTCATAGTGAATGTCCCGTATTTCAGTTTGTACCCATTGTCTCTTGTTCTGTCATTGGGTGTTATTGAGAAAAGCCTGTCTCTCTTTTCTCCTTCCCCTCCCATCGTGTATGTATACACACTGATAAGATCTCAACCTCCTGAGCCTTCTGTTCTCCAGAAGTTCTCCAGACTGTGGAGAGCAGAAGTTTCTCTGCTGCTATCCACTTCTTCGAGAAACCAGTCATCTCTTTGTAGAAGGCTATCAGGTTGGTTGACATAACAGTCAAGATTTAAGAATGTAAAGACATTAATTGAGAGTGTTCTGGCTCTGTATCTTAATCTGAATAAAAGATTTTCAAAAGCATTCATCCAAACCCTTATATCCAAATACAAGTGGACTACATACTCTTAGAAATACATAATGAGATCCAGACCCAGCAATCTAGACAATAACACAAATCCAGTTTTAGAATCAATGAAACTAAGCCAGAAGATCATGTGGCAGTGTTTCCAGAAAGTACACTGTACACTGGACATGTACAGCAAACACATGTCCTTGCATTACAGGACCACAAAATCAATTGCCCCAAGACAGTATACCCTATCTACTATACTGTTTCCTGCTTGATTCTGTGATCATAGGGCAGGGGGTGGTTGAAGTTACCCTTCGCTGATTCACACCTCCTTCCACTGCCATTGCTGAGAAATGAACCCTGCTGAGTTGCAAAACTGAGTGCCAGAAAAAAATGAAGGAGAGGTATTTATCAATGAACAGTAAGTAGCAGCAGTGGAATGGTACCTAATGAAGAGAGGCACAGGACCACTGGAAATATCACATCACAGGTGTGTTACTCTGGAGTGATAAACTAGCAGGCTGCCATGATTAGGACAGGTATTGATTTAAGACAGGTACTGATTGATTTGGAGGCAGGGACTGGTAAGGAGCTGCATGGCTGTAGCACTCACCCAGATGTTCATCCTATCCTTTGGAAGACAGAATGAGCATGAGCGACCTTGTGGCACCGTGCTGCAAGCATATGCTATTGCAAATCATTCTAAGATAATTTTATACTCACTCTGATGTCATAGTGCAACTGTCTAAAAATCTGTGTGAATTTTAATCGGTGTCACATATATGTTTTCTCTTTAAAAAGGAAGCTTTCTTGTAGTGCTATTATTTATCAGTGACTATAAGAAAAAGTGGAATTGTGTCATTGTGTATGTTTCTCTGATGAAATACCTTCTTTTACTCTGAAAACAACTGTCCTTTCTGATACCAGGAAGTCCCATTACACCATCTTTATTCCAAACTGTGATATAAATCCAGGGGGAACTGGTCTTCAATTTATTATTTTTAAAATTCTACATCAAAATACGTTTTAATGTGAATCCAATGGATACATTTTTACAACTCAAATACAGTGATTCTTCTGATAGAATAAAACCAATCCTCTCTACCAATCCTCTCTCTTCAATCTGTATTAAAGTTATGGAAACAGCTGTAAGTCTTTAATATATCACTATTTATTACAAATATAAATCCATAAAAAATATGTATCATTAGTAGAAGAACAAATATTCACTTTCTGTAAGGTTAAGCCATACAAGACAGTGGATGAGATCTCCTTACTCATACTCTAACTCTTTGATCATTAATTAAAATAGAATTTACTATTTGTTAGTCCATTATTAACTTACTAACCAAAATACAGTCTCCTCATTGTTCAAAGGGATGCTTAGCCTAAAAGAACTTATGCATATGCGAATTCTGGGTAATGCCATTGCTACTGGTTATGACATCAATTATTATATAATGACATTAATTGGGGACGCATCTGTAGAAGACTAAACTAGTAAATGATTTCTAAAAGTATAACTTGTATATGTGTCCCTGTTGTATATTTCCTCTCTCCCCTCTCAGGCTCAGTTTAAAGGCACAGAATAGCATAAAATTCATTTTTCTGGGAACAGAGCAGACGATATAGGATATCATAAAGTCACTCCAAGACAATATGTTAATATATTTCTTATGTCTATTTCAGGGAAAGGAAAGGTTATTTCAGTAATTGTACTCTCACACCATCACATGAATTTTTTCTGTGTTAGACATCACACTCTCTACAATTATGCCCTAATAACTTAGTATTGCACACAGATCCACCAAGATATTACATCACTTCTGGGAAATTAGTTTATTTAATTTGACTTTTATCCAAAATATTATGCAGCTATAATTGTATCAACATTTTATCTTGAACTATATGCCATGGCAACACTTTATTTTAGAAAGCACAGAGAACAATCTAATTTGTATTACAAATACAAAATAAATGGCAATGAAAGTGGAAGTGGCTGGGTAGATCTAACTATTGCATTAATAGACTTTAGATAATACATAGTATTTTAGAAGAACAAGGATTAGGAAAGTAAAATTAAGAACAGAAGAGAAAATAGCATGTTTACTGAATCATAATTCAAGAAGATCAGTGGTACTTCAACATAATGGTACTTTTTAATTAATCTTTCTATTTTCTAGCAATGTAAGGTGACATTCAGACTTGCATGAGGATCTTGAAAGTGTGTTACTCACGTAACCATCATGGACAGACACATATCTTAGATTTAATTTGTTCTACAAATTAGGTGGTGCTTATTGTAGATTGCTAACTACTGACAGGAAAGAAAATTTAGGAATGCATGTCATAGAAAGCAAGCTCATACAGTCTTGCTAGAAGATATATTAAGTATATCTATGTTACAATAATCATGCTGAAATATCAGTACGTCTGATTAGAGATAAACACAGCTGAACATACCTCTATTTTGTCATTATTCAGGATTATGTAAAAGGCATGTGGCCTTTCTCTGTCTGAATTAATTTTAAGGGTATAATTAAAATATAGCAAGGTCTTGTTCCTGCCTGTTTGTCATAGAAAATTGATAAACTTGCAGTTTTTCATAACTTATTTAATGCCTTCTGAAATATGGTTGGTTTACTACATTCCCTCTTACTTCCTTCTCAGATTTCATGTCTATGTTTGCTTTCTTTCTTTTACTTCCTTCCTTCCTTCCTTCCTTCCTTCCTTCCTTCCTTTCTTCCTTTCTTTTTTTCTTTTTNATTTTATTATTAAAAAGTTTCATTTACTTTGTCAGCTTGGCCATCATACCATGTTTGTGCCATTGCTTTAATCCTGAAATATTTTTTCAAATAAATTTTCATCCCTCTGTTTCTCAAGTGCAATAGGAAAGAAATAAGGTTTTACGTGATGCACAGTAGGAAATAAAAATTCCTCAAGAGCAATTTGGAAAAGTCTTCTGGTTCAGCATCTACAGCATTACACCTCTTGACTTCTCTAATCTCCCAGAGGAGTTGATACTGAAAAGAAAACTTGGGAAATTTGGAAAATTGCCATAGACACTAAACTTTAGCTGAAAATTATTTCTGGAGAAAACACAAGTATTTATTTTTAAATTCAACCTTAATTTTACCCATAGAGTAAACAGAGTAAAGCTGATATTTCAGGAGATCTTTTACCCCCAATGAATTCCATATCTACTAAGAAATACGCAGTACTATCAGTTTTTATTTTCTGCTATAACTGTCTGTAAAACATATTTACTGTTTAGATTTACTGTAAGCTTTCAGACAATATTAGTGCCTGCAATCTTTGCTCTGGTAAACAAAACCATAAAGAAAGGGGTGTGTTGGGAAGTGGCATAGTAAATTAAACTACAGCTGAGTCTAATCATAATTATATGAAGAAATTATCAGAAGTAGAAATTATTCTTCTAATACATTAGTGTTCAGGAATTCAAACCTATAAATTGGCTACTACTTAAGATTATAGACTTCTTATTCTGCCCACAAGCAAGTAATTAACTTTACGTTCCCTTCTTATGGCTCTCAGGCTCTTGTCCTTTTAATTATAAGATCCAGAGGGTAGCTTTTATGTTACTATTATCTCTATTAAATCTTGAATAAATGCTGCATTGAAACTTGATATATTAGTCATATGTAGTAGCCTGATAGCTTCTGAAAGGATGTAAAGTGCTATTCTGATAAAGTAGCCAGATGTTTGGTGCTTTAGTTTTCCTTTTGCGGACATATGAAAATCCACTGTTTTAAATGCCAGATTGGTAATTTTAAGTAAAAGTAATTATGTGGATTGTCTATATTAGCATATTATAGAAGGGAAATCTAAAATTGTTGATTTCTCATGTTTATGTTTCTATTCACATTATCATAGGCCAAATTTCTACACTGAAATACACAATCATTCACTATGATATTACAGATTTATGGAAAACAACAATGCAAAGTTGAACTTCTTCATAGGTCTGAAATACATTGTTATATTATTAACTTATTATATGCCATAAATATATTTTAAATTGAAGCTATGCATAGCAGAGGTGCACATCATTGCCTTGTTTTTTTAAAAAAATATAAATTTACTATTATTTGCTGAAGGTTTGTTATTGCTGCTTCTCTTAAAGGTAAAAAAAGATTCAATAAAAATATCTAAAAGTGTTTTTAAACAAAAGAAAAAGAATTCTATGAATTGTGAGCAGCTCTGAAGTGCTGAACATTTTCAATCTTTGTTTTTTCATAACTAGTGTCTCGGATTCCCACAGGTATGGAGCAAACACATTTCTCAACATTCTTGGAACTGTTCCACTTGCTGAGACTATTGCTGTTTGCACTTGCATTAGATGGGCCTGGTAGGTGGCATGTTCTTATCAGAAAAATAATCAAAGAACATCAGAGGCCAAGAAAAAGCTTACATGTTTTAACTTTCAAATGATAAAGATGTTTCTTCAATTTCTAAAAAAGAAGAGACCAAATGACAGCAAACATGAACAAGAAGGATTTTGTAGCTTAGTGGCTGGAAATTGCTCCCAGAATGCCCAGGTTTTGGGTCATAGTTTGAGGAATGCCTTTGCATTTCAGGTGGGAAAAAAAAAAAAAAAAGATGATCTGAAATATTTTTGTAGCACGGAGCAGTACCTATGCTCCCTATCCTTTAGCCAGATTTATTCTTCATTAGACTGTGCCACACTCTCCTTTCTTTGATCTTCTGTGTCTGTGGCTCTTGCAATTTTCATTTCAAGGTAGACAGTTTCATCAGGAGAGGTGCAGAGATGAATAGACTGGCCCTCTGTGTCCCTCAGAGGGCTCAAATGGCAGAAGTAGGTGGGATGTGAGCTGACCCCTCCTTCAGAGGTTTGAGGATTCCACAGGGGAACCAGCTGTGGGCAGACTCCACACAGAGGGTGCCGAATCTCAGATATGTGCTCAGCTCTGGCAAATAAATGGCTGTGTGCAAATTAACTGCAGCAACTTCTGGAGACTGTACATTGGATCTGACATTATGATACAAGGTCTGTAGATATTGCAACTAGATAAAACAGTCTTTCCTAAAACGCTAACAGCATCATGTTACAAAGATGATAAAAATAAAAGTATTAATGCTGTCTGCACCAAAACACTGTATAATAAACTCTGGAGAGGGGGAAAGGTTACCTAAGGCCTTTTATTTATTGCCATAACTCATATAAAGAGTACTTAAGCTGGCAGTGCTTGTCAAAAGCATCCACAAAACCACTAAGTCACAATAAAGACATGTCTACAGTGCCAACCACTGTTAGGGGAAGGAGAGTAGGAATATGAATTAGAAATAGGAATTAGTAGGAATATATTCCTTAGTAGGAATATAGAATGAAAATAGACAGCTGTGCACCAGCTGAAAATTCTCCTAATACTGAAGCTGTTCACTTGTGTTTTGACAGCTTTTGGGGTTGCAGTGCTCTCCAGCTTTAGGGCTGGATTTAGTCCCTGCTGAGCATTGATTTTTATGATGCTTGCAGCAATTACATTAGTATGTATTAGTACATTAGTATCAATGATGAAAATATGGGAGAGAAAGGAGAAATACAGCTAACCTTGGTATTTTATTTTTTACCTCGTAAGAAAAACCTCTTCAATAGATAATTGAACTATGTTAGGAGAGGAGGAAGATTGCCAGGATAAAACTTGTTGTTTTAATCAGAACCATACTGCTTTTAGTACCACTTGGTGGCAAAACATTTTAAATAAACAGATATAATTTAGATGAGTGTTCAAATGGCCCTGTTACTTGACTGTATCATGTTTTCAGGTGGGTGAATTAAATAATTGAAGAAATCTCTGGCTTTGGAAGAAATCCCTTGGTCCTTTTAACATCTCTTAGTTTAAAGGGTAAGATTATTAAATTATAAGCTCAGTTCATAGATTTTGGCATTGGAGTAATAAAGAACTGAACAAACTCACCAAATAGTTCTGTTAACATACATCATGAAAGGAGAAATTAAAGGAATGTCAGAGATATAGGATTATGAGGAAAACTCTGACCAGAAACACAATTTTAACTTTCCCCGAAAGTCTTTTCAGTCCTAAGTATGTATTTCTTTGTCTTATATTTTTACTATCTTTTGAAGCAAGACTAAAGAACATAAGTCCCATGCCTTAGGACTACTTTAGGCATGTTTGAAATGCTGACTTTTAACAAAGCAATAAAATGAATTCTCCATGCCTACCTCCCCTAGTATCTTTCGATGTCTACAGTTTCTGTGCACTACCACTTTGTCTGACAAGGGACATCAGGGTATTAAGGAGTCACAAAACAGATATTGCCAACGGTGTCCCCAAAGGCGCCTTTATTGATGCACGTGTCCAGAGTCTCCTAGAAGACACTGATAATACCGGCTTTGGAATAATGGGTATGCCAGGACCATCAGAATTTGGGAGATCTGGATTTTAGGCTACTTTTGGTTCAAACCTCCAAGGCTGAAATTCATGTGGCAGCATGTCTCAGTTGTACCAGGCCAGACTGTAGTTCTTAAGCACTTTCCCTATCCTCTGTGCTGAAGGTGACATGGATCTCTGCAGAAACCATTGCAGCCAAAGAATGAAAAAACATAATTTTCAGGAACTAGGTCTGACTGCTACTGCATTTTGCACAAGTATTCCTTAATGGAAAAGACAAGTGTTGTTCCTAGCACCTTCTGCACTGGGGGATGCTAGGAACAGCTTCACATTCATCTTGTTCCACACTCTTCCTGAGGACCCTAGGTTTGCTAATGTGTGGTTGTTCAAATTCTGCGGGTTTTCTTCTGGTGTTTCTGATCACCCACTATGTGATCCCAGCTGTCTGCTGGGAGAGAGGAGCTGACTCGCAGACAGAGAAAGGCCTTAAGATCTGGTGTCTCATTTCTGGATGAATCAATTAGTCAGTGGAATCGAAAAACACACATTGGTCCTGAGCCTTTGCCCATTATACTTCCAGTAGGCAGCATAGCTTCTACAGGACCAATAGAAAGAGACGTGCTGATTTTGGCTGAGATAGAGTTGCTTTCTTCCACAGTAGCTGGTGTGGGGCTGTGTGTTGGATTTGTGCTGAAAATAGCACAACCTGTTGATAATCCAGCTATATTTTTGTTATTGTTGAGCAGAGCTCACACAGCATAAAGGCCTTTTCTGCTTCTTACCCCACCCCAACAATGAGTGGGTTGGTGGTGCACAAAGAGCTGGGAGGGGACACTGCTGGGACAGCTGATCCCAACTGACCATAGGGATATTTCACACCATATAACATTGTACTGTGCAATGAAACTACTGGAAAAGGTTGGCAGGGTGAGGTGGTGCTCAGGGACTGAATGGGCATAAGTTGGTTAATACTGAGAAATTGTTTTCATTTGTATCACTTGTTTTTCTTGGATTTTATTTCTCTTTATTATTAGTTGTTGTTATTGTTTATTATTATTATTTAATTTCAATTTTTAAACTGTCTTTGCCTCTACCCATGAGTTTTCTCACTTTTACCCTTCCCATCACCTTTCCTATCCCACCAGGGCAAAGTGAGCGAATGGCTATGTGGGGCTTAGTTGCTGGCTGGGGTTAAACCATGGCAATATGGAATGTGCTGATAATTTCTTCACATGGTGGTCATATATATTTTCTTTAGATTTTCAGTACTGTAAGTAAAAGCATATTCAAAGCATAATCACTGTGTGATTGCTTGCAAGCGTTTCTTACAGTATCAAGGAACCTTGAAAGGAATACTGAAGAACACAAGAGGACTTAACAATCAAAGGGTGTGATTACATGCATGTTCAAGAGATGCACCTCTGAATTTTCTCATCAGAGTGTGGGATTGACCATTCTGTCATATATGAGTTGTTCTTGATGGTTAACTTTCAGAAGAGTAATGCTTTAGAAATGATTTTGTTTGGTCACTTTTGTAGGAGGCTTCTCACATTGTGTCCTGGTAGCCGAAAAAAAGTGTATTGTATTCCATATCTTTCATATGCCAATCTGCCCAATATTGTTTCTGTCCCTTTAAGCTCCAGGGGCCAAAACCAGAACTGGAGTGTCTTGCATGGTTTTGGAGTGTCTTGGTTTTGCAGAGGTTGGGGGAGTTGGGGTTGCTTTTAGAGTCAGGAACACTCAAGGAGGGCTTTCTTTTCATTCTTGCAGGGCTGCTAAGAGAGTTGGTTCTCTAAGCAAAAGCAGCACAAGGCAAAAGCCTTTTGTTTCTCTCTAAATTCATTGCCTGGTGCAGGCTTCCAAGACACTGCATTTTGCAGTCCTAAACTGTTTCAGGGCAAAGTTCACAAATATTTGTCTGTGGGTGCTAGCTGGGACCGGTAGGGTCAGGGCTGCTGGTTTTGGTGCCCTGTGGAGCTGCTTCTCCCCCTCTCACCCCGTAATGTGGTAATGACTCAGAACTGCAGTGCAACACCAACTGGGGCCAGTGGGCCAAAAAGTGGCAGAGAAATTGACACTACAGGTTCAGAGTTGCCGCCACTGGGAGAGGACTTTGGAGCAAATATCTTAGTAGCGCTTGACCGGTTTTGGACTCCAGGTGTCCTTTCCTTTTGTCCTTGTTCCCTGTTGATTGTTGTTTGGAGGAAGAGGGAGTTTTGTGATTGCGGAAGTTTGGTTGCTGTTTTATTCTATTTTTAACTCAGTTCTCTCTCTCCACCACCTGACTGGGAGGAGGAGACTTATCCGCCACTTTGCCTTTGTCCTCTGGACCATGCAGTATTCTATGGAGGCCACCATTTTGGGGAGGGGCTTCTACACCATCTTGTTTTTGTCTCCTGGACCACACAGTCATCTACAGAAGCTGCCATCTTGGGGGAGGGGCTTTGCTGCCATCTTGTTTTCCTTGTTCCCGGGAGTCCAAGCCATGCCATTATGTTTATTTTAGTCAAATTCATGTGCCTAGGGATGTACAGACATTGCAGCACAGTTTTAGATAAGCCAACAGCTGAATGAATTTGCTAAAATAAAATCTTATCAGATTAACATAAATGTTTGAAGATGGACCAGGCTACCCAAATTCTACACCATGCTGATCTTATGATAACATTGATGTGGGAAATTTTTACATTACTTTTTGTTCACTTAGCATAGAACATTTTTTTCTATAAATCAAAAAGCTACAGTACAAATTTGCAATTCTGAAACAATGGGAAATGTTCATGTGGCCCTCAGTCACCAGGGGCTGGGTTTTACCCCAAGTAAGATAAACCCTGTGAGCCAACATCCAGTCACTTAGATGATTCATTTATTAGCCTCCTGAATTTCAACTATAGAAGTGATGCACATAAATTGTAGTGATGATCCTATATACCTTTCTGCATTATTACTTTTTTCCAACTAGCACCATTAAGAAAAATAATTAGCAGTCTGTTTTTGGCAGCTGCACACTATTACCTCAGCAGAGAGGTTCTGAAAGCTGATTTGTGTGTACTGTTTGTGCAGTATAGGAAGCCTCTCTAAAATGATCCATGCTGTGTACTGCATCACTTCTGCTGCGTTATTGCAATGCTATCAGAAACATTCATCAAGTATGACCTTCATTTAATTAGTCCATTCAGTTTCCTCTTGGTATTATTTCTTACTATATGTATATGGGATCTACATGAGTCAGCCTGCAGCCTCTGGTACTTGCCTGATGTAAATTTTTTTCTTTTGCCGCTTTCACAAAATTCAATTATTTTCTCTGTCTGGTTCTGGTTCCTCATGAACTTTTATGTTCTTAAGGATTTAGGTCCACAAAGGCTTTATGATGATATTAGAAGTCTTGCTTGGGAGAAAAAAATTGTTCTGCAAATAGTTAGGCAATTACAGTAATGTATTTCACACACAGTTTTTCTTACTGAACAAGAATAACAACAGGTGCAATACAGCACCAACTTCAACGTCTACTTTCTTGTACAAACAGGGGTTTGACTTTATGAGAAACACGTGCAAGGCATTGCAGTTTAGGAGAGAAAAAAAAGCAAATTGTCATTAGGACCAGATGACCTTAAGAGTGTCTTTTCAACTTCCCACAGAGTGTCTGAGCTTTCTAATTAATCATTTGGATATGTTAAAAAAGGACCAGAGGAATATTTGTGTGAATTGCTCACAAATGAGGAAATATCAAATGGTGACATAATGGGAGCATGACAACATGAGTTAGAAAACAAATCAAGTTAATTGGAAAATTTCCAACAAGTAAGACTATATTTACATTGAAAATGCAAATATATGCCTGTACTGATATCAAAATTCTTAGAAGCCTCAGAATCATAATACACTAATATCAACTATATTATGGTATCACATGTCATGGAAATGAGAAGCATATTAGAATAGATTTTTTGGGCTGTAGGTCATACTAAAAGAATACAAATTTAATTTCTATGTAGACAACTCTGGATTTATAAAACTAGTTGTTTTAAAGATTTTGACTGCGTTAAACATAAACACAATGTTTCCACATGACCCATCTTTCTTCACAAGCCCTGGGAACAGCTCACTAATGTCACTTCCAGTCCAAACTTTAAAGACATGAATCTTATGTTTCCTTTTCTGTCATCACGGATTCTTGACCACCTAAGGCCTCTTTTTCAGTAGTGGTCATAGCAATGTGATTTGCTGAAACACAACGAGAAATGCTGTGAGCCAGACTCTCTGCTCCCCTAGTTGGGCAGAACTGGCTGCGAAAAAAAAGTGTGAAATAATCAAAACAGCTGAGAAAATACAACACAGTCTCCCTGGTCAAATTGTATTTGCTCTTTGAAAGCAATGAGTTGTGTTTCAGGAGCTGCTGGCTATATACAAACAGAAAAATGGCAGAAAAATGCTTTTCCTTTACAGAGGCCCCAACTCTGCCACCTTTAACTCCGAGCAGTAGAGAAAACACATGCAAAGTCAGACTTAGAAAAAAATGTGTTTTAGTAGGAATGTTTTATTTCAGCAGCATTCTATATAACTACTTTTAAAGTGACAAAAAACATGAACGAGTCTGTGGAGAGCAGTGCCCTTTTCTCAAGGGAGCAGCTATATACTACTACATTAGGAAGACAAGCACGTACAGAGTTTTCTTCTTGACACTCCCCTCTCATGTTGAAAATTTAGCATCCTTCTGTGCAGAATATTAGTTTCTGTCCCCAACTTCTCTGGACTCCCAGCAATCTGCAGACTCCACTGAGGAAAGTTTTAACCCTGAACTTGGATACCAGAAGTTGGCATTATCATCTCTTCCAAACACGTTTGTAAATAAACTGGACTGTATGTACATGAGATAGTCATCATTAGTTTATGCTTACCAGACTGTATTTTCAGGCTCAATACCTGCAGAGAAGTTTAACCTTCTAAAATTTTCTGGGGAAAACGCAGGAGCTATGAGCTTTCAGGTATCAAAGAGCTTAAAATTCATGTATCTCATCTTTGACCTTGAATGCCTTGAGTTGTTCTTGTATTCTACCTTAAATGCTATGGGGTATTTTTATGTTCAGTGCAATCAATATGCAGTTTGTTCCTCTGATTTTAACTGCAGCCAAAACACTGAGCTGCTTCTCAGTTTGAGCAAGGGCAGAAATACAGTAACACATATTTTTTCCCCTATTTAACTGAAAGTGATTTTTAAGAGATTTAGAATTATATAAAGCCAAAGTGACAGAAAGTGCATTCAGCATATAAGCACCTTTCTAATCCTACCCAGGATTGCAATGTTATTTGCACCAATGAAGATAAAATGTAATTCTACTGAAATCAGATGAGTTATTCTCAGGTATGTGGGTGGCTGTAAAACAAAAAGAATGGTGTCATGGCCTCCAGACAACCATAGTTTTAGTATTTCATACTTGATAGGATACAAAAGTAAGTAAGAGTAAGACTAGCTACCCTTTATTATTTCCATAGTCAGAATTAGCTGCACTGAATTGTAGCAGAACAGAATAAGAGAACTGGCAGAACAATGTTTTTCTCTCCACAAAAATATTTCCAAATATGCTTTTTGAGATTTAAAGAGAAATCTTAGCAAATTTGTAAACCAAATGGAAAAAATGCAAGTAACAAAAAAATTAAAACAAAATTACTCTCCTGTTTTTCAAACTTTTCCATGAGACCAAGTCCTGAACTTTTATTAATGTCTCAGTGTGTCTGTGCAGACCTTTGAAGGCTCTTTAGGGGAGGAAAAAAAATTAAAAGGTGGCTTGACTAGGAAAGATGTTTCTGGTTTCCTTTTCTTAGTAATTTAACAGAGGATGTTTGATAAAAGGATACTATAAATGTAGGCCCAGAGGTGGAAGGAAGAGACAAATCCTTTTCTTGAGGCTTCTTATGTCTTCAGCTGTTCCCAGCACATGAGAGCTTTTCCCAGCAGTTCCCAGGCACATGAGAGCCTTGTTAACATGTAGCATAAGCTAACAATTACAGCCTGACCTGTGCTGGCTGTGTAGGAGATGTAGTAGATCTGGAGCCAGAACAGGACGGAGACAAAAGGAAAAGCTGAACCCAGTGACATGCAGAGCAATAACTTTCATCACTCTCAGGTATGAAGATTACAAAAATATTGGATTCTGCTGATGTGGGGGCTCCCCCATCCCTAATAGTTTGTTAGTAGAAGGCAGGAGACTTTTATTTTAAAGTCATGTCTGAATATTCAACTGAACAAAAACTTCAAGGCCTAATTCTCTGTGAGTCTTCCAGACTAGCAGAGTTACTGATGCATACAGAAGCTAAAGAAATCTCAAAACAAATAGCCTGAGAACTGAAGAAGAGATAGTTATGAAAACTAAAATCTTTGCTTTTAGTAGCAATTTTCTCTAAGAAATCTGTAATTGATTTGTTGAGCAGTTCTGTGATATGATAATGTCTAACATGTTGGCTCACACAATTAAAGCTTTTGCTTGTGCTTCTGGTACCTGGGAAAGCTGACTGAGTCTAAGCAACTATTTTCCAATTTGATTATATATGACAATATTAACAGTCCAGATGTTTATTCTGTATATTCAAATTTGTTTATACTTACTTGGGACATAACCAGGATGCAGTGGAAACATGGCAAGTTTAATTAATTTCAAACTTCCAGCTTATTTCCTCTGTTGATGCTCAGCCTGATGTTAGGAGTAATGTACTGTGTTGTTCTTGGAACTCAGCAATACTTAACATATCTGATACTTATTTTTTTCTACTTTATTTTTCCTTGCTATTCTCAGATATAAACAGGCTGTCTTTCAGAGGCATGAGTTCAAATCCAGCCATATAGTTACATCACTTGCAATATGTCAAGATTTGTCCCACATTCTCTTCTGAAATACTTTGTTTGGCTGTTTGGAGTCAAACTGATCCCTGTTTCATATTAGCTTCATTAATAGACATGTAATTCTAAGATAATTATGCAATAAATCTTCTATCTCAGAGCAAGTTGTATACATGCAATCCACTTCAGTTTTTTAATTGTCCTATAAGAAATCCTGCAGTTATCATCATCACTTTATTACAGTATTTTGGTTTCCTTTTACATGGAATGAATAATAGTGACAACTTTTTTTTTGTCAATTAGTTATCAAGTACTATTTTCACAAAAATGTTTTCTCCTACTCAACTAACTCTATAGATGGTCAAACTGTATTAATAAAATTAATTATTTGCAATTTTGCCCATTATTTTGTGAATAATTTATCTGGAAATAATTGGTCCAGATTCTCAGATGCTTTTAATCAGAAGAGCTCTATTAGAACCCAGAGAATTTTACTGATTAAAACCAGCTGAAAATTTGATCCATCTGCTGCCATGGTGGCCTTAGTGTTGAACATAGGCTTTAACATGGTACTAATTTGTATAAGCTAAAATTGCTAAAATTTTATTTCTTGTTAACTTTCTTAGCATGAGTACTTTCAAAACCATAATGTTATCTTAAAACTATAGCATTCATTTGAGTTCAGTTACTTGGCTAAATCTTGAAAATCTTTTCAATGAGACATCAGTTTCTCAAGAAAACATTTGCTTCAAAGAAAACCACAGACAAACCATGATGTTTTAGGAGCAGCATAAGGACAACCCTTTTATACACTGATCAGTACACTCAATGTCAATCAATAAGTACCATGCTTGCAGTTCCTGCTCTCCTTTCTGTAGCTACTATTGCAAGATTCACAGTCAAAATAACTTTGTCCTGGCCTTACTATGGCACCACAATGAGGAACATCACAGTTGAGAGTGTCTTTGTCCCAAATGCCTTCATTCTACCGTAAAAAATGCTGTCACTGAGCAGCTGCTCCTGTGGATAGTAGGTGGATCAGCATCTCAGCATGTGCGTTATCTAATGAAGCTGGGTGATAATTTTAGCACGTCATTCAGGAAAGATCACAAAATTCAGATCATGAGCTTTCTGGGTAATGCTCTAACTTGCAAGCAGTCTAACAAAAGTAAAGGGCTGAATTGTGTAGATTTCTGTTATATTGTAAAATCTTTTCAAACAAAAATGGAATGGTAAATAGTTAAAGTGAAAGGATATTTTTGACCAAGACTTTTATAATGTTCTCCTTCATTAAATTGCAATAAATGTTCTGTCCCTACTATCAGAAACAACAATGGCGAAACTGAAATAAACCATGGCATGAAGAACTTTTAACAGCATTTTTAAGGCTCCATTTTCACTTCAACAGGAAGGACAATATTCCTGCAAGGAAATGCTGAGATTGAATGTGTCAGAATTTATAAATGCACTTCCTCAGTTTTATTCAGGAAGTTGGAAACCATTTTGTGGAGCTTCATGTGAGTGAGTAGGGAGAGAAGAAGAGAGTAGTGTTCCACAGAACTGGGCACAAGAAAACAATTTTTTCAGAGGTAATTGGTAGCCAAAGTACCAAAGGTATCCAATTTCCATATTCTTTCTGGTAACAGAAGCTTAGCACAAAATACCAGTATCGTCCAACTATTTTGTTTCAGAGTGAGCTGGTAAATATTGAATTACTTTATATCATTGACCAAAAGATTGCAAAATGCCCAAAGGAAAAAGTAAATTACAATCCCACAAAAGATGATAACAATTTTTTTGAAAAATTATTTATCTTCTTCTAATTGTTCATATTGTTATGGTAACTCACTGAATTTTGTCCCCTGACATTAAATGTAGTGCTAAAATTATGAATGTTTCTAATGTTGGCTAATGCCATTGTGGATGTTTTGTTACTGTTTATTTTGAAATTAGGCAAATTCTTTGGTCAGATATTATTTTCCAGAATGGAGTGGGTAACATTCTGAAATTTCATAATTAATTATAAAGAATATTTGGGGTCTTTATTTGTTTTTTAATAACCCTCATTTATTACTTTGCCATGGGAAAAAGACCATATTAGTCTGGGTCTACTTGTATAAAACCTTTCATTTTTGGGCTCAATGTATCTGACACGATACAAAAGCAAAAGTAAGAGTAAATGAACTCAAATTTATTTGAATAATCCCTTTTTTTTCCCCCAATAAATTATGATATAGTTATTTGGAATTATTTGTTCTTTGAAGTTCATATTTTATATCTGTGTTCCATGATATATAATTTATAATATTTCATATGTAAATAATAAAAACTTCTCCCATCTAAATAAACTGATGTATCCTATATGCTTCATGTTCTGAGTGCGTGTGTTCAGTCATTTTAGATATTTTCATAGATTCAGCTCTATATCAATTGTGAATTTTAATTGCTTTTTTAACAGGTAGGTGAATTTCTTTCTTTATAATGAGCTAAAGGACTTGGCAATTACCAATGGCACAGTTAAAATTTCTGATTTCTATTCCTTAAAATGCATTAATTTAATTATGAAATATATTGATACCTTGAACATAACCCCTGCTTCACAATGGATGACAGGTAGAAGGAACTGAATAAACATTTTAATTGGATCTGTAAATGTTTTCCTTTTTCTTCTTCGAGGAAGGAGATATTTCCTTTCTCCACTGTGTTAGCATCCTTAAGGACAACCTTGTTGAAGTATGAGAATGGTTCACTCTGATAGTTAGGAACATGATTTTATGTGTCGGGACCTCAGCTTGGGTAAACAGGAAGCTTTCAACCTGGAGCTGCATAAAATAGTTGTATTCAGCTGAGAAACTGATCCTGGAAAATCTAATGGTGTTGCTTTTTTCTTTCTTATTTAGAAAAAAAATTGAAGCCTTTTAGTTTTTGTAACTATCTTGTGGTTTTTGTCTTTTCAATTAAAAATAATTTTACCTAATAATATGAGGTTTTCTCAAAATATCTGGTCAGAGAATGAAAATAACTTGGTAGTGGAAAGAAGTGAAAGACCAGAAATCCTTCCCATGAGTCTTACTGAATTTACCTTTCATTTCACTGTGTTTCTGAGGATCTGGCATAGAAAATATTGTTCAAGTTTTATTTGATACTGATCTTTTCTGCATCAGCTAACTGCACTCCAGTAGAATCTTGCCCACTTCAGTTCCACATATCTCAAGTAATTTCATTTCACTTTCAGTGAGTGAGAATTATCCCAATTAATGTATTTTTGGAATGTAAAAGGGAACTTTTCATCAAACCACGTGCTCCATAAGTACCTGATGTAGTAGTTTCAAGCTTTTCAACCCTGAAGTTTAATCCCAAAGTGATTTTAACCTTCCCTTTATAAATGTCATCGGTATGGACTCCTGTACTATGAGAAACTTGATTTCTCTTGTTCCCTTCTGTAATAGTTCAAGAACTGCTGACCTCATCATTACCAATGTAGAATGTTGGGATTTACTGTTTGGAAATGGTTGACTGAAATTTTATGTGGTCTAACCAATTTTTCTTTTTTAATTTGTTTTTTTCTTTTTTTTTAGCAACTTTTTTTTAGTCTTAATCCTAGCCATCTGTAATAAAGATGTGTTGCTATTTAATGAGATCTCTGGTATTAAATAGTAGAGACATTTTGTTTCAAAACAGCATTCACTGTAGAAAGTGATAGTAGATCTTCTAGAAGAATTAAGTTTACCAGGTGAGTCTAAAACCTGCTTATTTGGCAAACAAATTACAGCTCATGAAAGACAACAACAGTAGGTTTACTCTTCAGGTGATCAACAATAAAAAATAGGGCAGAGAAAGTATCTAGAGTATATGCAATAATGTACTACTAAAAATATTTTCGTTGTTGGGGGATTTACAGTTGAACTTTTTCTAACTTTCTTGGTAGACCTTCAAAAATTTACTGCAGTTCTGACAATGTCAAAGTCAATGATGACAAAAAATTTAGTTTATAAGAAATAACGTATTACCTATGTGTATTTTCCATTGTGAAAGGTTTTATCAAAATACACATTCCTTTTTCTGTGCTTTCACGAAACTGATAGAACTTTTCTGCTGATAGACTTGTAAATGTGGAAGAATACAGAAAATATCAAAAGATGTTAAAGGTTTTTCTGTATATCATGTGGTTAATAAATCAGCAAACTGATACATACCATGTTACTGGCAACAAGTATTACTGAAAATTGTATTCCTACTCTTCACTTTATCAGTATAATCTCAGAACCTAGTTTTGTGATGTTCTTCTGAAGCTGTTTTGTGTGGTGCTGACTCTTTAGTGGATCTTAGAGGGATCACAGCAACAGGCTGGAGAAGGGCAGGTTCCTTTGGAGTTGTCGAGTTGTAACACTTCTTTTGAATTGTAACACTTACTCCATTTCTAAAAGGGAACTTCTGTAGCTTCCCAGGATCAATATAAATAATGGAAGTTGTTTTGATAATGCATTCTCCTTGGCCAATCAGGATTTCTATTTTGGATTTTGTTTTCATATTTGTGAGACTGTGCTTCAGACACAGACAGACACGGTCAGACAGACGATTTTCTTGATAATAAATAAAGCCTTCTGAAATTCTATGAACATGGAGTCAATTAGTGAACAAGCCCTGGAATTGGGGTTTCATCCTTCCCACAGTTTTACACTCTTCCTTCTTTGATACATGACTTTGCCACTTCAAAGAATTACTCTGATTTTCCGGATCATTTAATATCTTTTTCCCTGAAAAACTCTTTCTTGGAAGCTTTCTAGGAAATTCTAAAAAGCACCAGACTTTTAAAACAGTGAAAGCATATAAGACCTATTAATTGTACTTTTGAGGAGCAGTGAAAAATAAGCTCTTTTTTTGTGTGTTCTTAAGATTGAATGTCTTAAGAATATAGGAAAATATATATAAAGAAAGTTAAACAGTATATCCTATAAGGCACTTTATGTATAATGTAAAAATTATGTCAGCCTCTATTGCTGTTAAGATCCAGTTATTAATATTGCTAGAGACATGCCTCTGCCTGAATTAAGGTGCAAACAAGACCATATGCCCAAGTCAATAGCATAGATTTCATTTAACAGTAAATGTGAGGGAGAGAGAGAGAAAGAGGAAGAAATAGGAAAAGGCCAGGGGGGAGTGTGGAGAGTGACAGAAAGACTAATTAAGCAGAAAATATCACCACTCTTTGGATCCTGATGGCATCTTGTTGATCCTCTTCTCGGTGGTGAGGGTCCCACAAAACACAGAGTTCAGGCTAGTTGGGAACACCAGGTACTGCCCCTGGGGGGATGTTTGACACCCTCTGACACTGTCTCTTGCCACAGACTGTGGATATATTGCATCCCTATGCATCACGTGCAGTGCTCTGGTGCAAGGCCTCAGCAATCAGTCTGGGGGTGCTTTGGGGGTCTTTATGATCCCTCCTCAGCTGCCTCTCCTGGGACTGTCCCATGTGTGTGTGGCCTTCCCAGGGTGAGGGGATTTTACAACCAGTAAGAAAAGCCAGTTTGTGCAAGGGAGGATATGTGTTCATCACACCCCCAAAAACTCTCCTCATGTCCCCTTGGTTTGGGGAGAATGTGTGCAAACCTGGCTTCAGTAAATGAGTCTGTGGGATATGGCCTCCCCCACTCCAAACCCTGATTTTCAGGACAGCTGCTGGGTTTGGCTTTCCTTCTGGATACATTCTTCTCCCTCAGCCTTGTTTACTTTTGCCCAACCTGACATAATTGGATGATGGAGTCACTGTTAGGTAGGATAACTCACCATTTCCAGTCAGGAGGCATATTCAGGGAAGGGACAGTTTTGCCATAATGGGCAGAGGTCCTTCTTAACAATGCTTAAGCCATTAATTTTCAGTCTCTCATAATGGCCAAGCAGTCATCAGCAGTGATGCTATATTATGGATGTGTGCTGCTCTGGTTTTGGCTAAGATATAGAAGTGTCAAAGGGGATAACAGAGAAGCGGTGTTTTTACACATGCTCATTAAAGATGAACTGTCTCTAAATGACTGCCACATTTACATTTCACCTTGTTCCAAAGGATGAGTTTCCCTACCAGCTACAGAAACCAGTACAATTTTACTAGGCAGTCACTAATCTTAGACTGACCTTTGACTTTGATTTTATATCCTTAACACAAATGCACATGTATTCCATGCTGGAAAATAGACCAACAAATACAGTAATAATTCCATTGAGCATTTTTGTACACTTTGCTCAGAATACTTAACCTAAACTTAAAAACACCATGCTGAATATGTATTTTCTTCAGTCAAGTATTACATTTGTGCATAACTTCCGACCACTTCAGAGTACTTTTAGAAATACAAATGTTTCTGTGTCAGCCTAGTCAGGTGAGCTGTTGATATTGAATGTAATGATGTTGTAAGGAAGAATGAACTCCTGATTTTCAAGTAATAGAGGCAATACTTAAATTTTTTTATTCTATTTCAGTGGGACCAGACTTTTTCCCAGGGTCTGTTTCCTGTTTGTTGTGTAATCTTTATTGAACCAACAATGCCTTACTTTGTTCACATTTAAATTGCTTTCTGTATTCTTGCCACTTCCACATGGGTGATGCACATACCAGTAAATTTTGACTTCCTTTAAAGGAAACTGCTACCAGGTGTCACAGATTCATAGAATATCCTGAGTTGGAAGTGACCCACAGGGATCATTGAGTCCAACTCCCTGCTTCACACAGGACTACCTGAAACTAAACTCCAAGCAGGACTGAGGAGTCATCTGGTAGATCCTGTGTCTGATTAAACATCATATTGACAGATTTCTGTCAATTTGTGTCTAGTCATTTCTTGTGATGCAGTTTCACCTCAAGCGCATCATCTCCTTGGGCCCATGACTGAATGCCTCCATTAATCATGATATTCGCATTAGTCAGACACTGAGGTCACCCTTGCTAACAGCTAAATGTCAGCAGAGAAAGTTCCATGGGCCCAATGGAACTTGCATTTAGAAGAGAAATAGCTAAAAAACCCTTCTGATTCCCAATGTTATGGATTTTCTCTGGCAGTAAAAACCCCCATCCTTTAATACTTAAACACAGCAATATTTAATCTTCTTTTAGCTAAACGGAAATGCATTGTGTTTTCTGAGTATGTATTAGATGTGGTTAACAAATATTATATATTATCTGTGTTTTAAAGCTAAGCCTCATGTTGTACAAGTATAGAAAGGAGAATCATGGAGAAATAGTTCTTGTGGATCAGAGAAAATATGCATGGGTATCTCCAGACCTGGGACACACCCATAAAATATGCAGTGTCTGAACTCCTCTATCAATTATATCAGTCAAAATTTGATTTGCTGAATATTCACCATGTATTTCAGTAATATACCAGTTTAGAGAAAATACAGTAACTGATCATTTATTACACCAGCAAACCCACTTTTATTGGTGCCAGGAATAACTGCATATTTCAGCAAGGAAAGAAAAAAAGAATGGTTTTCTGTGTAAATAATAGATAAAGAACAACAAAAAAAGCATAATCCAGCTATCTTCTCTGTAGGGAAAAATAAACCCATATAAGCCCAATTTGTGTAGAAAGACCCATTAGGCAGGAAGTTAGTAAGCCAGAGTCTGTCATATGACTCTGAAGGGAATAAGTTAATGTTGGGAGTTTGGTGCCTTCAATAAGAAATTGCGGAAGGATGAATTTTCATCATTTCATTATTTCTCATTAGCAATTTACTCTAAAAACACTTTGGATAAGCATTTTACAATGCTAGTGTATAAGCTAGAAGAGCACTGATTGTTATAATAAACTTATTACTATCAAGAGGCCACCTTATGACTCCTAGCACTTCCACTCTGGAGTGTTCCACATCCCATGGGGATGGTGTCATGGCAGAGGTGCGTCACTTCAATAAACACCAGGAAAAAAGAATAAGGTCTTGACTATCATCTGAATGAAGGATGAATTCTCAATTTGGTTATGTACAAGGAGATTTGTAAGCTTTGGAAAACCATAGCCTTATACATTCTGGGTACGGGTATGGTAATTCACTATTTCTGTTCCATTAGGCACAGTGGTCTATGCTGCCGTATTTTTAGGCACAAATCTGTATTTTGAATGCCTGAAGATGCATCTCCTTCCTGGATAGCAAAATGTGAAAGTAGTGGAATGCTCTGGGTATCCTGACACACTGTGTATGGAAATTCAACCTTCCAAAACTTAAAAATGTGAGTAAGGTTTGTTTGTCGTATACTATCCAACTGTAAACCTTGCACTGCCAAGTGCAGCACTAAACCGTGTCCCTAAGTGTCACATATACATGTGGCTTACAAGCACACACACTTCCTAATCTTTTCCACTAAAGACATTGCCAGCCTTTCCACTTGGGTTAATGCTGACTGACTGAGACTGTTTGTACATGTACACTCATTCACAAGATGTTTTTAACTAGTGTATGTATGATACTTGTAATATGGCTTGTGTTTGTATTTTCCAATTATTCTTGTCTGTGCCTTTATCTCCTTTCAATAAGGAAATGGAACCTGAAAGAACTATTAAGTGCAGCAAGGTAAAGTGGGAATGGGATCAGGGATCATAAGTTTAAAAAAAAATCAGAGCTGGGAAAGCAGTATACAACAAAAGTCCTTAATCTTGCAATTTAGGATAGATTTCTCTAATCCAGTAGAAGTCAGATTCCCTTAGGTATTTTGAAAATCTCACTTTATTTGTCTCTACAAGGCTGCTCTCATAGTATGATGCACTGCTGATTGCTTATGAAGACTTTAAGATTCCACAAGGAACATGCCTGATAGAAAGCTTTTGTGAAAATTACCCGGCTCAGATTTCCTGGAAATACAGTCACAATAGTACATAAAAGTGCAAAGAACTAAGGGTGTGATGCAACTCTCATCAAAATTGCATGGTGATAGATCACTCCTTTCTTGAGAGAGGTTCAGTCATGCCTGAATTACAGATTAGTCCTGCAAGGATGACTGTGCGTATCAAACCTCTGCGACATAAAGTTCAAAAATCACAAAGTGGTCTTTGATATTTGTGGTGGATTGTGCAATTATTTAATGGTTTTACTCACAATTACTATACATTATGTTTCTTCAAAAAGAGTAGGCCAGGCTGTAGCGAGGAAGGCTGGAGGGTTATTTTGTTCTGCCTGTTGCACACTGGATTGCACTTGGAGCTGCTTGCAAGAAGGGAGACATCTTCTCTGCTGATAGTAACAGGGATGCTTCAAAGGAGGGTTGCTTCAGGCTGTGAGGTGGAGTGGGCAGAGTGAAAAGGGAGGAGTAGAAGTCATCTCAGCAAATTAAATGTCCTCAGAAAGGGCATGAGTCATCTCAACAAGGGAGACTGCAGGGGACAGCAGACAGCAGAGGGGTGGATGGCTGCTCTGGGGTTAGGACAACCCATGGGTTACTGCAGGACTTGAAGGCTGAGAAAGGTCAAACTTCTGTTCTTCACAGGCTACTGCAAGTATATTTCAAGGGGAAAATTTAGCAGCCATGCATCTTCTCTTCCCAAACTGGTGTTAAACAGCACATCGACTTGAACTCTCAGTGGTCACTGTCACTTAGGGAAGGGGACTTTTGACCTCTTTTTGCATTGGTATGGCTCTACTTCTGGTGGGAGAGGAGCCTATATTCCTTTGTGTAGAACTAGCATATTTCTTTCAGCCTTGCGTTTAGACCTGGAGTCTTTTTTCCATCATGTGCATCTTCACAAATTAAGCTCTATTGTGGATACATTTTTACAGCTTCTACATGCTTACATTTTTGGTATTTTTACCCCATGGTAAACTAGTAATTGATGGTAATAAAACTTGTCATTTTCCCTGCTTCATTTTTACAGGTAGTTATTGTCAAAAAAGTGTCAAAATATAAGCAAATTCTGAATACCACATGCATATCTTTTATACTATATTGCTGACCTCAAATTCATTTCCACCTTTTGACTCTTTCCATTGTATTTATGAAGGGGAACAGAGAAAGCAAACAAACAAAAAAGATTTTGTATCTTTGACCCTTTTCTCTAAGCTCTATATCTCTCAGTTCCACCTCAAAATTGTATCTGGAAAGTGGCAGGAAGCAATCCAACACTACTGTCAAACAATGCAAGGATATAAGTCTGTGCTTACTACGTAGGATCCAGATCATGTTTTTCCTTAGGCAAAAAACAAAGCAAAGCAATTTGACATAAGGATAACTCAGTGAAGAAAAGAAACAGAAAAAGTGAAGAGAAAATAGAGACCAGAATCAAATCATTGGAACAGAGAGATTAGAGCTAAAAGTAGATTTCAACCAAGAACACAAAAGGAAGTGGTGGACATATTTTTAGGGGAAGAACTATAATTTTAGTGAATATATTCATTCGTAGTCATGCTTTGGAAGATGATAAAAATGCAAATCAAAGTTGCAGTAAATAAACAGGAATTATGACAGAAGGCAGGAATATTTGAAAAAATCAAAACCTCAGTGACATCCAAGACTGTACCAGGTGTTTTCCCATATTGCATATATTTTTTGTCTGGAATGATTAGCATGCAAGGCAATCTCAGAGGATTTCAGGTACCTGTAATAATTTTTTCCTTCAGGCTATCAGGGAATCTTTCATTTCTTTGTCTTCCCAGTCTATGAAGTGTCTTGAAAAAAAGTCCAAGGTCTAGATGGGAAGACAGATGTGCAAACAATTCACAAATGACTATCTACCATATTCTCAAAACAGACCTGATCTAACTATTCACAGATAGATGGATGTCACACACCATTGCTTTTTACAGGCAATACATCAAGATTTCTCTCTGAAACTTATAGCAGTGGTGGTACAGTCTTTAAAGATATGCCATATTTATGGGGGCAGCAATTATGTCCCACACTTCAGGTAAGGACATAACAGGGTAGAGCTGGTTCTTAGTAGATATTTTGTTTGTCCACACTTGGACCTGTTGCATACAGCTACATATGACTCTGCCTCAGTGTTCAGTTCAGAAATTTGGAAACTTTTTGTAAGTGATAGATCAGCTCTCTGCTAGAGGAAATTTGTTAGAAAACAAATGATTATTTATGTTATTATTTATTATTTATGTGTTATGAGGACCATTTAGAGACAATTTTGTTACGTAATAATAAACGCACCATACTGAAAGGATATTCTCCTACATTTTCTGTCTTGTTAAATGCAAGAATGTTCTACATTTTGCACTGTGAGAGATGTTTTGATTGAGAGTTCCATGCTAGTATAACAAATATGGTTCTGCCCTCAGCTTCACCAGGGTGAAATTTCATTGTGTATTTTTTACATGAAGAAATGCCCATATACATGCAACTATTCCTTTCTTAGCAATAATAGAAATTGAGATTAGTTCTGTTTGGTGCACATAGATTGAGGCTAACACTTACATAGGTAATTGTTCTTAAAAGCCCCACAAACATATTTCCTACTGAAAGAAATTTCAAGGAAAAAGATATCAGCAAGCCAAAGTGAACCAATACCAGAAGGTCTTTGCAAAGAATTTCTTGTTGTTAATTTTTAGTGAAGCAACCAGTATATTGACTTTATCTTCTAATAATGTTATGTACAAAGTAACATCAGGAGTGGAAACAGTTCCCTTAAGAATAATGTTAGAGATTAATGTGAGTGATAGCTAGATGGGTGCTGGCTTCTAGCTATGGACCATGGCAGTCATAATCCATGAGAAGCCTGTTAAAAATAAAACAAAATCCAACAGATTCTCATCCCAGTATAAAAAAAAGGACTCCTCAAATGGCTGAGTTTAACAAATCTGAAAGCTCCAGTAATGCTATTTGTTCCAGAGGAATGCAACTGAATAAGCCACACAATGGTGAAGATTGAGATTTTGTTGCCTGAGATGAGAGCAGGCTGTCATAGCACTGACTGTATCCTTGCACATCACAAGATGTGATCAAGCAACTGTAAGTTATAGAAATTTCCTTTCCTCTTAGCTGTGTCAGGAATAGTCTGAGTCTGTTTCCACAAAGGTTAAAAAAATGCCCAGGTTTCTCTGTCTGGCTCATCATAGACAGAATCAGTTCTCACAAACTACACATCTTGTAAAGAGCTATATGGAAAGGCAGTGTGAGTCTTGTTAACAAGAAAAAATTTTTTGTTTTTCAGACTACAAGAGGTAGGATGATCATAAGTGACAGAAAAACCCTATAAAGATTATGGAAACAGAATTGATGAAACCTACTGAAAATAGAAGCCCTAGACAAACAGCCTCAGAAAATTTCAAACCTGGCAAGTCCTGATTAGAAGATCAAAGGATCACAGGTGTTTGGCAATTCTACACAAGAGGGCAAGGTAAATTTTATTAGGCTGGGATATCTAAAAGGCAACAGAGCCAGCTGGGGTTACTGAAAGCCAGAAATACAAATGTGATTCCATGTGACTAGTCCAGGGTTGGAACAACTAAACTGAATAGAGATATGATCTCTCATTATTTAAATTTAGAAGAATCCTAAGTTTTGATTATTTAGAACATAAAGCTATCAATATCCATCTAAAAAAATAGCTCAAGATACCAAAAGAACTGAAGCAGATTTTCTAGTATATGAAATGGATTCCCTGAAAAGGTTAGGTTTCCATCACAGTATACAGAATCCATGTTTAGGTCCAAAGTATCAGACTCAATTTTTTCTTTTATACTTTTCCACTTTTCTTTTTTTTTCCTCATTTTTTTCCTCCTTTTCCTTTTTTTATATACACCATGAGAGTATTAGAGCTGACTTGAACCCATTCTTAAAAAAAAAGTTTATAAAAAAATCCTATTTTGGAAAAAAAAGAGAGAACTTTGCCTGTGGCATAGAAATGGAGCAACAGTAAAAAAGAATAAAATAAATAAAACCAGGAAAAATGAAAATGCTTAAGGCCACTCTGAGTAAACAACAGGCAATCTGTTTATAAAGAGAAAGAAACAAGATATTACCACCATGAAGTAAAATAAATTGCCCAAGCAAAATAAATTCACTCCTTGGATGAACAAAAAAGGGAAGCAATTTGATAACTATAAATTGAAATGGTCTGCTCTTGAAGAAAGAGTAACTTCAGGGAATAGTTACATTCATTTTCCAAACTTTGTGATACTGAGAATATAAGAATTGTTAAGGAGGTCACTTTTTTTTTTTTTTAAAGTGCCGGTGGGAAGTCCAGCTGTGATCTCTGCTTGATGCATGGGATTAATCCACAATGGTTAAAATAATACTAGGTGCAAGGGCAATCATTACTAATGAAATGAGAGCTGCAATCAAGAATACAAGGGTAAAACAGAACTGGTAAACAGGAAGATGTGTTAATTAAGACAACATTCAGAATGTTATTTGCAAATGCCCAGTTGGAAGGGTCTTCAGGTATAATGCTGAATACAAGCCAAAGGTATGTATAAAGAAATTATTTTTCAGAATAGAAGTATTTCACATGTAGAAAAGCTTCATGGTTATCAGTAACACTAACAGTACTCTGTGTGCAAGTATTTGCCTGAAGGATGGATTGAAGATGCCATAGCAAGAGAAATAATTTTTTAAAAAAGGGACCCCACAAGAAAACAAGTACTTTCTACATTCTTTTCAGTGATAGAGTGTAATATTAAAGGACATAGATGTCTTACCTGTGGGTGAGTGATAAAAGAGGCGTAGCGCAGATACTGGAGTTACTGAATGTTAGATATAAAAGTAGTACCAGTTACAGTAGTAAATTGGTCCAAAATCCTTTGTAAAAGGACTGAAATAGGAATCCATTTGCCACTTTGTACTTTGAGGCAAGCACTAAGATATGCATTCACAGGCTGGTGAACTGTGGAGAGATGGTTAAATTTCTGTGTGCTTCAGTGTCATGGATAATGCTATTATGATGAGTCAGTAAATTGTTAAAATCCCTTTTCCACAATAACTCTTCATAGCAGTACATCAAGTGAAATGAATGTTCTTGTAGTGATCCCAGCTGGGGCCTGCCTGCCCAGGGCAGCTCTGTTGAAGATATCCTGGGGGTCATAGTGGGCAGCAACCTGAGTCTGAACCAGCAGTGAGCTCCAGCAGCAGTGGTGGCCTAGAGCATCTCCTGTGCTGTAGCAGAAGCACAGCCAGCTCACTGAGGGAACAGACCATCTCTCTCTACTTAGCACTTGCTACTTCCATCCTTGCAGCTTTTCAAGACCTAACTGGATAATACCCCAAACCACCTGGCCTGGTCTCAGAGCTGACCCAGCTTTTAAACAAGAGGTTGAACTAGAAACCTCCTGAGGTCCCTGTCACCCTTAGTTATCCTATGATCCTACAATCCCAATCAAAGGAAAAGGTATCATTAAGATAATATAATGACAGACAAAAGGAGAGAGAGTATATGGCTGCAAAAGGGGCATTCTCTTTCTGTGTTACTTACTTTGGAGAAGAAATATGGCATATGTCCTATATGTAATAGACAACAGAAAACTAACCCCAAGAACCTCTGACTTTAAGAGAGATTTTAGAGGCCTATAAATAACATAGGCAAAAGGTTAGCTTTCATATCTTCTGATTAAAGTGAAACCAATCACAGGTCCATGATCATCACTTAGATTGTGGCCTAAGACTCACAAGGAAAAAGTCACATTTGTACTGAATTCTTCCATGCCCTGCACCATTTCAGCAGTGTTGGAACACATTGCCCAGAGGATGTCACTAAAGAAGTGTTCACCGATGTAGTATTCCATCTGGCTATACCTATAAATTCATATATCATACTAAAAACTATATGAAACTTACCAGAAAGTGTGGATTTCCAGAAATCTGTATGTCTTACTGTGGAAGGAGAGTGTCAGCTGGGGATTGTGTAATAAACCAAAAGGCACAGCTCTTCTTCAGACCTTAAAACAAAATGCATCTTTTCAATGAAGGAACCTAGATAGATAAATGAATAAAGAAATGCCCAAGTCCCATGAGGATCATAATCCATTATAGGATTTCCAAGAAAGCAATGTGCTTGGTTTTTCAATCCCAGATACCATGACTTCTGTTGTGATCCTAAACAAAGACTGCAGTAGGACGAGGAGTTTGTTCTTTACTCCAAATAGTGCTTGGCCTTTAGGGCTGTGCTGAGCAGCACAAATTTCTTGACGTGGGATCACTAATAATGACGCCACCAGCATGTCCTTGTCTTTATCTCAAAGTGAAACAGGATGTTTTCATATAAACATCCTTTTGCTCAACAGCAGAAATGATGAATAGAGTTGTTTGCTCGTAGGAAAACTCAATAAAGGCTTTAATGCTGGTGAACTTCACCATGGACAGGTTATGTACTGTATGCAATGCCCTCACCAGAGGTCTGTCAGATGCTGTGTCATCCCAGTGTTCCCAGAATCACAGCTGGCATAACATTTTGTAATTTAGTATATATTTTCTGGGATGTTAATAAAATAGTTATCTGTGGGAACACCCCCTGGGAGGGAAGGACCATGAGAGGCATTCCCCAAGTTAGGGGACACAAGAGGCTTCTCTCACAGGATGCCCTGTTCTGTTCTGCTAATGGACCCAGTTCTGCTCCCTCCATCTGCCCTGTCCCTGTTCCAAAGTGTTCCTACTCCTCCCACAGACCTCTTTCCCTCAGCCACCCCCCTCTATTTCCCCACTGGTTCCCAAACCCTAACCCCACCTCTGCACTGCCCCCAGGCCCCCTGATGGTTCGCCCTGATGCTCTCTCTGCCCTCACCACCCCATACTTAAACCTGGACCTTCCCATGAGTCTTGGTCTTTGTCACTGAACCCTCCATGTGTGTGACTGGAATAAACACTCTGAGGACTCAACAAAGACCCTCCCTGCCTCTCTGCCATCGACTCATATTAGCAGCTATCCCAGCACGCTACAGTTATCTTTTTTGGAAATCTGTGTGACTTTCTTATTTGGATTCAAAAATCCAGCACTTCCTGGAATAAAACATTGTACAAAAGAAATAGTTGTTATCAGACAACTACTGCCCAGTTAATTGTCAGCATGAGAAGACCAAAGAGCTTTAAAACCGCTGATTTACAGCTTCTTTAGTCTTGTAAATATGGCCAGACTCCAGGCATCTTCTGTGCCCTTTCTTGAGTAAGCAGCCTGAGGTCAGCCCACTACCAGGACTGAGAGGTTTTCTTTCACTGTCTACATACGTGTCAAGTTCTTTAATACTTGACAAGAGAAAAGGAAAACAAGAGGCTTCAGTTTGAACATAGTCTAATAGAGAAGGATTCAGAGACTGGCTCTTCATCATTTGCAGTTTGTAATGGCACTAACCTTACCTGTACAATTTCAGCAGCTCAGCTAGATGATCCTGTATGGATCTGGAGGTGCTTAGATTTTAACTTCACTGCAACATACAATGCTGGCTGGTGGGGGTGATAATCTTCAGCTGGCAGAGGGCTGTATAACAGGCAGAATGCTTGTGGAAGTCAGTCCTGAGCTCTCTGCACACTCTCAAATCCCCAGAACAGCACAAGGATTAAAATTAGAGATTACATGACTGGCAGATTTATTGTACCAAATAAAAGCAATGACATATTGAGCTCAAAAAAAGAAATGAGGAAAAAAAAGGGGATCCTGTGAAGTAAGATGATTTCTGTAAGAGTGACCAATATCGTGCAGCTCTGATGGTGTTCTGAGATGCATGATGTAGGATCTCCAGGGCCCAGTTGAGCTGTTAAAATAATGTAGGAAACTGAAGAGTTACAAAAAGAAAGTTTCACTTGGGAACAGAGCAAGCAATAAACCTAGCCAGACACAGTGTTTTTGGCTTGCAATGTGAGAAAACGTACAACATTTTATCACAAGAACTTATGAACGTGTGAAGCAGGAAGCCCAGATATGCTTAGCAGACATAAGTATTATTTCCCCAACAGCAACTTTCTTTCAGCCCCATTGTTTCCTGGTTTGATTATGCCCTGAAGCATAAGAGCTGTTCCCCTTATAAGTGATTTTATTTGTGGTGACTCCATATAAATATGCTTTTAGTACTGTTATATGTTAAACACCATGTGGCAACAGCATAGGTTATTTACACAGTTTGTAAACAAATGCTTTCTTGTGTTCCTTTCTATGCAATTACACATGCTGAGGTAAGTAAAATCATAAAACATTATTAACCGTTATTTTATACATTTTCTAATCTTTCAGGCTCTTCTTTAATAGAGAGGTTTCCATGATTCTTATTATTTTTACCATGTACATTCCCTTACAACTCCACTGTAATATTATTCAATAATTTGTTTGAAATGACTAGGTCAGACTTGTTAAGGCATGGCATTGTTTAAGACATTGTTGTAATAGTCTTTCACATGAATCAGTTTTCCATGTCAGTGTTCTCATATTTTTTATTTCCCGATTAGTTGCTTAAGAAGTCTCCAAGAGGTAGTACAAAGAATAGAATCTGGTTTTAACAAGGTTATCTTCCCAAGAAACAAAGTCTCCTTGACAATTTGGAACATTCTGGATGAGTTTTTAATATTGTGGAATAATCTTTTTTTGTTTGTTTGTTTGTTTGTTATATGGTTTTCCCCTTTCTTTTTTTCTTCCTTGCATGATGAGAAGTAATTTTGATGTATATGAAAAGTCTGTTTAAGGCTTTAATCTGTAGATTTTGTTCTAGTATATTTTTATTTTAGAAGTTGACCAGTTTCTCATCTTGGAAGTTCATTATCTCTTACTCTATGTCTATTTAATTTCACAATTGCCTGTTTAGTGGGTTGCTTGAAATGCTTGCTAAAGTACAAATAAATTAGTTGGATATCCTATATTGACTGTTTAGCTGAAATATTACAACCATTATTACCCATTAAAAACCCATAGGATTTTAAAAAGGTGATTTACAATTCTCACTCCAATTATATTTTCAGGCTTCCTGTTCAGAATCATTCTGTTCATTTTTGGTACTACATTAGAGATTTATCTCAGATTTTCACAGATTTAATCCTTCAAATTTGTCACTAATTTTTGTAAAAAAGCAGCTCAGCTATTTAACTATAAAATACTTCCAGCACTGTCAGAGGAAAGCTGCCATGTTTTGCCATGGACACTCTATGCTGTAATATTCATTAATCATCAAAAATTATCCAAAAAGAATGGTTCGTGTTGGAAAGGACCAGCTAGTTCTCATCCCCCTTCAGTGGTCAGGAACATCTTCAACTAGATCAGGTCACTCTTAGCCCTGTCAAACCTGACTTTCAATATTTCCAAGATGGGTCATGTGCAGCCTCTCTAGCCAATCTGTTCCAGTGTTTCACCAACCTCACTGTAAAAAAATTCTTCTATATTTGTAGTCTGAATATACTTTTAGTTTAAAACCGTTATGCATTGTCCAATTTCTTCAGAACCTATTAAAAAGTCTGTTCAGAATGTTCTTATAAGCCCCCTTTAAGTATTGAAAGACTGCAATGAGGTCTCCCTGGCGTCTTCTCCAGGATGAACCATCCCAGCTCTTTCAGCCTGTCTGCACAGGAGAGGTGCTCCAGGCTTCTGATCATCTTTGTGTCCTTCCTCTGGACTCACTCCAACAGGTCCATATCTTTCTTGTGCTGTGGGCCCCAGAATTGGACACAGTACTCCAGGTGGGGTCTCATAAAAGTGGAATAGAGGGCAAGAATCATCTCCCTTGACCTACTGGCCGTGCTACTTTTGATGCACCCAAAGATATGATAAGCTTTCTGGGCTACAAGAGCAAATTGCTAAGACATGTCCAGATTTTCATCCACCTTAAGTCCTTCTCCTCAGGGCTGCTCTCAATCAATTCTCTGCCCAAACTGTATTTGTGCTTGGAATAACCCTGACCCAGGTGCAGGATCTTGCACTTAAACTTATTGAATCTCATGAGACTCCCCTGCTAAGGTTGCACTTGGTTCTACTGTCTATGTCATTGATGAAGACATTAAACAGTATTGATCTCACTACAGGTCCCTGAGGGGCACTGTTCATAACTGATCTCCATCTGGACACTAAGCCATTGACTACTACTCTGTGGATGTGACCATTCAGTTTAGTTTTTTAACTGCCTCTTTGTGTGCTTCTGTGTTATGTGAGTCCTTGGCTTTATGTGAAAAGATTAGCCTCCATCCTAGGTATCACTCTCAACAAAGTGAATCATGATATAAAATCATTATTTCCCTTCATGCCATTTCCTTCTTTTTTTTTTTTTTTTTTTTCTCTTTTGTTCAGATTCAAATCTTTTCCCCAAGGTTTATTTATGATTCTCAAATTCATCATGCATTTCTAATTCTAGTACTTCTCCAAAAGGATTATGGATTGCCCTTACCTGATGTTGACATTACTGCTGCCCGTGGGCTAGAGTGAATCATCTCCTGGGAAGACTAAAACCAAAACTTATTACAAAAAACACTTAGTACTTAATTTAACTTTGAAAAATCATTGACTGATTCAGAAGGAAAAGAGCTCTTCTGACTGGAAAGAAGATGCCCAAGCCTGGGCACCTAGTCTTCTGTATGTTGAAAACTGTGGGTCATATAAATGTGTGCTTGTCAGACCTTGAGCAGGTATGCAAGAATGCGCAAGTTTCCCTGCAGAGTCTTCATCAAGATGACACCTAAAAATAATCGAACAGCTTTGGGTTGTTAATAGGTACAGAGTGAACAAACAGATGGGGATACCAAGGCAAAGATATTTCTGGCGGATTTCCAACTAAATTGTGTAACATGCTCCTTTAGGCCAAGCAAAGCTAGAGTTACTTTAGAGCTTTCACTTCTGCTATTCTGTCAATATTGGCTTGTATGACTTCTAGTACTGCCTTTCAAATTTCCTGTAATGTTGTTGCCTGTCATAATTAACACTGCTTTCTTTACAATTTAATATGGTCCTTCTGCTTTTCCTTGAGGAAAAGAGCTTCAGTTTTAATAAACTGTCACATTGACAAACTGGGGCTGTGAGAGCTGTGTGTTTGAATATTCAACACTTCAGCCCTTCCAAACCTTACAGGTTTTTGCCATTGTGGTAATGTATAGAGTAAATTTTTTTCATAGAAGCTGGTATGGGGCTGTCTTTTGGATTTGTGGTGAACAAAGAGTTGCTTTTGTCATCATTAAGCAGTGCTTGCATAGCATCAAGGCCTTTTCTGCTTCTTACCTCAGCCCACCAGTGGGGAGGATGTGAGTGCACAAGAGGTTGGGAGGGGACACAGCTGGAGCAGCTGATGCCAGGTGACCCAAGGGATATGCCACCATATATATGGTGTCATGTTCACCATGTAGATCTGGGGCAAGAAGGAGGAAGGAAGGCAGGGGGAGGAGATGTTCAGAGTGATAGTGCTTGTCTTCCCAAGTCACTGTTATGCATGATGGAGCCCTGCTCTCCTGGGGATGGCTGAACACCTGCCTGTAAGTGGGAAGAGGCAAATGAATTCCTTTCTTTGCTTTGCTTGTGTATGAAGCTTTTGTTTGCTTTACTTAAACGGTTGTTCTCTCAACTCATGATTTTTTCTCAATTTTACCATTCTGATTCTATTCCCCATCCCACCAGGGGTGGAGGTTGAGCAAGTGGCTGTGTAGGGCTTAATTGCCTGCTGGTTTTAAACCATGACAGACATACACCACCAATTTCTCCATGCTTTTAAAATCCTGAAAGTGATCTTACATCATATGAAGAGAGATACCTTTAACCTGCACCAATGTATGCCTCCCCGAAATAGAGAGTTTTCAGCAGATCAGGTATCTGTCCTGAACACCGTTACACTCCAGTCAACTCCAGCTAGAGTCATGCTCACATGGTGTTAGTAACCCATTTGATACTGTGCAAAGCAGAGACTGAAACCTTAAGGAATACAAAGCCAGCAGGTGTAATCTGTGACTGCATACTTCATCAGTTCCTGCCATCAGAAGCCAAACAGGATGGCTAATTTCTCCAGAAATTGAAAACTTGAATCTTATCATCTGTACAGAATTTAAACGGAAATTATTTGAAATAAATAAAGAAGAGGAAAATTGTTAAGATATTGGAAAGAGACAAAATAGATTCTAATTTATTCAGATTACAGAACTTTCGAAGTACAGAAATATGCTTTAATTCAAAGGAAACAGATGAACTGTTAGCTAAAAATGGCAAAAAAACTGCCTTGACTTTCTTGTTGAAAGGGCGGTTATTTTCTACAGTTTCTGCAACGAGCTAAAATGAGCAATTTATTTTGTATTTATTTGCCTTCAGACATGTTTCTATTTATGTCCACATGGTATGCTCAATGGAGCCTTAAAATAGTGAGGCTGGGTTCACAGGATGACTCAATGGATCGGCACGTAGAAGAGGGTGGATGCAGCCTCTCTGTTGGGGGCAGGATGGCAGCAAGTGTGCCTTGTTACTCCCCCATGGGTGTCCACAGGCTTCCCTGGAAGCAGCTGGTCCAGTCCTAGTATGACATTTTTGAAATAACCACAGTTAATATTTGACATCCCTGTTGATCTTACCAATTGAAAGGCTAAAGGCTAAGCAAACTCTGGTGAAAGATACTGGCTCTCATATTTTGGGACCACTGGGGTCAACTCAAACAACAATGGTTAAGGGGAAATAATTCCATTACAGCCACTGGCAGCACATGCACCATGTGGACTAAGAACTGCATTCTCTATTCAGCAATACTGTACAGCAGCAGTGGGGGCTCTGTGAGNTACTGCATTCTCTATTCACCCATACTGTACAGGGTGTGGGTGCCCAGGCCCCGCAGCAGTGGGGGCTCCATGAGGGGAGGCCGTGCTGCCCCAGCCGGACACAGCCGGTTCCAGCCGGATCCAACCACCCACCGCAGGGCACGGCTGAGCCCAGGGCCCAGGGCTGCCCCAGCCGGACACAGCCGGTTCCAGCCGGATCCAACCACCCACCGCAGGGCACGGCTGAGCCCAGGGCCCAGGGCTGCCCCAGCCGGATACAGCTGGTTCCAGCCGGATCCAACCACCCACTGCAGGGCATGGCTCAGCCCACGGCCGGGGCGGGGGCACCTCGGGAGAACAAATTCAAGAAAGGGCAAAAAACCACAAATAAGATTCTGAGGAAAAAGTAGGTAAGAGCAACCCCATGAGCACCAAGATGAGAACAGAGGGAGAGGAAGATGCTGCTCCAGGCCCTGCAGCAGAGATTCCCGTGCAGCCTGTAGAGAGGACCATGGTGGAGCAGGTATTCACATCAGAGTTGTGTTGGTTTTGTCTGAGGTAGGGTTAATTTTCTTCCCAGTGGCTGGTATGGGACTTTGTTTTGGATTTGTGCTGAACACAAGGTTGATAAAAGAGAGATGTTTTCGTTACTGCCCAGCAGGGCTTGCACAGAGCCAAGGCCTTCTCTGATTTCTGTGCTGCCACACTGGTGAGGAGGCCCCTGATGAGGCTCTGCTCTCCTAGAGATGGCTGAACATCAGCCTGCTCACGGGAAGCAGTGAATTAATTCCTTGTTTTGCTTTGCTTGCACATCTGGCTTTTTTTTTCCCCTGTTAAACTGTTTTTATTTCAACCCATGAGTTTTCTAGATGTTACTCTTTTTCTCTGCAGTTCTGGTGAAGGGGGAGTGTGTCTGGCTGCATGGTACTTGGTTGCTGGATGGAATGAAACCACAGCAATAGCCCATGGAGGACCCCCACACTGGGACAGGTGGATATTTTCCAAAGGAACTGCAGCCCATGGAGAGCCCGGGGTGGAGCAGGTTTATACTGTAAGACTGCAGCCACAGTGGGGAGGACCCACTTTGCACCACTGAGTCTGGGGAGGATTTAGAGGAGTTGGAAATGAAGGGCTGAAGTTGATCCTGGGAAGAAGGGGTGGATGGAGAGAAGGTATTTTATCTTTTGTCTTTTTTTTTCCCTCACTACCTACATTTTTTTAATTGACAAGAAATTAAATTAGGTTTTCTTCAAGTTAAATCTGTATTGCCCATGATGGTTGAAGGTAGCTTATCTCATAACTTGTATCTCAACATATCTTTTTCATCTTATTTTCCCACTCAACCTATTGAGGAAAGGGAGTGAGAAAGCAGCTGAGTAGCAGCCCTCCAGGCAGCCAAGTTCAACCAACCACAGACAGCTCACATGAACACTAACTTAACTAATTTCTATTTTGGGTAAATAAATTACCTAATTTTTAATTGAAGCATTTTTCAGTTCTTAAAAGTCAACATTCTTGACTCAGATTTAGCATTGAATTCTTGAGTTAGCAATAGAAAATTTGCATCCTTGCTTATGGAGAGGGTTTTTCTCCTCTGGCACTTTTGGATGTCATGCAGGTGCCTTTTCAGGCCAATATATGCCATTCCTTTTCAGGAACTATGTCCAAGACATTGCCTGTTCTATTTGAGGTCAACAATTTCCTGATGACCAGGATAACTCTGTTTAAATGCCAACAAGACTTTCATTTGAATTTACTTTACTCAGTCTTCTTCTCTGGTAAGGAGGTCTTCCAAGACTTTACAGTTACTCTATGAAATCTAACAGACTTCTCATGCTTCTAAGCATATATTATGAGTGCACTTGAGTTAGAAGGTGGGCTATTTTAAACAATGCACTTTCTGATAAAAGTGGAGAGTGAAAATTCTCTTGAGTACTCTCCTCTTCCATGTATTTCTCCATTGATTCTCAGAGCCAGATGGCCAAGCCAAATGGCTTCATTTTAGAGAATGTGACATCAGCTGATTAAAAACAAAGTGGCCAACTTGTGAAATTGAAATATTCAGGTGAATACTCATCTATTTCTTCTGTGAATCACCACTCCCAAATCTGTACAGTGAAGGTATGCATGCCTGAAAAAATAAATTATGTTCAGTCAGATACCAGCTTCTAAGTAGATCTCTCTTAAATCTGCTTTTTATGCTTATGTTTCTGTGAAATTCTTTCTCATAACTGAAAGAAGACAGATGCTGCTGGGCTAATACTGTATCTGCTGCCAGGAGTCTATGAGATCCCATAGAAAATGGAAGAAATTACTACTTTTATTAAAAACAAGCAGACAAACAGACCATAGCATTGCAGTGGGAAGATATTGTAGTGCTCACATCGTTGTTTTTCTGCACTCTGCTGTCCCCAAGGAAAGTACGTACTGGAATGGACGTCACTGGTACAGATGCTCAGCAGCTACTTCCGGATATAGTTAAGAATAGACTGTCCTGCAATACTTTTTAAAATGTATTACCAGGTGTATTTTTTATATAAGAATGTTTTCTTATATAGTCTTCTATTTTGTAAGACTATTTTCTTACAGTTCTATTTGGAAAAGCTGTCCAAATTGCTTTTTCTTTACCCATTTTTTTGCTAAGTTTTTATAACTTCTGTGTATTTGATATTTTGTATTTGTGATTAATTCTGTAGATTTGTACTAATTTGCTATGTTGTTTATTCTTCTGCTTCAGAAAAAAATGAAAAAAGGGAGTTTATTCCCTGAATATAAATATTTACTCTGAAAATACACTGTGAATATTTGCCATTATACCATGTGTTATAATTAATTTATTCAATTGCTTCTGTGTTTTTTTTTCTCACCAGTGCACAAGCTTTTTTTATTCCAAATTTACATCTTTGTTAATATTGCCATTTCCCGCTCTCCATCTTGTTGTAAAATTTATTGGGGAAGATATTTTTCTATTTGCTGACTTTGAGACTAATATTAAATTAGTGATTAATCTCAACTTTGTTATGTATTTTAAAATAATTCAGTACTTACCCAGAAAAATATATGAAGAATTTTTTACAGCATAACTAACACTCTCCTGCTGGAAGAATAGTAAGAAATAAGTAGCTCCCATACTGCCAGTGAAATGGTGAGGGTCTAAGAGTAGGCCATTTTATTGACAGAGAGGGAAATACTGATTTAGCTCTAGTGTTGGGACCAGCTGATTTCTGTGCTATTTTAAGGAAAACATTGATGTGAAATTTTTAATTATAGAATCTGTAATCTATAGCCACAACCTCTAAAAATTACATAGGGCTGCTTTAGCTCTTGTTTTCCTGTGACATGTATTTTAGTGGCAAATTCTGTTACAGCACATCTTGGCTGGACTTGTTTACAGTTTCCTCTTCCAGGTTATGATTTGTCACATATTTCATTTGCCTTTTTAAGCCACTTCTGAAACTGGTTCTGTGTCTTTGGGTTTAGAGAGAGCATGAGAGAACATTTTTTCTGAACAGTTTATGTCAGTATTTTAGAAAGCTTGTTTAGTTCTATCTCTGTGTTTGTATTTTATAGCTTATCTTTGGGCACATCTATATGATATTAACCTATGCTATATTTAGCATATTCATCTGTATGAAGACAGCTATTTCCTTGAATAATCTGACCAAACGTTCTGAATGTGACAACAGATTAAAAATATTGTGAACAGTGTTTTCACTAACTGAGGACTTGAAGTTATGTTGTTAGAAATTACTGGTACTTAAAAAGAAATATGCAGTCATTTCCCACTGGATTTGTTTCCATAGCAATGGGAAGGTTATGATGTGTAGCAGCTCTGTGGATATTTCAGACTTGGAGTTTCATCAAATTCGTAAAAACACCTTTTGGAACTAAATTTTTACATTCTGCTGGGATTATTCTAACTATGTTTAAATATTTATAACTATATTTTTCTTTGAAGACTATGATACAGGAGTGAGATTTATCTTTATCATCTCAGACATTTAAAATTTAAATTAATTTAAAATTTATTGTCCAAATCTAAAGTAATAATATTAAGCTCCTTTTATATTCCATAGAAAAGGACTGCCACTTCCAGAGAAGTTCATCTGCTCAAAGAATAAACATGTAAAGTTGCATAGGATTAATTTTCTTCAAGATGTAGGTCTTGTTTTCACTGCTAAGTTACTCTGGGGTGTTTCTGTTGCCTCTTGTCTGACATTTGGACACAGATGGGATTCTGTAGCTTGAAGCGATAGATTGTGCTGGAGACAAGTGTAGGATTTGGTGTGGCTTGAACATTGTTTTGATGTGTGATTACTCTTGGTTAACCTAACCTGTGTCAAGAAAAGTTGACCTGCCATAGATAACTTCAGTCACACATTGTGGAGAAAAAAAATCCTAGGAACATAATTAACTCTGATCATTAATTCTCTTTCATTGGAAGATAGACTTTGATCTGCACCTCAGATCTGCTCATGCACTTTACAAGGCAATCAAAATATTTTGGCAGCCTAACTGTAGGCTTCAGTGCAAAACAGTGATTTGGGGGTCATGAGAAGATGTTAAGTTACCATCTGATGATCTACACACAGACATGATCAGCTACTTGTCTCAGCCCCACTGGCTTATAGCAATAAGCCACAGTCTGAGCTATTTCCAATTCCAGACCAGTGCTTTATTCACCATCTCATGCTCCCTGTTCATGAGAGGGACTTGTTCAAAACCCCATACATATCAATACACTGTGATGAGATAAGAGTTTGAGGCTAGGAAAATTCTGGGCTTTGAGTGAAAGACAACAGGTGCTACTACTTTGAATAAATTCATTTAGTGTCACTAAATCTGTGAGTTTTGGATGGGGGTTTTTTCTTCTGTTAGGAGCACAGGCAGGAGTGCCTTGAGCATTCACTGGGTGCCTTTACAGAGTTTCCTTCAGTCCAAGTCATAAGTAAGAGAGCTTGTATTCCCTGTGCCGGAATTCCCCCTGGATTTTCTGTATATTCTGTAAAAACGCTAACCTTTCACATCCAAGGATAACATTTCTGCAGTATTTTCCCACAGAGTTCAATCAGTAAATAAGTTCCATCTTTCTGATTTGTTATGCTAAAACAGTTTGAGTTGTAAGCCATTAAAAGCTTTCTTAGCAACTCAGTTTCTTTAAGGAACCCCACAGTCTGATACTTACACTGCATTAGACTCTTACCATATGGGGTTTTTTGTTTGTTTGTTTGAGGTTTCTTAAGAGATTTGTAGGGTTCTCCAGCTTTATTCTCCAAGATGGAGAAAGCTTCCTAATTAACACTATCAAGTGCAGTGTGAAAGCCCTGGTCACAACCCCACATTTAAACTGGAGTTGGTTCTTTAACTGTTTCTGGTTATCTCCATATGTGGGCGGTGTTTTTTCTGTGATGTGAACAACACCACATGGAGTTAACCATGAACTGTCATTCTCCATTTATAGACAATTATTCAAATGTGTTGTTGTGATGTTTCAAACTAATAACTCTCTTCAAATCATGCTACAGATTCTTGTATCTTTCCCACATAAGCGTGTTTTGCTTAGTTGTTTTTTGTACACAGTTCTAAGAAGCTTCTGAGGAGTCTACTCATGTTCCTTCCTTCCAAAGTGACTTTGCTGTTCAATTTTTAATCAGCTTAATTTCCCACAAAGTTTTGCAGAGGTGTACTACAAAATCATTTATCAAATTATTCAAACAACCCACTTGTGTCTGAATAAAGGGAATCTTTCTGTAATACATCGGTTTCAGAACACACAGAAACTGTTTGGATAAGATTTAAAAACTGGGCACTGCCAAGGAAAGCTATGAGTATGACCACTGAATTGAAAAATGTATCTCCTAGCAAAAGAATTTAAAATTTTGGCTTGGTTAGCTTACTAGAAGCAATGATACAGTATTACTTTCCCTCAGACATTTCAGAATGACTATACAAGGAGCAGAAATTTTGTGGTGGAGGACATTCCATATAACGTGGAGAAATGGTAAAAACACCAGACATTACTCCCAAAGTTACATGAATTCAACCTATAGTAGAAATAACCAATCAAATTTATAATTTGGATAAGAATTACCCCAGTTTCTTTTCTCTGTTAATATTCAGACCTTCTTTTTCTTGACATGCAGGCTGAGAAAGCTTTCTGTGCTTTTTTCCTTCTCTGAAGGATTAGTTTGTCAAATAGAAAGAATAATAATATGTTTTTTCTACCTACTTCTTCTTTCTTTGGTTGGTTTTGGAGGTGGGGTTTTTATTCAGTTTTAAGTTTGTGGCCTTGTCCCTCATAACACAGCAAGTTTTCAACAGTAATTTTTCCAGAATACATCAAGTGACTCTCATTCTCTCTTGAGAATATGAAAATTTGATTGATTGAAAATTTAAAATTTGTTCTAAACAAAAAAAACAGTTTTGAAACTGGGAATTTTTTTTCCTTCTGTGTCCTGCTAAAGTCTACACAGAAGGCAACATATGCCATCTATTTATATATGCTTTTTTTGTTAGGAAGATTTGTGCTTCACAGCTGTTAGCAGCCAGTTCGTCACTTTGTCTGAACCTCAGTAGTGGGATGGAGTGGCATAAAAATGGCTCATAAGCACCCTGATAATTGAGATTGATGGGATGTCATTCCCAATTTGCCTTCTCTATCTGTAGATAAGGGAAACAACAGAGTCCACTTGAGTGCCAGATCATTGCATTGCATTTTTGTGTCTCAGTTTCACTACAAAATTCATGCTTCTTTTTAGTTTGAAAGCTAAATTGAGCAGGAAATGAAATAGATGACTGCCAGGGCATTCAATTGTTCATACCATGGACTGGAACAGCAAGAATGACAGAATGGAATTCCAGCAACTCAACTGTTTAATTGCACAACCGGGACCCATTTGGCAACCAGTCTTAATCACTGCCCTTACTCTCCCAGTCACACCAAGGAACTGCTCAGTTCACAGTCTAATTCCTATAACACATATTCAGCAGCCCATCCTACTTTAGGGTTTTCTTCTACCTGGCTATATAACCTTACAATATTTCTGAAAAGTCCCGTGGTGTGAAAATGCTACCCAACATAGATCCCATCAGATCAGCAGTTATGTTCCTTCTGATAAACCAAGACAGTGTGATAATAAAAAGTCTGCTAATCTCTTGCAAATCATTCCCAGGTTTGTGTTCCATTATCCAACACCCAGGGTTTTATTCTCTCTAATCCATTGAGATATGAGCATGGAAAAAGGGATGCACTTTCTGCACTACCCAAATGCCAAATACCTTCCCAAACAAAAAAACATCAACCAAACCAAACCCACAAATCCCCCAGAAATCTTGATACAGCAGGACTGGGCTGAAGCAGAAGCAAAGGGAAAAGGAAAGCTTGTGAAAATGTACAGAGGGAGTCTGAAAGTGGAAGGAGCTGATTGAGCATCCTTGTTGTGGCAAAACAAAAGGACAGTTTAAAAAGAAAAAAGGAATCCTGATACTGGGAAATGAGAAGGAAGATAAGCAAGGAAAGTTTCCACAGACAAATAACTGTAAGCAAAAAAATTAATGAAAGTATTAAGCCCTATAAAAAATAATAGAAGGCAAAGGGAGAAAAAGGTCAATAAATAGGAAGGGCAAAAAGAAATGTTTAAGGAGAAATGTAGAGAGAAATGAGGCAGGATATTCAGTTTTCCATGTTATATGTATTCCTGTCACTGAATAACTGGGAGATAAATGTAAATTTCAGTGACTGAATAGATTGAGTAAAACTAGACCACAAGTGTGCTTAAAATAAGAATTACTTTTGATAATTGCAGGAAATACTGCAAATGTGTCAATGGCTCTTTTCTAGATTGTTTATTTTCTGCAAACAGAAGTTTAGACAGGCAAATAAGTCATGAATAATTATTGTAATTTTGAGGCTGTTACCTGAAATGAAATCCACCTGCAAGCTACACCTGGTCAAATAGCTCTTATATAATAATATTTGTTCAAAGGTTGGTTTCCTGTAGCAGATGAACTTGTGATGAGCTAGTCAGGAACCATTTTATTTCCAAGGACTTTTTGAATGTCCTCAACAAACACTTCACATTGCCATTGGATACCTGTGCTGTGTGAACAATCATCAAAACAACTTTGACATATATAAAGATACTATTTTTAGGCATAACCTAATCCGCCTAATATAAGCATTTTATTTGTGCCTGTTTTAAAGTACTGAGGGAGCCAGTTCTGTCATCTGGCAGTCACAGGTGAAGGGCTTTGGGGGTCTCCAGAGGGCAGTGCTGGACACTGCAGTTTGGTCACTATGGGCCCAACAATAAAGATGGGATTTTCATGAGGCATTGACAGCTTTAGGTACCTAAATCCCATTCACTTGGTGTTTTTATTCAAATAAAACCACGTATATAAAAATATAAGAGATTTTATATTTGGATGTTTCCACTCTGTTCTTTTTGAGATTTACTCATTATAGATTACGTGGTTTCTGATGACTAAGATTTTAAGATACTCTCCCAGCTATTCTTTTCTAAAATTATTTTTTTGGGGAGATATGCTTACAAATGACATGTGTGGGGTTTTACTTTCACAATTCTAACAAAATAATGGATTTTCTAACTTAAAGTATAGGTCTTTTTAGGCTTGTTGGAGTAAAATATGTAAAAGCTGCAGAGATGCAATTATTTTGGGGGGATTAAAATAACAGAATTTCTTACTTATTTTAACTGCTTATAAATCATCTCTGGGGAATATATCTCCTTTATGTTAAACTGCAAAAATACGAAAGAAGCTGAAAAGTTTATAACAAGCAAGCTTTCTAAGTCTTTTGGTACTCACGTAAAGGATACAAAAACCCCCTAGTAATCTTACACAGATACATGTCCCATTTGTAGATCTTTCATGTTGCTGAAAATTTGGAGTAGGTGTACGATCACTAGACAATAAGGAATTGTATATTCATTTGGAATCTTGATTGAGATCAGTATGGTTACACATGAACAATTGAACTCTTACCAGCCAAAAGGTTTCTGAATTTCATACAGTGACCCTCAGCCCAGGGTCAGGACTGTTTAGACCTGCTGAAGATACAAGTTGGTGGCACTGTCTCTCAGAGCATAAGAAAGCTGTGCAAAAAGTTGGAGAAGATTCTCCCCCTCTGCTCTGCTCTGCTCTGCTCTGCTCTGCTCTGGCGAGAAACCACCTGCAGTGCTGCATCCAGCTCTGGGTCTTCCAGCACAGGAAAGACATGGACCTGTTGGAGCAAGTCCAGAGGAGCCCACCAAGATGATCAGAGGGGATGGAGCACCTCTGCTATGAGGAAAGGCTGAGAGAATTGCTATTGTTCAGCCTGGAAAAGAGACAGTCTAGAGGTGACCTAACTGTCGCATTCCAGTACCTAAAGTGAACCTACAAGAAAAATGGAGAGGGACTGACTATACAAGGGCATGTAGAGACATGACAAGGGGAAATGGCTTCAAAGGGAAAGAGAGTGGATTTGGATTAGACTTTAGGAAGAAATTCTTTATTGTGCAGGTGGTGAGGTACTGAAACAGGTTGCCCAGAGAAGCTGTGGATGCCCTGGAGGTGTTCAAAGCCAGGCTGGATGGGGCTCTGAGCAACATGGTCTAGTGAAAGGTGTCTCTGCTCATGGCAGAGAGTCCCTTCTAATTCAAGCTATTCTATGATTTTATGATTCTGTGATTATATTTTTATAGCGTATGATTACAAATTAAAATCTCTGACTTACTTTTATGACATACTTGTGAATAGCACTGGGATTGAAGAAAGACTTACATCTTAGAGCAGTTGAATTATCTTTTTCATTTTCCAGATTAGATAAAAAATTGGCATAGGGCAAAAAGTGTGTCGTAAAAATAAATCTGAAGGAACAAGTAATTCACTGAAAAGTCTGTATATAACACTCTGTTTTGTGAAGTGGCTGCAGCTACCAGTCAAACACCCACCAGCCCCCTTGCTCAGTACCCTTTCCTGAGGACCAGGATGAAAATAGAATGGAGGAAAGAAGACTCATGGATGAAGATAGTGACATTTTAAAAGGGAAACAAAATGAGTGTGTGCAAGCCAAGGAAAAATAGGAATTAATTCGCTGCTTACCTTTGGCATGCGTCCAGTCCCATACTGCAAAGCAGAGCTTCAGCACCTGCAACATTTACTTGGGAATGCAAATGTCATTACCATGAGCACCCTTTTTTCCTCTATTCCAGAGCTTGAATTGGAGACTACCCCTTTGGTCAGTTGGGATCAACTGTCCCAGCTGTGCTCCCCTACAAACCCTTGCCCAGCCAATCTGTCACATTAGTAGTCACACAACAGAAGGCTGGTAAATAGCCCAAGGTTTCTTTGCATGAAAGCATCTCCATCAGGAGTCTTATAGTTTTCATAATCTGTTATAAACCATGACTTGAATAGCTGCATGGAAACATGTGTGTTGCATTTAGGGAGTCTTCTGTGAGTTGCTGCTGAAGAAAATATTCCAGTGAAACCTTGAAAATAGCTGTCTCTCTTAGAAACAGGGTTAAAAAGGACTGCTTAGAGAGTGGTTGTTTTAAGATTTTTGAAAGGTGCTTTACTCCTTCCACATTATGACTTTTATTTTCATTAGGCTGAATAATGTGACTTTTGCCCTAAGGAGAAATCCAGATTTTGTATTTTTGAGAACAGATTGTCATTTATTTGGGTAACTAGTATAATTTTTGAATATTGTTCAGTTTTTTTCACACACACAGAGCACATAGAAACCTTCCCAAGTGACAAAAATGGACCCAAATCTAGACTGTTTCTGGTCATTTTGCTCCCAGCAAATATGTGGGGTTTTTTGTCAGTAGCACAGAGACTTAAGCATTCAGAATTAGGCAAAATGTGAGATATTACACAAGTTTCAAGTTTCAGCAATACAGTGTGGGATGGTAGCAGTGAATCCCACTCTGAGAAAGGTATGAGCTTTCATAAATGTTAGTTACTGGTAGCAATTCAAAACCTGACATGCAAATTATCTCTTCATTCCTCAGCCTAGGTTTATGACTTAAAATATCACACATTTCAGTAACAATGTGGATGTATTCACTCCCTGGCTGTGATTTTCAGAATATAATTAAGTAAATAAATGTTCAAGGCAGCAAATATATCCTTGTCCTTCATACTTCTTCCACATTCTCTATGCTTTAAAATAACTCAAGTTTTCACTTTTGTCTTTCCTTCTATTTATTAAATCATCTTACCCTGAGATTAGCTCAGTTGGTAAGGGCATGGTACTAATGACACCAAGATGGTGTGTTTGATATCCATACAGGTATTCCCTTCCAAGATTTGGACTTGATGATCCTTGTGGGTACCTTCCAACTCAGCGTATTCTGTGATCTTTCCTGTCTTCGTTCTCACCAGAGTAAAAGAATATTTTAGAGAAAAAACTATTATAGGCCTTCTAAGTCAGGTTACTTTGGAGAAGAGGAATGCAGCACATTATCCTGATGAAATTCTGTGAAGTTCTGATATTTCTTGAAAGTAGAGACTCACTTGACAGAGTCTTATGAGAGGAGGTAGAAAACAGCTAGTGAAAAAAGGAGAACCGGTACAGGCAGCTGCACAGTCTATGCAAAAGATTTTATAAACTGTTTTTGCTGCCTGGAGAGGACTTGGATGTGAAATGGAATTAAGGAACCTGCCTCTCATCTTCCACTCCACCAATGTCCTCATCTCACCCCTTCAATCATTTTCAGTATTACAAATGTGCCATAAGCACATGCCTTTAAACATTTAACTACTTGATCACACCAAATCATGTCACCCTCAGTCACTTTTTTTATTATTGTTGTACAAGAACTGAGAAAGGATGTATCTGTACTGTTCACTGTTTTTGAGGCTTGATGCCAGCCTGTGTACCAGTATTTGTAGGGTCTGCTGAACATGATAGCTCTGAAAAGAGAAAAGGTGTGGTCATGTTGCTGTCCCAGTGAGATGCTGTGAGAAGAGGCAGTGACACATTAACTTGCCTTTCCTGCTTCCAGAACCTGAGCCTTTAATCTTGGACATATCTTTGCTATAGGTTGCTCAGCAGTAATTCAGCTATTCCTGTTGATGTTCAATTTGCATAGATACATGTAACAGTGGTCCAGAAAAGGGAAGTGTCTTACAAGAGGAGATATTTTTGCCTAAAAGGACCTTCTCAAATACAAATATATTTCAGGGACATGGTGCTGGTATGCAGTGTAATCAACTGAGTCAATACAGTAGTCCTGCTGAAACCTAGTGTAAAGTAATGCTCATTTCATTTACTTATTACACATTTTGATTTCCTAAATGAAAACTACCACAAAATAGTTTTATAATTAGCAGAAAGACTTGCAACGTTAAGGTATGTCCTTTCCCCCTTGCCGTTTTTTTGCCCCCCTCCTGTTACGGATGTCCTGCAGGCAGAAAAGCCAATCAGAGGGTGGCAATTCTGTTTTACAACAGCTTTCAGAATTTCACAGTTTGCTTGTGGTCTGGTGCTCCATGAGAAAACATCTGGTGGACCCATCATGTTAACAACAGAATATGAAAGTTTTGGAGTTTTTCAGGCTCAGGAAAAGGTTTCTGCATCTGACTTGTGAAAGGCTTTTTCCTGTTTTTCCTGATTGAAAACAGGCAAGATTTTCATCTGAGCTTTTTCTGACCCACAACAGGAATTTGAGTTTTTTCCTTTGCACTCCCCTACAATGCCCTTCAAATTACTTTGGGATGCTATTAAACATAATATTTTGATATTAAAAATATAAAATTTATATTAAAATTATATTTCAAAATCATATGCTAGCATGGAGAATATTAAGATTTTGAGAGGAATATGGGTGCATAGGCTACTGTAAAAAAGAATTGATGGATATACTACTGCATATAATATCAAATTAAATATATATAGAATTTATAGACTATCACTGACTTCTGATTTAAAAAAAAGTTAAATCAAAAGTATGTTTCTAGTACTAGCTTTACTTCCTCCAGTCTCTAGTATTTTTCTTTGTTATGCATATTAGCATATTTTATTGTGATATTGCATATTTTATCAAATGGATCCTTGAACTTATGTGGTATGTTATGACTTAAAAGACAGATACACAGCTCCTTCCAGCAAGTCACCACAATTGTGCTGTAATATTGGATGTTAATGCAATGATATACTGAACAGCAGTAACAAAGAACCTTCTCTGCGAACTAGGCTGTGAGTACATGGAGTGACAGACATGGAGTGCAGGAAGTCTGTATTCTAGAAGCTCGATGTAGAAGAATTAGATCCCATCTTGGATGTAGAATGTGGAAGCAAACTATCAAACTGACGCCCAAATTACATGCTTTTCAGATGGAAAGGATGTGTTCTTCCAATTGAAATAGAAAAAGTATTATGGTTGAGGATAACTGGAACACTGAAATTGTATTTGAAGTGCCAGACAGAATGAAAACCTTCCTTGTATTCTCATTGTACAAGTGCTCACTTTCCCTCTGTATTTTGGTAAATTAGTTCTGCTCTCTCTGGAGCTCATAGTACAAAAGTTAATTTACTTCTTTGGGAGTTGATTCAGTAAAATCACTGTCACAATGTGTGCATTACACTGCCTAATTTTTTTTTTTCTGCAATACATGCTGCCTTTTTGGTATAAACTAATAGTAAATTTTTTGTCAGATGATTAATAAGACTACTGGAAATTACATCCTTAGTATTGTAGAATTTGTTTTCTGATATTCTGGCCAGTCTTAACCACTATTACACAGCTGGTCTTTGTCTTGAATATTTTTATGACACAAAATATAGCAAGGATGCAAAGTTGCATCCACCACTAAATTCTCTGATGAAGTACTTTATTACTAGAATGTTTAGTTCTTATACATTAGAAAGCAACTGTCTTATAGTCCTAAATTAGCAGCAAAAAGTAGATATTTTTAAATAAGCCCTGGATTAATTAATTGACCTCAACTGAGAAATAGTTGTTCAATAATAGTTTTTTTAGTTTATCCAATGCTACTCCTATGCAAAAATATTTTGTTTCTTCCCCAGTTTTCTTCTGTATTTCAAATGTCATTTTGTTGCTTTTTTCATTCAGTCTGTGTATTCATCTTTGAGGTGCATTTCGATCCATCATATTCTATGAAGACACACATGATGACTTATCCTGTGGATAAATCCTCAAAATTGCAAATAAGGTAAGGCAATAGAGGTCAATGTCTTTCATAGCAATGATCACATAGTTACTGTTAAATCCATCTCTTATTATCTACTCTTGGTGAAACAAGGCTTCTGGAGAGGCACATATCCTTGATTTGAAAGTATCAGGAGAAAGGATATGCATTCACTTTTTTCAGTTTGTTTTCCTCTAGGTGTTCCCTTTCAACTAATTGGCTTTGTCTTATATATAGCTTATTTTGCTTCACCCTTAAGCAAAGAAATATAAAAAATTCTAATTTGTGTGCACACGTTACATAACACATCTAGGATCATGTTGGTTACTAACATTAGCAGCTTTGGTATGGCCAGAATTCTAAGTTTGCAGAATCAGTGCATGAGACCATTTGATTTTCTTAAATGATCGTTGTTTTATTTGCTTAGTTTTTAATATATACACATAAACAGAAATGTAGATGTGCTAAATATTTCCTGATATTTAGGATGTCTATAAATGTTATTGCCCTCTGGAAATTTTGTGACTCTTTAAAGTGACTTGATTTCTGAGGTTATCCCAATTTCTTTCTACAGATTTTACTGTTTATAAACTTGCATCAGGCATGAATGAAAACAGTAGAATATGACCAAGTTCATCATCTAAAGCAAAAATCAGACTGACTTCTGCAAAGCTACTTCTAATTTACAGCGCTACAAATCAGACCCCAACTTGAACAGATGGTAATAATTATTAATGGTAAATACATTTAGTGAGAATAAAATAGAAGAAGGTTGTGTAGCAACAAATCACTTGAGGAAGTCATGGAGATTAAATTTATTTCATTGTTGAAGAATCTCTCAGTGTTGAAGTACCTGCTTCCAGATGTATTATACATATTTGAGGATTTTAGATGCTTTGTTCTTGATAGTAAAATGGAACTGAAAGTTAGAGCTAGACAGAAAATTATTTTCCCATCCCCAAAGAACTTTTTTTAATATTTCAACATTTTTCCGAGACTAAACCAGGATGAAAAATTGGACTGTCAAAATAGTTTAAGAACTGAAATTAAAAGATAAAGAACAGATTTTGTATAAGAAACAATAAATAGAGTTTTCAAGGGCTTTTCAGCTTAGGAGACATATCTATGGCTGTCTATGATAGCTGCTGAGAAGGTAGATAGGCAATTATTCATTGCTTCAAATGCAAAAAGTGTTGGGAGCATGAAATGAAGTTTGCAAGCGGCATAAAATACATAGTTACACTTTAAATACTTCATAAGATGCTGTAGAAACTAAATTTTGCATATATTTTTAAAAAATTGCATCCTGGAAGAAAATTGCCTGTGCTTATTAATTGTTTGGTAGTCGTTGAGCAATAAAATCCTGCATCTCAAAAGGTAGTATAAAGAAGCAAAACTCTATAATTTTATACTCTCTCCTAAGGATTTGCCATTCAATACTTTTGAAATTACTTAACACACACATATACTTTTGCATTTTTATGTTTATCATGTGCAAAATGCACTCACATAGATGGACACTAAAATAACATCGAATTAGATTGTTTCCTTCTGCTAATTTTGAAAAAAAAAATTTCTTAGAAGGTCTATGAAATGTTTTTCTTACCTTCTAAAAATAAGACTCTCTTAATCATAAAAAAATGCAGTCTTTTGCTTGGAGAAAATGTTGTAACAGAACATTTAAGAATTTCAAAAAACAATGAAAATAGTGGCAATGGAAATTTGCCAGTTTTCCTTTCTGGTAAACTGTATCAATTTGGTTAAACTGGTATTTCTAAGGAAAAAGTACTAACAAAATTATCCTAAATAATTTCTTGGTTTAGCTTATGGAGCAATTGTTAATGTTTTAGCAATTAATTTGAATTTTAAAAATCCTATTGTTCTAATGAAAGTATACTGAAACTAATAATAGACACTGGAAGAGAATCTTGTCTTCAGGGCATTTTTTTAGTGTTAACACATGTCTGTGTCATGGCACAATCCTCTTGATTACCTAGATAACAAATCAGAAGACCTATGAACATGTTAGAAATTTCTTTGGGTAATGGAATCTACAGGCTTTGAAGTCTGAAACTAAACCTGAGCTGAGACTTTAAATTCAGCACACGTATTCACATATGTGGAACATAGTTCCTGCATGTGTATGCATTCCGTGTTTGAATGGGTGAAAGAATATAATCTATACTTTTGTATATGTCTGTGTTAAGCCTACACAGGGTGGAATCTAGGATGGGTAGCCTGGGAAGAGTACAGAGAGACTGATGTCATATGAAAACACCAGGCTTTGTGTGGTGGGGTCAGCAGATTGGAGGGATGCCATCCAGAGGCACCTGGACAGGCTTCAGAGGTGGGACCCTGCAAACCTCATGAAGTTCAACAAGGCTGAGTTCAAGAGGCTGCACCTGGGTTGGGGCAATCACAAGCAGAAATCCAGGATAGATGGAGAATGGGTTGAGAGCAGACCCACTGAGAAGGACTTGGGGTTGTTGGGTGGTGTTGGTGGATGAGAGCCTGGACAGCACCTGGCAATGTGCCCTTGCAGCCCAGAAAGCCAATTGTATCCTGGGCTGCATCCAAGGTAGCAGGGGCAGTAGGTCGTGGGAGGGGATTCTTCCTGATTACTCTGCTCTCATGAGCTCCCCTTGAGTGCTGGGTCCAGCTCTGGGACCCCCAACATAAGAAGGACATGAACCTGTTAGAGTAAGTCCAGAAGAGGGCCATGAGGATGATCAGAAGGATGGAGCACGCTCTGGAAACACTGGACAAATAGGCAAATGCAACTGCTGAGTAGGTAAATTGAGGCAATTATGTAGGATAAAAAATTTCCATATGTAATTTTATTGATTCTGCCGCTTCTGGAATAGAAGAATTTATCGAAATGATGTCATTATCTTCAAATTGGCAATTTTAGTGTATTATTCACATCATCTCAAATGTAAAAAGCACACTGTGAATCACACATGAAAAGGAGCCCTCACTGACTATAACAAGAGCTTAGTGTGACTGCTTGCAGGGAGCCATTGGGGTTGTATTTTAAGTGAGAGCAATCCCACCCCCTCTGTCTTGTTTTGGAGTGTGTGGTCCTCACTGACTCTTCTTCACTGAAGAGTGTCCATGGAAGAATGATTAGAAAGCAAATGAGATGATGTTACTGTGCCACACTCAAAGCACTCTCTCTGTTTCACTTACCAAAGAGCAACACAAGGGGGAGGGGACAATAACCGTTTGAATGTAGCAAGAACAATCAATGGAACTGTAACGGCTGGAACTCACACTTAGATGAGAAATAAGGTGCATATTTTTGCCTACAAGGATGACTTATTATAGGAGAAATGCATAGACGTCAATATCTGGGCTTTTTTTCACTGATATTGCATGACTTGGGGTATTTTAAGATCTTTCTACTTCAAACAAAAATTAATTCAAAGATGTTTTAGAAGTCTCCTTCTGATATGGGATTGTTAGATTTAAGGAAAACTCTTTCTGATATTATAATTTGTTAAATTTTGAATCCACCTATAAAACAAATGTAAATATGACAAAATTATTCAATAATACCAGAAGACAAGTGAGGAAAATCTCAAAAGAAAGACCTGTTTTCACAAGTCATTATCTATCACCAGTACGTGATATAGTGAGTTTCTAGACTCAGCACCAAGCACCACCACCAAGAACTGCGCAAGTGAGAGATGGTTTGTTCAGCTTCTGAGACGTGAATGTAGTATTAAAGTAGCTTTTATCTACATCAGGTGTTATATAGGGATACCATCGGAGAATAAGCAACTGTTGGGAAACAGAATTTGACTTCAGAGACCAGACTTAAGTCATGAGTTTGTATACTGAAAGTACTCTTGCATTATACAGTGAAGTTTAACATGTTTCTTTAGTAAGATTTTAATGCTGCAAAATAGCAGAATTAATAAAAACTCTGAATCACTCATAATCCTATTTCAGAGTTTGTACTATAGTTTACCAAAATTATTTGAGATGCCCAAAGTATTCTCCATTTTTCTTCAGGACATTGTGGCTTCCCAAGCCCTAGAGTACATTCTCCCCAATTAGATAGCTATCCAAAGGTCACCTGAAACTTGTAGGATTTGGATAATCCATCTCTTTAAAGCTGGCTGGTAGTTTCATGGACATAAAGCAATGTTCAGAGGAAGCAGAGGAATCTCATCCTCTTCAAGGTGCAGGGGATTACAGCTAGGAGGGGATTTACCAGGGGACTACAGCTAAGAGGGCTATGACCTCTCCATTAGCAAGCACAGAATAACACAAACATGGTGCAGCATGAGGAGGGAGACGTCCAACGACACAGCCCCTTCCTGGCTCCCTCATCATTCCTGTGGCAGTGATACAAACAAAATCACATTTTAGGCAGAAAATGAGCCATGGGTTTGGATAGCAATGATTATTTAGTGTATTAGCAGAGGGCAGAGTTTACATGCAGTATCAATTAGAAAATACTTGGCAATGAAAACAAGGCCAAAGGCCTTTCTGTTTCATGGCCAAGTCCTGCTCACTTTCCTCATATGAGTAGCTCAAACGAAGTCAGTTTGAGCTCAAGGATTTCACTCCAATCCTTAAATCTCTTATAAGCTGAAGCTAAAATTTGAAAGTATTTTAAAGGGAAACTTTTAGCCTCTGTCCCTAATTATAATTTTGGCTGCTTCCTTTACCATCCTCTTCTCAGATCACCTCTATCCAAAAGTTCTAAAAAATCCCTCCAGATGTTTTTTTTTCTTATTCCTTTTTTTTAAATACTATAATTCATATTTATTTCCCTTAATTCTGGTACAGATTTCTTAGAAATTCAACGTCATAGTGATCAAAGCTGCTCTTTGAACTTTCCCACAATGTTGCAGGATTCAGAAATACTGAAGGCAGTCTCAGATTTTGTATTAAAAGATATATTTCAGCCCCTCTTCAGTAGGCTGTGCTGTGCCAGCAAAGGCAGTGGTTTTTCAGAGAACTTTTCCAGGGTAAGAATGGTGTGGTGTGGAAGGGATGATCTCCATGGTGTGCCTGGTGTTACTGGGAAGGTGCAAGTACTCCTTCACTATCAAGGACCTTTACACAAGGTTGGAATGGTTCAGGGCACATTTGTTCTTTGTCAGCCTTGTGGCTGACCAGCTCTCTGAGCACCTTTGGTGTGAATCCCCACAGTGGGGCAGTGCCTGTCCCTGCCCCTGGGTGAGGGCAGTTCTCCTGCTGCTATTCTGCTGCTGCCACCCTGCTGCTGCCTCCTCTCTGTGCAGTCAGAAGAGTGTCACTTATCATCAAATCATAGAATGGTTTGGGTTGAAAAGGACTTTCAAGATTATCTAGTTCCAACCCCTCTTGCCATGGACAAGGAAATGCCCACTAGGCCAGGCTGATCAAAGCTCTGCCCAACCTAGCCTTGAGCAAATCTAGGGATGGGGCATCCACAGCTTCTCTGGGCAACCTGTTCCAGTGCCTCACCACTTTGACAGTAAAGAATGTCTTTTTAATATCTAATCTAAGCTTTCCCTCTTTCAATTTGAAGCCATTCCCTCTTGCCCTACTGCTGCAGGTCCTTGTAAATAGTCCCTCTCCAGCTCTCCTGTAGGTTCATTACAGGTACAAGAAGGTGCTCTAAGGTCTTCCCAAAGCCTTCTCTTTCCCAGGCTAAACAACCACAATTCTCTCAGCCTGTCATCATAGGAGAGGTGCTTCATCCCTCTAAGAGTCTTCGGGACTCTCCTCTACACTCACTCCAGCTCCTTGTCTCTTGAACCATTGTTCACTTTTAGCAAGGAAAGAAGAAATCAGAGGTAATAACAATGTTGTTTTGTCTCCTTACTCTGAGTTAGCAAAAGTTTGTCAAGGGCTATGATTGCTCATATTAATCATAAATAGTAATACAAATTTAACCTTTTAAGTTTGCAACTGATTCAAATGACTTTGACTGTATTAATTATCAGGAATTCCTAATCGATGTTTGGTGATCCTGTATGCTGCCCTGTATTTCAATAAGAGAAGATTAATATCCAACTAGGACCTTTTCTTTGTTAGAAAGACAATGCACTTATTTCAAACTATTTCATTGTCACAAACAATTGACCATTTTCTTGTAAAGAAGTAAATTACTTGGAAAATGTTTCCAACCTAACACCTTCCTAAAACTTGTCTTATTGTGTAACAGTTGGCTGTGATTTTTAAAATTCCTCACACAAGCTTTTGGATTTAAGGAGGAGTGAGCAATGGGACAAATTACTTTGTTGAGGTAATGTGGGAGGAAAAAGAATCTGATTAAATCTCTTGTACCATGCATTTGTGTTTTGTCTTTTCTGTTGTATACAGAGATTTTGCAAACCATCACTTGGGCTTTGGATATTAAATTCTGTGTGGTAAAGAAAGTAATATGTCACTACAAGACTAAATATAGCACAAAAAGTTTCAAACATCCCTTTTATTTCCATTGAAAACTACATTCATTAAGTATTTTGAAAAATAATTAAGCTGAAATACTGGTTGTGGTTGGGCATGTTTCTTTCTCTAAATAAATTAGAAAAAAAAAACAGTTAACCCATACCAAAATTTCAAGGTTTCTTGCAGATGGGTCACTTGCTTGAACTATGGGATAAAAAAATCCAGATTGCATAGAATAAGGACCTAAATAATCTGGGTGCTCCAAAATCATGTTTTTGGAGAAATAGAACTTTTCAGTTGGTTCATTTAAATCCTGCTTTCTTTCCATATCAGAAATAATACGCTGTCAAATCCTTGCCATTTTGGAGTATCCGGGCTGTTTCCCAGCTTTTCTAGCAGATTGATCTCTCATCACAGTAACTGAGACCACATTAATCTCAAAAGTACGTCTGGCTTTAAAGACTCTCTGTAAAGCATTCCCCCAAAAAACCTCTAATGGCTTCCCAGCTCCTAAAATTTGGATATTGGCACTGAGGCCTATCTATCAGCTGGATACTGACCCAAAAGAGAAGTCTCAAACACAGTCCTCTACCTAGAGACAGGAAACAGAACAGTTCATCCTCCATGGTAATTTTTCTTCTAAGCATTCCATGTAGTGGCAGGTGTTGTCTATTTTATTTTACATGCCAGAAAAGCACCAGGGAGTTACAGTTTGACTTGCAATGCTACCAAGATGTCTGCAGCCTTTGCACCTCTAGAACAAAGAAATAAGTGTCATCTGTTTTGTCTTATCAGCTCCTTCTAACACATCACCATCTGATAAAAATACTTTGAAATGTTGTACATGTAGGTAGCATGGGCTGTACATTTAGTTATTTCTTTCTTATCTCATAGCTGATAGGTAGGCTTAAACATATTTCTTAAACAAGTTTTTTTACAGCTTTTGAAATTTAAATGCTGTGATATCTGTCTGTTGTTCTGGCAGTCTGTAAACTTTTAAAAGGTATCAGTTGTTACATATTGGCTTAAAACAATCTTGAGGCTTTTTATCATATCAATAAAAGCATTTCCAACCTGACAACAAAGTAATTCTTTGGACAAAACTCCATTTTGTTGCATGTATCTGTTATGCCTCCCAAAAATTCATTTAGGCATTTGTTCCTCCTCATTTGCTTAAAATGGCTTCTCTTCAAGGAGACCAAGAAGAAAGTTACATACCAAAAAATTTAGGTCTGAATATTCTTTGTTTATGTTACATCTACTCTGGAGCCCAATCTCCAGCCAAGTCAAGACTAGACTGCTTCATGCTGCTGAATTTAGTGCATACTGATTATTCCAAACTAAGTAATTAGCTGCAGTAATCATCAGCCCTTATAGATCCATTAAAATGGTGTAAATCTGGAATAAATCTATATCAATTTAAAAAGTCTGAGCCTGAAGTTACATGGTTGAGATCAAAATAAAGTTCATAATTTTATCCATTTTTCATGTTTACTTTGTTCCTGTTCTCAACAGTGCTGAACTGTGTTAATGCTGATGTAAAAAATCCAACATGCCCTAATATATATTTCTGATAGATACAGATTTACACTCTGTATGTGCATGTGTTTGTGTGTGGTTATTTCCTTGGGTGAGGTTGTTAGATTTGGTAAGAACTTGTTTTTCTTCTGCAGTACATGTTATTTTGGACACTTATATTTTAGAATTGAAAATCCTTACAAAAGGGAATCAAGCACATTCTAATAAAAGCAAAAATATTCTGGAAAATAGAAGGGAGAAATGTGTTTAAGCTACGGCAAAATTTTCTTTTTGCTTTTGATATATTTGGTTTCAGAGCTGTCTTCATAGAAAAGACTCAATACTTTAAGTCTCCTTCTTATGTCTCTTCATTGACTCTAATTGTGAGTGAATGAGCCCCAGTGACACTGGGAATAACAATTCCGGTTAGGGGAGAGGGAACAGAAAAAGAAAATATTGTTTCACAGGTGTTGAAAAAAGTCTGAGCCTGAGGCTAGCTCACATGCATTCTCAAAAGAAAGGGGATCCCACAGCACATCACCCAGATTCTCACAGCACTAAGGAATATAGAATTAGAACCAGGGAATATTTGGGGAAGAATCCAATTTTCAACATAAAATATTGGTTTGAATCAGCTATAGTGGTTGGTTTGAATAATTCATTTAATTTTGACCAGCATGTGGATTGTGTTGCAGAAACGTCATTGTTCCTTTTTATACATGTGGATTAAAGCACAGCTTTATTTCTGCTCCTGCAGGTACCTCTTAAACTGTTTGTTTGTGCTCTGTGGGCTTGAGTCGCACTGTGCATGTGCTGGGGGTGGCAGTCAGTCCATCTCAGTACATCAGTACAAGCAGTGCAATCATGCTGCTGTAGTGCTGTTAGACCACCTCCAAATGCTTCCTCGTGGGGAGGTTACCACACCAGATGTGCATCCAGAGCGAGCAGCAGCTGATTGTGACACCAAGGAGTAAAGGCAGAGTTGTGGGAAGGTGAAGGAGGCACCACCTCAGACACCAGCTGAACACATACTTCCAGAGTGGCAGCTGTAGTGGTTGTGCCCTCCAGCATGAGTGCACAGCCTAATAAGCAGTGAACATGTGCAAGTTCTGATTTCATTTCTGCTCCCTCTCCTCCTCCTCTTGTGGGAGGGCAGAAAGGAAATAGAGGACAGGGAGGAAAAAGCCACAATGTGTATATTCTGCAGCTTTCCCAGCAGCAGTAGGCAGCTAATGAGCCCTGCATTGCTCCAGGTGAGGCTCTAGAACTACATTTTTCTCAGTAATCCCAATATGCAATACTAGTGGCTTGGGAAGTGTGGTTGGACAGCTGCCTGGCTAGGGAAGGGATCATCTCCTTGTACTCAGCACTGGTAAATATGCACCTTGAATGCTGTGTTCAGTTTTGGGCCCCTCAATACTAATTTATCTCATTAGCTGATGAAGGGTCTGGAGCACAAATCTAATGGTAAGGAGCTGAGTTTAGCCTGGAGACCTTATTGGTCTCTACAACTACCTGAAAAGAGGCTGTAGCCAGGTGGGTGTTGGTGTCTTCTCTCAGGTAGCAAGCAATAAGACAAAATCTCCTCTAGCCTCAGGGGAGATTAGACTGGGCATTGGGAAAATTTTTTTCACTGACAGGATTGTCAAGAATTGGAATAGGCTGCCCAGGGAAGGGTTTCTCTGGAAGTACTTAAAAGTTGCGTAGAGGTGGTACTTAAAGGGACATGGTTTAGTGGTGGAATTGCAGTGTCAGATTTACAATGGGACTCAATTATCTCAGAAGTCTTTTCTAACCTAAGCAATTCTATGATTCCGTGACCTCATATTAGTACTCACAGCCCAGGAACAGTGGACCCATACTGAAGGAGATCTTCCCGTCAGAGGGTCACAGGGCTCTTCCCTGGCTGAGGTCAGCTTTTGGTTTTCACAGCTGAGGCTTGCTTGCACTTCTATGTTTACTACTTCTCTCACTGACTTCTTCCAATACTAAGGAAGGCCAGTGCCAAGGTGGCAGCAGACAATCTGGGCTCAGACCTGAGCATCAATTCAACAGTCTAAAATAAATGAAGAGCACGTGTTTCAAGTCCAGATGGGTATCACAGTTAATGTTACTATTTCTCTTCCTAGATTTTGGTTAAAGTAGTAATTTTTTCCCTTCCTGACTTTTGTAGTTTTAGATTCAGAGCTTTTATATTCTCTTCTCTTCTATATGTTTTAAGTTTGAAACAAAAATCAGTCACTGTCCTGCTATTTTCTGATTCTGTTAGCTCTCAGATCATCTCTACCTTTCTTTCTTAAATCAGACTAAACTGGAAGCAGCTTTTTATTCAGTGACTCAATTTTGCTGTATTTTTTTCCAATGCTCCAAGTGTAGCTTTTTGCTTTGGGTATGTCATAAAATGTATATGTAAAACATGGAAAGAATATCTCCTTTTAAAACAATACAGTGTACTGCAGTTAATTAAATCAATGTCAACTTTCCAACTGCATGATCTGAGCTGACCTGTATCAAATGAATTAGAACAGCAGCCCTTGTGATGGACTTTGGCATGTTGTCATTGATTTATTTCCCTGTGGTCTTTCTAAACCTTTAGGGAGGTTTATGGGAGGTATTTCAGAAAAATCAGTGAACCCATCAATATGAGACAGAGTAAGTATAGTAAAAATAGTGTTTAGGTTAGGAATACCAGCTGATTTATTTAATAAATCAAAGAAACAATCTAACTCAGTTGCCTCCAGCATTTATCCTTCAGACATCATATATCCTTCTCTTGTCTAATTTAATTTTTCTCCTTGTTTCTATTTGACAGAAATATGAAATTTCTAACTGAATACCTAGGTGGGGAATGCTGAAATTCAAATGTATAGCACACAACATGATCCTCTCTATGGAAAACAGATAAGGAGTTGCCAATATCAAACATTTGGGTAATGGTATTCTTGGCAGCTAGAGGTTTTTACAGGATTAGAGGGGCTTCTACCAACCTTCCCATCCCGAATGCACAGGGTCAGTGTCCAATTCTGATAGTCTTAATCCACTCTGGTCTGGCACACTGCTCCTTCAGTAAACAGGAGCTGCAGACAGGTAGAAGATAGGCACTCTTGAAAATGATGGTAGTAATTTCTGACATTACCCTCAGGGATACATGGTCCATGAAATCATGGGGGAAAGATTCTCTTCCTTCAGGATTTCTCCAACTTATGCATCGCCTGGTGTTCTCCCTCTGGAGATTTTCCATGTCCATATATCACTCACAAAAGAAACAGTTTTTGGCCTCTGTAATTTCAACACAGAAACTTTTTAATGTTCCTAGATGTTTGTTTGTGAGCAAATTACCAAGCCTGAGAAACTACTAAAGCAAAATGGGTGCCAGAGAACAAGAGGACTCTGGAAAGCACTGAGGGTTTTAAAATGACGTGATCATAATTACTCTGAAGTCTGCATGTTTTCATTTCTTTAATTGAAAGGTGATCCCAGTTAGTGAGACCAACTCCACATTTTCAGATTGTTTGGCTATAAGCTAGGAGAGATGGTGCTGTGTTATTGTTATGGCTAATTCTGCCCATGTATCAGAATAGTGGACAGAAATACACAGAAATGATGCTGGCAAGTTTCAAATAAATGATCAAGGCACTTTCTTCTCTTAACATGCTTACTTGGATGACCCATTTGAACTGTTTCTTGCAAGTGAGCTGCAGTGTCGAGCAACCATGACCTTTTCTGAGAGTGGTGGGAATTAAAAGAAATCACTCAGCAATTTGGTATTTGGAAATTCATAGTGCATTCTCTACACTGTGATAGTGTTATAAATTAATTTAATATTATTTAATACTTTATAGAGAAAGCAAAAAAAGCTTAATTCAAAGTTAACTGTTTTGTTCCCCAAGCAGGAGATAGCTGGATTAATATGATCCACCTCTGTTCCTGGGAGATACCTTCTTTCCAGCTACAAAGATCCTGGGTTTCCAAGCAGATTAAGTTTTTTTTTAATCTGGATAGGACAGAAGTATTAAGCTGTGTAGTGAATCTTTGGCTCAACATCAACAATATCCAGGAAGTTTGAACTAGCTTTCTGAATACTACATACTAAGACTGCAAGAAAACCTTTGGCAATTTCAAACCCAAAATCTGCCTTATTTTTTTATTAAATCAGCAAATATCATCTATAGTTATATAATCTGGATCAGGTTCTAAAGTCCAAATGATTATGAAAAGGTTTCATTTATAATGAATGAAAATAATCTATAAATGCTTGTTCAAGATGCTATGGACATTTTGGTGACATTTAAAACCACCAAGCATATTATCACTTGGAGCATTTTATTCCGAGAATAAAATGAATGACATCAGAGTAGCATTTCAGGCGGGCATGACACTATGGTTCGCTCTTTCACAAAGTTCAGAGTTGCATCATGCAGTACAAATAGTGAGTGAGAGCTGCAGAGCATTGTATTGTCAAGCAGTGGAGACACCCTCACCACTCTGCAGGCAAATCTGTTCAAGATTTAGCCATTTCCTCAGCCATCATTCAGTGCCTGCCTCCCTGCAGGACTGGGGAGCTTAGACTCAGCACTGCTTTGGCTACAGCAGGGGGAACTTGCACCGTGGACATGATCCTAGAAAAAGCAGTCAAAAGGACAATTTCCTATGTCCCATAATGGATCTGTAGCAGATATATCAACAGATGGGGCACTAAGGGCATGGCAAAACTGGCAAAAAAGTTTTGCTAAACCTTTGGTTAAACTGTCTCTGTCTAGCATAAAATGGTTAAACTCTGACACTGATACGCTCGTCTCATACGTTAAGGAGGCACAGAAAGAACATTACTCTCTGAAATATCTCAGCTGTGTTTATTTAGATTTATTTATGTGAACTTTATTTACAAGTGCATTTCTTTAGTTCAATTTATATGAACTTAATAAGCTTTTTGACTTCATCAGACATCTCATCGGAAGACTGTGCTCATGAGATACCATATACCAAACAACTTGTTATTTCTCAAAACACTTTCAGCTGGTAGCAGGGTGGCTCTACATACTAACACACAAAAAAAATGCATTGCCATTTTCAGGGTTCAAGGCCATAATAGCAGTCTCCAGAGCTGCATGTACACTGTTTCGAAGATGTGGTTTGGGTTGCTGTAACTTGCCTGCAGCAGGACTCACTGCAAATGCTGCATTCACTTCCTTCCCAGCACATGTTCCATAGTCTCTTACCACCCACTGCTCTTGGACAGTTCTGGCCTCTGTAGTAAGAAACAACAGTCACTGAATACCTCTGAGTGTTTGCTTACCTAAGCAAACCCTTTTCCTGTGAGTGGCCCTCAGTAATCTGTGCACTGAGGAAAACAACTCACTCATTCTACCACCTCCTACCATTTTGTGATTTCCTCTGCTTTCCTCCAAGCACTTCTGTAATCTCGTACTGTACACTCAACACAGATTAATTCTCTTTACCAACCTTCAAATGTCTCCTATCTCACATGCTGTCATGAGCAGTCCCTCCAGAGGGAAATTCCTGTTAAATATCCTTCTGAGTAAGTAGCTGAGTGTGATAATCTTCCACAGGAAAGTATGGGAAAAATACTGGATCTGGGACCTGAATTCCTGATCTGAGTAGATCTTCTAAGTTATTCAGGTGGTTGAAAGTGATTTATTTTCCCTTTTGCTTTCCTGAGTATCTGCAGGGTACCAGAATACAAATCCCACTATTAGTTAGTGTCCCAGGAGTACCATATAGTCTTTCATCAAGAAAGGATAGCTGGTGTATGACATCTGTGAATTGAACTGGAGGCTTTATAGTGCTTCTTGTAGTTTGTACTGCTTGGATAACTGTGCTGAGAAAAGATTCTTTGGTGCAGGAATATAGAAGCGTGCTTAATCCAGGCATTCATTTAAGCCTTAGAACTGTGTAAAAACATAAATTATTGATAACTCTTGACATTTTAAACTAGAATATCATTCAATGTATGGGGACTGTCTTTTTCAACAGGGCTATCCACAAAGATTATAAGATGAGCTTTTAAACTTTAATTGCTGTTGTTTCTGCTGCCAGTAAAGCAAAATCCCAGGAAGAACATAAGTTAAAATAATTTGAAAGAGAGTAATTTGAATCTTTAGCAAAAAGATTCTATCAGAACAGCAGGACAACTCCACTTTTTATGTTGAATTTTGTCGTACATTGTAACATTGGTATGCAAAAAAAAGAGTTATGATGAGTCATAGGAATGATTCATTCAGTCCCAGTTCTGGCTATAAGAAAATGTGGATAGCATGTATTTTAGTGTCAGCAGTAGTTTGGATAACAGGATACTTGATTTTAAAGAGAGTGATATAGAAACAAAGGGAGAAGACAGCTGCAATGCCAATATATTATGTCATTTTTAGTTGAGTTTTCTAAGAAAGTGATATATGTCATGTATCCTGTACCTCTCAGCCTTCTTCTGATCCCTCTTGTTCAGTAAATAGTGGTAAATAAAAACTTGTTCATGTCCTTTTTAGGGGAAATACTTTAATATTTTTCATCTGACAAAGGAAAATGCTTATGTTGAAAATATATACTTACTTGAAAAATAGATATAAAATATGAAGAATAATCACAGAAACACAGGAGCAGAAGAAAATAGGGCAAGATTTGCCCTTTGCAATTGCATGCAAGCCCATTTAATTACACCAAAAGAAACCACCCCGACAGCTCCCATATAGAGAAATCCCTATAGCCCTGTGGTATTCTATTTTCATTTTAAAAGAACAGGAAAGAGCAGAACTCTTGTAAACTTCTGTGATGAGCTTTTTGAAACACAGTATAATGCACCTCTTATATTTCCTTCAAATTCTGCCTTAAATGAGAAAGTAGACATTAGTTGAATTAAATTAAGGACCTGGATTTGTACAGTTTTAAGGAGGTGGGTATAAACTGGTCATATTAATTGATAGGAGACAGAAAAATCATTGCTGTCTGCTACAGACCTCAGGTCATATTTCATATTAAAAATACTGGAATTTTCTCCCTAGCATGTGTTAGGGCTGCCAGAAGATGATGAAGTCTCTGACAAGGTCTTCAGTTGAGGATAAGCTGACTGAAAGGCATGTGGAGAGCTACTGGCTATGAAATGAGACATTGCTAGCCAGGAGAGATAACTGGCGGGAAGCTGGCCAAAGCTACAGAGTGCTGTGACTTTTCCTGGATTTCACATCTGTATAAAGGGTTCATGTGAAAAATGACCACACTTTACAAACAGTTGCAGAGGGATGTCAAGTATCTTCTCAGGGCCAGTCTCTTGCAAGGCCAGCAGTACCTGGGATGTAATATCACTTGTGCTGTTTAAAGCATTCAACCTGGGATATTCTATGATTCCATTATGCTCAAACACAGGAAATACTCTTTAAACATAAGAAAAAATTCTTTTTCCCCATGAGGGAGATTAGACCCTGGAACAGGTTGCCCAAATAAGTTGTGGAGTTTCTGTCCTTGAAATTCAAAACCCATCCAGATGCAGTCCTGGGCAGCCTGGCCTGGCTGACCCCACTCTTAGGCTGTTGGACCAGATCATCTCCAGAGATGCCACACAACCTCCGTGGTTCTGTGGTTCTGTGGAAGGATTCTGGCTTGACACTTGTGTACCTGCCCAGTTGACCTGTTTGATCTTTATAAACGTCAGCTCACTTGGCTCACACTTGGAGGTTGTATCATTTTAATGTCGTCTGAACATACATGAGGATATGTTTTCTCTTATTAAAACTGCCGTAAATACGGTTTGGAAAATCCAGTATTTTCAACTGGATTGAGCAATTTTTAGTCAAGGGGACTTGAATGTTTATTATTGCACAAATATTCTATGTCAAATATAGGTTTGCCGTATTTCTGAATTTTTTCCTTTCCATGTGATGCATCAGGTGCAAGTATATTTGTGACATTTTTTTGTAAGCCCTTGGAAGGCCTCAGAAAAGACCTTCAGTCCTTGTAAAAGCAAGGAAACAGTTGCACCAGCAGCTTTCAGCTACAAGCAGTACCCACTAGTTTTCTTCTCTTACTTCATAAAGTATATAATATTTTCAGAGTTTTTTGTGTTCATTGGATGTATTTTTGTCTTCTGATGTCTGAACAGAGTAAGGCCATATCTTTTCACCTTTTTATACTTTCTGGCTCACTTTGGAATAGTTTTCAACATGAGTTACTATAACCTGTGAGTTAGGTTAGAGGTGGACTAGGAAAAGGTTTGGGGCTACACTGACATATATAAGAGTGATACAGATGACATTGGGTCACACAGAATTATCTGTGCTGGCACTAGGTTCGTTTCTTTCTGGGCAACTGAGCGAGGTCTAGGATAAACGTCTTCCATCCTGTTTTCTTTTTGGTGATATTTGGTTGGAAGCTGATGGCCTCAGGGAATAGAATTTTGGATTGTGAGAGCTTTCCAAGTGAATCTGGGAATGTGAAAGATACTAGGTCCTGATTCTTGAACAGTTCCTGGGATTTGAACTGCTTTTAGCCCAAGGTTGGCCTTATCACTTTTTTAAAGAAAGCTAAGTTGGTCATTGTAAAGCAATGCAGAACTAAGTTCAGTGATGAATTAAATGTTTGAGGAGCATCAGAATAGTTTGCTTTAGCTGAGGCATGTTGAAGTGCCTGATTTATCTTAACATATTCGTTTGTTGAAATTTAAGGATGGCAGTGGCAAATGAATTAGTTGTAGCACAGCCTTTCCAATTATTCTTTCTTGCAGTATTTAGAGTGACAATAATCTGACTGGATAGCTAATTCTCTATCTTCCCACACAAAATCAATTCTGCATTAAATGGAGATAAATAAAATATTTTTAACTTTTAGTAGGAATTTTGGGAAAGTATGCTGAAGATAAGATTATGGTGTTATTCTCCTCTTCAGACTAGGAGAGCACTAGTATTTTAAATCACTAACTGTGAGTTACAATGTGTCCCTGGAGCCAGCTGGATGTTCGCTGTGAGAAGCACATTGGATTATGATCGTCACATTTTGAAATAAAGAGATACAACATGGCCACTGTGGGAAGTTATATCAAGTCTGTGACCATTTAATGGCAGCAGCTTTTATTAACAGAATCACTGTGATCTCAGATTCTCAGTTCAACTACAACGATTTGGGAATTAGGAGGAAGCTATAACTGCAGTCTGCAATTGGCTGGTCTTACACCAGTCTTCTCTTTCATAACAGTGAATCTTTTGATATCAGCTCCCTCTCAGGCGTTTTTGCTCCCTTCAATCCACTCTAACTTTATAATTTGGCACTTATCCTTTTTTTCTGACATTTTTATTAATGTTGGAGAAATTATACCTATTTCTAAGATGAAGATGAAAGCAACTGATCTAACAATCTCCACTAATTTTTTATGTAGCTCTTACAAGATGTCGCTCAAGGTAAGGATTGAATCTGCTGACTCTTATATAAATACAGCACTGTCTATTGCTGTAGGTGCCAAATGGCACAAATGGCACAAATCACCACTGTGGTCTTAATCTGATAAAAATGCTCTGTAAGAGACAGGTACAGTCAAACAGACAATCAAATCCCTCACTAGAGAAAAATCAGGAAACCTCACAGGGGCTTGGCATGCTCATCAGATGTTTACAGTTTTTATACTGAATTTCCTGTTCTCTCTATTACCTCCTGAAAATCCAGTGGCTGCCCAGGGAGGTGGTGGATTCACTGTCCCTGGAAGTGTTCAAGAAATGGCTAGATGTGGCACTTAGGGCCATGACCTAGTTTACAATGTGGTGATTGGTCAAAAATTGGATTTGATGATCTTGGAGGTCTTTTCAAATCTAAATAATTATGAGATTTTGTGGTTTTAACTTTTATGAGTTTATGAAGAAATAAGTACCTGAAATCCTATGTACATCTACAGAAATAAGCCATTTTTAACTGCTGTACATGAAAAAGTTCCACTGCAGCAATAAGGTTAATGATTGAGCAAATGACATTTTGACATCTGAACAGTCTACATACTTAGTGCCATGCCAAATATGGCTCTGGTAGGGACACTTCGGAATTCAAATAAAGTAAGTATATGTTCGTGATTTAGGGAACTGATTCAGAGAAGCTGTTGCTCTAGTGTTTGCCATCCACCACTATGTCAAGAATGGGCCCGTGACACTGAGACAGCTCTATCAGAAAGCTGCCTCCAAAAAGACAAGGTCCACCATCAGTGACAAGCAAAAAGACAGTGGAAAAGAGATATAAACTTCTTTAGTAAGTCTAAGAATCCTATTTTTAAACTGTATAGCCTTCGTGTGGCATAAACTTGGATGCATTCTTCAAGCACAGTGATAGATGTACTTGTCCAGACTGCTCTGTCTGGACAAGTAGGCAGTTATCTTACTGTCCTCAATGGCCAATGCTACAGCTTTTCTTAAGGCCAAATAACAGTATTTATTGAAAAGATGTTGATGTTGAGGACCTAACCAGCTTTACAAGCAGGACAAGATGAAGATGGTGTTTGCGATTTATTAGCTGAAACCAATGTATGAACCAGCATAACAAAGAATGTAGCATGTAACTATCATAAGACAAGTACTGCATTCATTTGCCATCACCAGACAATGACCTGGGTAGCTGACACCACTGTTTCAGTTACTAAGATTTACAAGTTTTAATAGAGTTCACACATAGTATGTGTCAGATAAAAAGCCTGGCAAAATGGTAATTGTGTGTTATTCTTGGCTGGAACACTGTCCTGTGTGTAAGGCACTGGACTGGGACTGAGGCATTGTATTAACTTTCATTCTCTCTTATGTTCACCAAATTAGTTAAAGGCAGATTATTTACTCTCCTTGGGCTTGTTGGAGCTTGTTTCCTCATTTATGACATAAGAAAAATTATACTAATACTATCAGGAGTGACAGGAGGTTAAAGTAACATTGCCGAACAAGATTGAATTGCAGTATGTAAATACAAAATATTACTATCATTCCACAAGCAGAAAATCTTCTGGGTTATGAAATATTTTTGCATTTTCCTCTCTCTTACAACCTGCCAACTTCATGACATTGTGAGAGTTCTAGGGTCAAGCTATACTCCTTTACTCTCCAGTGATGGGGAGTTCAATGGACATGGGCTGGAATTGAATGGATCATCATTTTATGATCTTTTAAGAAAATATATGGGAAAAGCCATTTCTAGAACTCCATAGAATTGAAAAAAAAATAAAATCCCAGCAGCCTAGAAATAGTCTATTGATATAAAGTAAATTAATAGTCTTATTTTAAAAAAATTATATTTTTTAATGTAGTGATTCAGATGCAACCCCCCTGCTTAGAAATTCTCTTGATCTGTGAGTTATAGCAAGGAAAAAATCAGTCTATACTTGCTCTGTTTCCTTAAAATGCTAATTCCTTGAGCATTTCCCATGTTGATCTCTGTTAAAAAGTGGGCTTCTTGAAGCTAAAAGACCTCCTTGATTCTGGAAAGGGAAGCACTAAAATCATATGAAAATTTAATTTGGGAATTAGCCCATAAAAAAATAATTAGCTAGTCGTAGGTTTAAAGTGAAGAATCTGGAATAGTCCCTAGAGGTGTTCAGGTAGGTAGCATATGCTTCCAGCGTGGAAGTACATGAAACTTGACTGCTTAACTCGTGGGCTATCCCATACCAGAAACAGGTATTAGATCAGCTGGATCCTTGGTCTGACCCAGTGCAGGAGTTATTATATTCTTATGGCCTGAAGGTAAACTTGATTTTATTGCTGATGTTCATCTGTCTCAAACAGATGCTTTACCTTTACAAAAGAAAGAGAATTCCTGTCTTTTTCTCTTCAGGAATGTGTATTAAACTCTAAGATACCACCTGCTATTAGAGCTTTTACTCCTGATTCAGGAAAAAGCTGAACAAATTTGACCTTTGGTTAATTGATGACTTGTGGGAGCTGCCTGTGTCAATGCAAGTCACATGAAGTAAAGCTCCAGTGACAAAAGATGGAAAGAATGACTTACCCCAAATATATCTGGAGGCATGAGACAGAGCAGCTGCCATTTACCTTGATGTCTGGGAATTTTAGTAGCCACAGTGCTGCTCTCTGGTCTGGAGAAAGCTGGTGTGGATGGCAGCTGTTCCCTGTGTAAGCCTGCCCTGGTCAGCTGCCCTTTGCATGGCACCATGGCCATATCCACCTTCCCCCCGGGACAGTCTGTGCCTGGGGTGTTCCACTCAGGGTGAATCTATTAGGTATTTGACCACCAGGTGGCATAAAAACTATGTAAAATATCACAGAGGTGCTGCAGATATTATGAAACCATTGCCTCCTTTCAAGAAAATTCAAATCCTTTATGATCCTAGCTATCAACCTTGAATATTATTTTTTCAAGAGTAGCTAATAGTGCTTAAAATTCTTTAATTTGCAATGTATCCCATAAGGAAGAGCCCATATGGGACACAAACTATTGAGCTTTTTAAATCATATTGTATCATAATCTTATTCATCCTTTCTTCATGTCAAAGTCAAATAATTTCATGGATAGAAAGGAAGGGGTTATGTTATATTGATTTGCATAGAAACACAAGAAACCATTCTAAGAATTAAGTTTAAAATCAACTATTATCCATCGTTGAAAACACATCTTATGAAACTATCTCTGAGCTATAATATAACTTCCAATGTAACAACAGAAATTCATTCTACTGTAATGAAATCAGTTCCTATGTTCTTATTACAGGAAAAGAAAATTACTTTTTGGCACAATAAAAAGGCAAAGGAAGTGTTCAGATGTGTTATTTGCAAGAAAACAGAGGGCCTGAGGTGGCAGACATAAATTCTGCAATGAGGATTAAGATTTTCCTACAATGGGATTCTTGACAAAATTCCATGTATGTTTTTGGGGTCTTTCCCACCTTGCTTGGATGGGATGTAAGTATTGAATACGAATTCCCACAATGACACACATGAAGTACTCCATACTCCATTATATTCTTTCTGCAAATTTCCTTAACTTTTGCTCTTATTCTTTCTGCTTTCTTTTTTCATTTCTTGATCCTCTTCTTTGCACTGCTGGAAGTCCCCTAAGCTCCCATTTCATCATTTTGACTATAGTTTTAAATTATGCCACTGAGAAGTTAGAACTTTTCTTTTAAATCAGCTTTTCTACCTTGACTTCCTTTCATGACTTTCTCTTCTCTGCTTTTGAGTTCCATTCTTATCACGATGTTGCCCTGACACTCGGGCTATTCCTGTAGTATCTTTTTGGGAGCCCTCTGTTTTCCCAGCCTCTTTTAACACTGTTTTCCTTGAATTTCTGTTTTAAGTACCTTTCCCTTTTGTTTTCCAAAATTAATTATTTATTTTAGATTCTTCTGTCATTTCTGCTACAAGTTGTTTAATCTATTCAACTTCTGTCTTGGCCTTGTATTTCTGTATAACCAACAACTGAATTTCTCACCTCCCCCTTTCTTCTTTGTCACCATTAAGAATTTGTAACAGATTAGTTTAATCCATCCATCATTCACATCTGATACACTGATGGATTAATGCAGAAAGTGTAGTGTGAAAATTGCTTGCAGCTTTGTAAGTGGAATGAACTGTTTTGAGGATGGCACCTTCAGTCTAGACCAATAGCAGAGAAAAAGATGATATATGGTTAAAGGTTTAAAATAGAAGCTCTTCCTAAGGTGAGGTTAATCCAAATAAAGATAAAAAGACATCCTGGGTAACATGTATTGTCTATTTTCACTTTGAGAAAAATCCATTTGCAGACTTTTCTGTCTGCAACAACCAAAATAATTGTTCTGAAGGCATGGAGGTGTCAGAGAGTGCGTGGTTCCTGTAAGACTCAAAAAGATTTAATGGCATCTCAGAAGCTTGTGAAGTGTTAAAGGTGCCTCACAGCAGTAACCATAGCTCTACTTTCCTTGCTTCCAATGCCACATTGGATGGGGCATGCAAGGGAGACATGGTTCTTGCTGGTGCTGTCTAATAAAGTCCAGGTGGAGATCCTTGAACTCAGTCTGCAAGATTAGGCATGTTAAATAGACCTTCTCTTCTGATGTGTTTCTCCCAATAAGAGTTGTTTTACTCAAGTATTGGAGTTCTGTACTGATAGGAAAATTTTAGGTAGACAGAAAATTGAAATGAGCTTTAGCCTCTAAGAAAAGATGGTAAAAGTATGGAGCTGCTCAAAAAACAGGATTGTATAGTGCCAGTATAGGTGTACAGTGGACTCAGGGGTACTGATCAGTTTCCATTGACAAGAATAGCCCCCTTTAATTGCCCTAAGAGATACAGCACTACTGTTTTACAAGCCTCTCACACAAAAATAGCAGGAGCTATTTTTTTTCCTATCAGCTAACAAGACTGTATTAGTTTGTTCCACAGAGTGCCTTCTCTTTCCATGGCCTATCAGATGCCAGAGGTCAATGTTGGGCTTCTCATTTTCACCTAGGTTCTACTGGTAAAGTCACATCATTTGCTCTTAACACTAAAAAGCACTGCATACTCCTAGGACACTATAGAAATGATAATGTTGATTCATCAGGTGTCTGGAAACACAGTCAGAAGTGATTCTTTTCTTTATTTGCTTATTCTTTTTATTTTATTAGATCATTGGGATCAATAAAAGCAAATGCTTAGTCAGAGCTAAGCACACAAAAAAAATTACAATCATTTTGTTCATATTATAGGTGATGGAAAGCCTCAGTGGGGAACTTGGGCACACTAAAGGGACTAGCATCAGTTAAAATAGATCTTTTAAGACCTCAATACAATGCACAGTCACATTTACATTACTCATGGATAACATTTTGCTCATGTCTCTATATGTCACAGCATAAACAAGGGTGTATGGAAGTATGGCATGAGATAATCCGTCCTTCATGTTTCATGTTCTCAGCACTAAAAATATAAAAGAAATGGGAATTGCAAGCTGTACAGTGTTGCAGGTTCTTTGCCACATCATATTACTATGATGTCCATGACTGTTCTCCTCAGCCCATGGCAACAGTAGCATTACAAATGAGCTCATGCTGGAAGCCTTAAGTCTGATGTTGTGAGAAGCAGATATCAAAGCAGATATCCTTTGTTAGCTCTCCATAAGCCAGCACTGACACTAGATGCTGTGAAAGTGTGTCAGGGCTATGTTCACTCCACAGGCATTCGCTCAAAGACAGGTTTAATATCCTCAGAGCAGACCTGCATTGATGCACATGCATCCCTTAGAAAGTCTGAACTGCTACACAGTGAGTAGGTAAAGGGATAGCACTGCTTGTAGTGGCTCAGGTACCTTCTATTCTAGGGCATTCAAAGACTCCAAAGAGTTGTCCTTCATATTTGCTTTTGACATCTTTCATGCTGTGCCCAAATATTTTAACCTAGTCTAACCCCAAACTTTTTATTGCCTTTTACTATTCCTGTTTTACTGATATTAAATACCTACAATTTACATTATAAAGCAGTTTAAAGCATTTTAAAAGTAGCTGGTCAGTTTTGGAGATAAGACCCCTCTTCAGTTTTTTGTCAGCTTTTTTGTCTGCCTGTGTGAAACATCTGGTAAAAGAAAGGCCAGATTTGGATCTTAATAGTGAAGAAAATGCGATATTTAAAGAGTTTTGAAGGTAATTACTTCACAGTATCTATTTTTCTTTATGTACAAGTCAGTGTTCAGCACAAAAAATTTTAACCATATTTTACATTTTTCTGTGCATCTTTCACAAAGCCGTTCAACTGAGTGGTGGAACTAGATGATGTAACACAATTCTGAGGTATTAGAGCTTTGTGTGACCAGTGCACACCTGCCATCTGAGCAGCTATAACTGTTTCCTCTTCCAGGTTTGTTTGTGGGCAGCTCACACCTTGAGACAGCTTAAGCTGCTGTCTGCACCTCACAGGTTTGGGTGTTTTGCAGCAATGATCCCTTTGCAGAAAAGGGTCCCCAAAAGCAAATACAACAACTTCAAGAACTGTTGTTGTTAATGATGGATGAAAAAGAGATCAGGGGGGTAATCAGAGAACAATCTTCATTAAACTCCCTTCTGCCCACTAAGACAAACGATATGAACTTCTCAAAATTTATATTCCTGCTCACTGCAGATTTTCCATTCTGGAAGGAAGTTAGACAAATAAGACTTGTATTTTGTCCCTTGCTTTTTTGTTTCAACTTTTGATGATCTATTTTACTCTTATAGCTACTTTTCCCCTCACTCAAAATAATTTTGAAATAGGTCTTGGACTTCAATGGCATGCTGTTTCTTTCTTTACTGTTAATAGTGTCCATCTAATTTCCAAGGAAGGATTCTTTCCATAGTTTCTAGTGGCAGATACTTTTATAGTATAAGGACCTTTGCTTTCACTAACGCTTAGAAATGAATCCTTCTCATTGAAACAAGCTGTGACGGATACTTTGCTTCACATAAATGTGTATCTACAATGCAAATAGACATGTTAAAATTCAGTTCTGGAGAAAAAAACATCCCAAACTGCTTTTCTAATCTGAGTTTTTTTGGAAAAGTACATAAAATTTTCAATAAAGTAACTTAACTGCCAAGTTCTAAACATTTTTACTAAGAATATAATACTGAATGGAATTCAAGTAGATGTAGAAATATTTCTCCCAGTATAATGCAAAAAATATTTTGGACATATTTTAAGCAGTCATACAGTCACCTATGACTGCAATAACAGAAGAGATTTTTATGATCAGTCAGTTCAACTGTGACATAGAACTTTTCACAGTATGTGCATAAAAGTAATTTCTTCTTTGACTCACCAGTGTTTTAGCCAGAGCTTTTCAAACATAATTCATTTTTTCTCTAACATGATCCCCCAGTACTTAAATACACAGTAGTGAAAACTCTCTCCTCCAGTCAATGAACAGTAGGTTTATTCTAATAGCTGCTGTTGAACATCCTGCCTGCCTGCTTATGGGGAAAACCCTACTATTTTATCAATATCAGTCATCAGTAAATCACTGCTTATTCTTTTTTTTTTTCCCCTCTTTTTACTTTCTTTTTCTCACATTTTCTTTCTTTCAGAGGCTGTTATTTTAACTGAAGAAACTCTTGCATGTGATTGTGATTGTCATCTTGCACCATCATTGGGCTAAGAAAACGTTTTGTCTCAGACTCATGAAAGCAATGCACCACCCTGCCCTTGTCCAAAGAAGCTCCATCAGCAATACAACTCCTTGCCTCCTCAGGGTCACATAAGTGACCCCAGAGCTGCATCAAGAGCTGTTCCTCAAGGGCAGACTTCTGTGGCTGGTTAGAGGAGTCCAGGCTGGCTGCATTGCTGTTAGAATACACACCTGACTGACACTCCCCATGTGGTGCAGGGCAGTGGCTGCATGTTCAGAATCATGTGCACAAAAGGCTTGGGCATGGAAAAAGATGGTATCTGTGACATCTCTTGAGATTACTTTCGTGCAGCAGATAAGAAGTATGGGAGGATAATCACTGAATGACAGAATGACGTGTCCTAGGACAGGAGGAATTACTCTGTAGAAATCCTTTTTTGTCTTTCTGTTAAGTGCCATTGATGAACTTCAACTACATGTCTTTCTTTTAGATGTTAAAATTACAGGAAAAGAATGACATCAAAATATGTCATCTTTCCCACAGAGGAGGTGAACAAAAAAGTGTTGTGATACATCATAAGAAAATATCCCTTACTCTCCAGCTGGCAGGAGCAGATTATTTAACTGTAAGAGATTTTTAATTGTTTGCAGTGTAAACAGCATTTGAATAGAATTAATTGTTTTTGAAACCTGGAAGCAAAAAATCAGAATATGAAAAAAATGTTATTAAATAATATGTGTAAAGCAGCATTACCTGATGAAAAGCAAATAGTCAACAGATTTTGCCCTTAAAGGCATGTATGCTTCAAAAAATATCTGCCTACCTGATGAGAAAATATCTTCATAACTTTTGAGTTACAAAATCTTGCAGATTTCAATACAAAACACTGATATAAAACCATTTTACAGTTCTTCTGAAGTTTCTCAGCTGCATTTTGTCCTTGTAGCTGAGACTCTCTCAACAATTTCAGTAGTTTAATATAAACATCTCTCAGCATGTAATCTTTTAATCGCCAGGTTTTTTTAAGTCTGTGGTTAAGCATGACAGAAGCAGAATTTACCTGTTATAAGGCAAAGAAACTTACAAAAAATTTTTTTTGGGCAGTTGGGTTATCACATAAAAGAGAAAGAGAAGGTCTATTTGGCTGGTACAATCAGGAGGAATGTCCAGCTCCAAAGCCTGCCTTTGGTAATTGATGAAGTGGGTCAGTGACATTTTACAGGGATGCGATGGAATTGGACCCTTGAGGATAAATAGCACATAAACTTTTTCTGCCAGCTCTTTGGTAAGTTAATATTGGCAATTCCAATTTAACACTCATGAATGAAAGTATTGCAGGCTAAGTGAAATTAAGGAACAGTCACTGCTATTGTTTTGGCCAGTGCTCTTCCCTGTGAGCACTATTTAATCCAATGAAAACCAGAGACCTCATCTGTCAAAGAAATACATGTGACTGGGCTGCTTCTGGGGAGAGGGGAGTGTTCTGGAAGAATATAGAATTGTTGTATAACTAAAAATGCAGATTTTTAGCAGAAGTGTCTGTCACTACCCCATTTGGGAAATATTCTTGTTGATTTCTTGGTGAGGTGGTATATTGAATGGTTTTAAGTTTTCAGGTGCATGTCAATGTTAACAAATTCTATTAATAATTTACAGTAAAAAGAAATATTTTATTAATGCCATCTGAAATCAATGCACAAAATTAAAATGAAGAATTCCCAATTGCATAACTAAGCTATGGAACGTGGTTGGAGAAAACAGGTATTTAATTTTTAGAATACATTGTTCATTTATTTTTAAACATTTCATTTAGGCATAAAGGAAATTCTTTCATGCTGTCATAATGAATATTTAATCTCTTCAGTGTCACATATAACTTTTATATAAACACACATAATTAGCTTTTAGCTTCAACTGAATGAATCTGGAGTTTACTAACAATTCTTCATGAGTGTATACAAGTAAACTGGGCTTTGTTGGTGGTATTGGTGGTGCTGAACTAAACAGAGACAGGGCTTAAGCTCAGTTGCTGGTCCAGGGGGTATCTGCAGTGTTTAGTGCTAGTGCACTACTTGGTATAATTTTGTTCTGCTGCAGGCATCATTTCCCCAGAGTGCTTGGCCTTAGCCCATGGGTAGCCTGGGGCTGTTCCAGGGGAATGTATGAACAGTGCTACCCTGCTGTGGGGGGGAAAAGGTTTTAGCCATATGGATGCAAGCCATTCCATGTCACTAGTCCTCAGGGTCAGAGAACCCATTCTATTTACTGGCAGAGGTGTAGACATCTGAAGGGCCTTTTAGAGCTGCAGATTCATTTGCAAGGATGGCTATACACCTGTGACATGCCATGAACCAGAGGGGAGCTCTGTGGACCCCTGCTGATAGATATCATGTACAGCTATTGTCCCTAAAATTGGTTGAAGAAATGCTGTAAGGTTTAATGCAAAGCTTTGGGAGATAAGACCGATTGCTATAAAATAATTCAGGCAAATCTACTATTGAATTCAAGAGAACTTTTTCCACAATAAGGTTTGGGGATAAGCTCTATTGCCATGGAAAATGTAAAGCCTGAAGTGTAGGGAATGGGGTGTCCTCATAAATAACTGAATATCCACTTACTTTTCCTGCAGCAAACCACTGTGCTTGGTGTGAATACTGGGGGGCCATGTGAACCACTCCTCTGGAAATATAAGGGCTTGAAGGTAATGATGGATTTACCAGGGCAGGGAAGGGAGAACAGTCCCAGCATATACCTTATAGGCAAGGCATATGCTCAGTGTCACACTCAGATCTGCTGTCACCACCGTGGCTGCATCCAGCCCAGAGAGCTTGTGCCTTTCCTGCACATATGGTCAGAGCCTAGTCCCAGGAGCTCATAATCATGGGATGTATACTTTTTTAAAGGGATGAATAGTTTTGCTGGGAAGCAATTTAATCAGCCTGATGAAAACATTCCTGGCTGCAAAGCTTAAAATTATAATGAAACTGAAACTGTAAGATCACTTGTGAAAAATGTTTTGTTTCTGTGGCTGAAAATGTAATAAATTTGAAAGAATCGTATTATATTTAAAATTCACTGTGTGGGAGCAGACCCAGCTACCTAAGCCTCCTACCTGTGAGCATCTGGTACCACCCTTTATGTGATAAGACATATTAATTCAAGCCAGTTGGGAATTTAGGAAAATTACTGTGGGCTTTTTCAATTGAAAAAGGCTCATTCCACACTCACTCATGCTTTACAGATGCTAATCCATTTCCAGAAAGCTTAAAGCCTAGAGATTTCCTGAATTCAGCATGAGAGAAGAAGTGGGTAAAGAAAGCCCTCTACCAGTACTTGTTGGTGGTATTGGAAGTATAGAAAGATGCATTACCTTATAGGGCTATGGCTTCTTCTTTTTCCCTTTTGAAGAATTTGCCTGGCACTTTGGTGTTTAATGAAAAATAATGTCCGAACCTTTGAGTTTTGTGTGTACTGTTCTGTGTGAAAAAAATCCTGGGTTTACAGCCAATGGAAAAGAATCTTTGTAATCCTGCTTTAGGAATTAGAGTCCTATCTGATATCACTACTTCATCTGTCATCTATCTTGGATGCTTTACAGGGGCAGGGAAGAAGGGCTGAAGGCAACTGTTCAGTAGTTCACCTACCTAAAAGAGCAAATACTTTATAAAGAAACCCTCTCATATTTTCACTTTTCCCCTTAAATAATTGAGTACTATGGAATCCTGAACTGCAGTCTTTCTACACAATAGCCCTTGCCAGTACTATATTGAAATGAATATTTATTTCATTTTAAAGGGCATTTGCATTTTAAGAGTGGGGCACCATGGGCATGTATTTAAAAACATTGTGCTCAGGAAGTTATCAAACCTAAATTTTCCTTGGCATAGTTGATTACTGTTAGGCAAAGGAATACCTTTGGGAGTATCTGAAACATCCCTGTTGCAATTGCTGACAGAGGTGTTCTCAATGCCTTTGAAAGCTCTCTCACATGGTTTTCCCAGTAAGTCTGATGGCAACATCCTCAACAAGCTCCACAGTGCCTTTGGATGGAGTTAATACCTTGATTGCTGCTAGGTGTTTTATCCAGCATTAAATTCTGTAACCTATAAGGAAAGGCTTTCATTTCTATGAACTAGCCCATACAGAATTCCAGGTAAGCCAATAATATCTACATTATGGTGAGAAAATGGATATCAGTTATTCTTTTATTTCCAGTAACCTTGAAGTGACAATTCCTGTACTTGAAAATCTTACACTATTAAATATTTTATAAGCAAGGTGTAACTACTGTTTAAAACTGCTTAAGTTAGGAAATCCTACATCCAATATATTTACTCATATTTTTAGAAGTTTTGAGGTGCACAAGCAAAACAAGTTCAGGCAGGGCTGCCTGACAGCAGCATTATGGAACAGATGATTTCTTGGGGTCATTTTCAGACTATATTTCCTATGAATTTATGATTTCATAAGGTTATTCATGTGCCTCTTCCCTTCAACTCTACCACCAGAATTAGATGCAATGAGACTATCAAGATAAATAAATATAAGAACTGTAGGACTACATACCTGTAAAAAATCAGTGAGTCCCCAAGGAATGCAGCAGAGGTGAATATTTGAAAAATAATTCTGATGGCAAGATGACAGCAAGTCATGCTTTAATTAATATATAACAGGAAATTAATATGCTACAACTTCAAAATTGTAACAAGAAGTTGGAGTCTGTGTACTTGTGAAATGTAACAGTAATTTTTCCCCGTTGTATATGTGGACACACTGTGCTGCATTACCTGTTGTGTGTCCTTTAAATGATGAATGTGTTTGTCCCTCACGATCTCATCAGCATAATGATTTGTTTACTTGTGTCCTCTTTCACTGCTAATCCATATTAGAAAGTTTAACCTAGTAAACAAAACAAAATCCAATCAAACAAAGAGGTAATAAGTGTCTAGAAGCCTGAAGCTCACCTGGCTAAATAGACTGCTTATCCCAACAAAATCTCAGTGGTACAACTCTTTGTTAAAAGGTTATAGCACGTGCAAAAAAAACCCCAAAACAACAAACTTCCTCCAGTAAGTCATTTAACCCATCCATTTATTTTCCATACCCTTAATAACAGATTGTATTTCAATAACACCGTTGCCATAAACTGTTAAGGTGATATAAAATTTAGCATTAAAAAAACCCCCTTAAAATTGCTCTGATTTATCAGTCATAATCAGTTTTGAAAACTGTTTTGATATCTCTACTACAGTGATTTAACCTTGAAAGAAAATGCTTTTGGTTTTCAAGTGTTTGAGGTACATCTTCAGAAAGCCTGGTGTATTGAAATTCACTCAAGGTAAGGGGATGCAATTCACTGGTTCCCAAACTGAGTGGAAAGAAAGTTTGATTTATTAGGACCTGATCCCATGAATCATGTGCCCACCTACAGCTTCACAGATTAGATTTTTGCAACTCTAGATTTGAGCTGAGAATTTAATGAAACAGGATTTGATGAATTCTATAATTCCTCTATTTGAAAATTAGGTTTCTAGACATACTTTTGGGAATAAAAGGATTTATTTTCCAGTTATCGCTCTTGCTGTTTTTCTTTGCAATGTTTAGATTTTAAAAAGTAATGACTGAAACAGGAAACCAAAAAGCTATGATAATGTTAATTAGTCAAAAAGTAAAGGACATAGAAATATTATGTCTCTATGCTTGCCTTCAACATCTTCATCCAAACTG
>VZRF01006710.1:536223-574857 GCA_013396875.1 Vireo altiloquus
TATATAAATATTTCCATACTATTTTTGCATTTAAAATTTCTATATTGCTAATATAATAACACTTTATTGATCTTCTAAGTAGCCATTTGATTGGTAGTACAGCAATTGACATTTTTCTAATTAAAATAAAGAGACTACATGGAAGATCAGGAAGCTTGTTGCAATACTACTTAAAAATATTTTTCAAGAAAAATGCAAATATTGCAATATTCTTTTAAGGATATAAATCAAAGCTTGAAAATTTTTAATTAGAACATTTTAAACAGGTGGTAATAATTTCTAAAAGCTAATTTCCATGAGAAAATTTAAAGCTAAAATTTAAGAGGAAACTACAGAACTGGGATTGAAAATTAATGACAGAAAGGAGAAATGAAAAACAAACAGGCTCAAATAGAACAGTATGTGAATTACTTCACGGTAAATTGATAATTGCTCCATTTGATTTGTTTACAGGATGGAGTGAGAAGGGTGGGAAATCAGATCAGTACATTTGCCTGCTGAGTAAGACTGTAGGCTGCAGTAACTGAGTGAAGATAATGCCTTATACATGTAATTCGTGATCCAGTTTTCTGACAACCAGTTTATTCTATATGCACTGTGATGCCACTACTGATATACACAACCTCAGAGAATAACCTCACTATAATTTGAGATGTGCTGGCTGTGAGAAGGAATTCAACTCAATTGTATATACAGGATAAATGTTCAAACCTGAGTGAGTATTAAAAGCCAAAATTGTTTATCCCTTATAGTGTCAGGTTATTCTTATGTCAGTCTTTACAGAAAGAGCTCAATACATGCAGTGTAAATCTATATTTTTCCTTTTTTTTAATCTAATGAAAATATACATCTAGGAAATATGACTCAACCATATACAAGCGCACAGAAAAGCAAAGTGTTATTAAATATGTATACTACTGACTTAATTATAGGAGTTAAGGGGAAACTTGAGAAAACTAGGATTTTTTGGTATGTTTTTCTTCTCCTTAATCTAATCAGACAACACTAAAAGCCCAAGAGGTATATAAACTTCAGTAACTAGTTATATTAAACCTGTGTTTACTTAGATGATTTGTATGAGATAAATAAGTAATTACTCAAAGGACATTAAAAAATGGAATATATGAGACTGCATGTGAGCAAGCTAACACAAAGCAGAAAGCTTGACTGGTGCATATTTAATAAGAAGAATTCCCTGTGCCTTTATATCCTCTACCATTCTATAGAAGTCCTTATATCACCTTTATCACCATAGTAACTCAGCACTTTGCAGTCTTCCTCTACTCATCATATTATTTTATCAGTTTAGTAAAGGATAAAGGGTTTCCCCAATTATCCAGTATTTGGTACGCTGCCTTCTGGGCATCTTGCTGAGAAGTATTGTACATAATGTAGTAATTCAGCAATCTTCTACATAACAAAAAGTGATCCCTTGTTTATACTACTGTATTATCAATTTGTCACTGTATTTCATCACAGTATTTAAAAATTAATTAATCATCAGAGCTTAGTATCTTTTGGACAAGATATGTTTGAAAAACATTTCTGTAGCCTTCTGAGTTTGAAGAACCAATTACTATGGTCATAAACCCTGCATAGGTTGAAGACTGATTCTAAATTTTCAAAACCCAGCATTCAGAAGTGACAGCAGTATTTAGGTTTACTAGAGGGTATTTTTTCTATCTTCCTCTATTATAGTACCCCGAAAATTACAGAAGCTGCCAAAAAAAGCATGTTTTGTAGCCCCAGTTTACTCTACTACTAAAATATAACAGACTAGAAAGAATGAGAAGGTATTTTCATTTACATCCATTTCTAACCATTTGGGCTATAGCCTATGAAATTAAATAAATATTTCGTTACTTACATACATAAGTTAAAAGGAAACAAAATTTGCAGTTAACTAGTTCCATAAAAATAGGAATAGGACAGATTATATCAGTGACTGAAATCAGTTTTATAGATTTGACTCAAAAATTTAGGATATTTGCCTCTCATTTAAACTTCTTCCAAAATACTACCTTTGCGGCTTCTAAATGTGCACTTGACTTACTCTTATTTATTCATACTAGAGCAGTGTGCTGAGAGGCTTTGTCAAAAAACCTGAGCTCATCTGCATGAATGCATACATATCACTACTTTGCAACAAAGCTGACATTTCTGGGGTTTGATCCTTCAGGTGCAGACTGTACATACAAGTGTCATAGCTTTTCTCTAACATTGCAAAATACTCTTCTGTGTTATAATACTTCAGTTTGATCCAAAGAAGTGTTTTTATTCTGAATGCAAGTTTCTAAAGTCCATATTTTGATGTGTTTTTAGTCTTATTATAATTTACTTTTTTCTATACTATTTCCCTTAAGGTTACTAACAAAACCTCAGAAGGACGAATTATTTTTCTTTCAACTATAAAATACTATTGGCACATCAACAGATATCTGATTCCACTAAACCCTGCCATAAGAAATTTAATTGAAGTAAACATACTAGCTTCAATCCATGAAAATAAGTGTCATGATGTGTGCAGTTTCACTCCATTAATCTCAACCTTGATCTGTGCTTTCTCAAAGGAATAAGGCAAGGTACAAATAAAAGAGTACAAAATTCATCCCAGAGTTGGTCAGCCAAGAGCTGCAGTAACCAGCTCACAGGATGTGTGACTCTCTGTGCTGATCAGGAGGTTGGGTTGGGCCAGATCCACTGGTTAATGCAGCCTGACAGAGCTTCAGCATCTGATTTGCAGATTTTAAAACACGTTAAAACACAAGATTTAAGCAAGTTAAGTTGTTCAAACTATGCTTAAAGACTTGCTGTGTTATTTCCTGCAAATAAAGAATGAAACACTCCTGGTCAAGATAGATGAACCTAACATTTACAGAAGCCTATTTATCCAGCACTGCAGGCTTAGTGATTCTTTCTTCTGCCTTGCCTCAGAAGGCTTTTATATGCTTTCTCCACTGTAGGGACTTTTCCAAGCAAAGTTTTTCTACCAAGATTACAGATTTCCTTTTCCAACCTCCTCTGATTACTCTTTCCTTACTCACCTGACAGCTGAACATGATTAAGCACCAATGAAGAAAGGAAAGGTTCCAAACAAGATTCTTGTGAACAGTTGATATTTAGTTTTTACCTACAGAGAAAGCTGATTTAGCTAAAGGAACAAAGAGACAGAATTAAACCCAAGTTATATAAATGTAAACTTCCTTTAAAATATCCTGTGCTCTTTATGTATTAGTCAATCCTGTCTTGGCCCTGTTTAGAGCTTAGCTCTGTAAACTTGTTCTTGCTGTAGATATTCTGATTCTATTTAAGCACAATGGCAATATTTGAGCTGGACTCAAATGTTACAGGACCCACAGTGATGAGAGAACACTGGTTCCAGTTCTCCTGAGCCACAGCTCTTAACAAACCTCTCTAGAACTTCTGCCTCAGTGAGGGTGCCAGTAATGAATGCAGTGTAGCTCTTCTGTCCCTAGCAGAACATGAGAAAAGGACCCTTTCAGACTGTGACTGAACAATAAAAAAATGAGAAAGTTAAAGCTCTGTAGTCTTAAAAGAAAACTTTCCCAAGCAGTATCCAGAATAGCTTCCATTTTAGGGTATGTTAATGTGAAATGCAATTATTTATAATTTTGTACAGAATGCAGTTTTTAAAAACCCCAAGTCTGAGCTGCTTGTATCAGGAAGTGAGTCAGTTTTGGTCTGCTTTGATTACTTGGCAAGCTCATATCCCCTTGCTGTTATGTACATTTTAGTCTGCATGTCCATCACTGGAACTTGAATATGATTATGTTTGGCCCAGTAGGTTCATGTCTTTTAGAACTATAACATTACTTCACTTGAGCAGTTATTAGGGCTGCAGAGATGTAACTACAATTGCTAAATGGGATAATGCAAAATGAATGAAGCGAGAGAACCCCTGGAGGCTTCTTGATGTTTACTCTTTCAAGTAATGCACTCGGCTAAGTCTGTCAGCTCATCACAACAGAGAATTATTTAGGGAACCGTGTGAACAGTATTGCTTCACAAGTCTTACAGCTACCCAGAATATAAAGTGTGTATTATACAATGCAACTCAGACATTTCCCTGTTTTCTGCAAACCACTCTCACTACAATGTTTTGTCTCATCACAGCAGAGCAAATGCAAAAGCAAAGACATAAAGTAGCAGCACATTGTTGTGCTTTATCTGCTATTTGCAAACTATTTACTGGTATAATGAAAGGTAAATTACTAGGCTTATTATCACTTACATTCTTCTGAGGTTAGACTAAGACTGTGACATTTCATACTTACACAGTGTCTTTTAATAGGTCAGCCACAGTAATGCCATTGCTTAATGTTGCTATGTGTTTTAACTCTGGATATATTTATGCAAAAATAATTAGCTTCACAGCATTATAGGTGTGTGAGCCCTATGCTTCAACTTAAGGATGTGCAATCCTCATGAAACAACTAAGATCACTTGCAGGAAGAATTGGCACAATTTTTTTGTGGAATTCTTACACAAATGCTTAAAAGCCACCCATACAGTATTATCTATTGCTAACAGAATAGAAATATATTTTTGAAGTGAACGGAATAGAAATATATATTTGAAGTGAAATATAGTATATACGATTTAATAGAGCAATCTTTTTTTTTTTATTATAAAGTAATAAAAGGTTTGATCTTCCAAAGTCAGGGAAGATCAAGGCACATTTTCTAGAACTCTTCTAGAAGACACTTGGAGAAGAACGCTTCAAGGCCAGGTGGAACAAGAAGTAGCCATCAACTATTCCCCTGAACAGGGAAAAACTTCTGATGTTCAGTAAGAGGAGGAGGTAATAGGAAGTCACAGACCAGCCTGTAACCTTCCAAAGTGTAGTAAGGCAGAAGAGCTATACATGTGCCATGGCATAGTAAACCAAGCCAATAACATTTACCAGGACACACAGTGGCAGCTGCACCCTGATCTCTGGACTATCAGGAAGCAGAACTTCTTTTGATCACAGAATCCCACAGTCCCCAAATGGGTCAGGTTGGAAGGAACCACAGTGGGCCATCTGGTCCAGCCTCCCTGCCCAAGCAGGTTACAGACAAGCATTCCTAAGGATTGTCTCCTTCCAGTCACAGCTATCAACACTGAACTTTTAAATGTATAATTTGGGCAACAAATGTGTCTCTCTCAACGGCCTTCACACCATCTCAAATGTTATATGTTAAAGCCTACGCACTGTGAACAGGAAGTGGGAAGAAAAGGTGAATTGTGTAACTGTGGTTTAAGGAGATAGAGGTCAAAAAATCATCTTCTTTTTTAAAATTGGAATAAAATATTGGAATAGGCTTCTTAGAAAGGTTATATAGTCTCCATCCTTGGAGATTTTTCAATATCTACTTGGACAATGTCTTGAGCAACTCCAGTTTAATACTGGCCTTGCTATAAGGAGATGTGCCTGGATGATCTTAGATTCTCTCTCATAGGATGATTCAGTGGTCCTATGATTTTTGTGGTCAGACAGGCTGACTGTAAGCCTAACTTTTACCTTTGGCACCAATTACAGATGAAAATAATTCAGTCTTCTCAATGTGTCTTTTACTGGATCAGACAATGGAGGAATGAGTGACTGAGGTTATAGGTTTTTGCTGGAGGATGTCAGTACAGGCAGAGTTGCTGTTTGCTGAAGTCCTGCAATGGAAGTTTTACCTTTGAAAATAAATTCACAGATTCCAGAATTATTTTGGTTTCACAGGAATGAACCTGATGTAGAGTCTTAGAGCACAGTGTCAGGAATGCTTTGTTTCCATTTTCTCCTGAACCTTGGCACAGAGGGGACAAAATATGCCACAATTAGCTTGTGTCTCTTCTCTGAAGGCTCCAACCTGCTCATTTTGAAAGAATTGGAATCAGAGACTTTGATGTCAGTGTCACAACGGCAAAATGTACAGATTACTATTTCCTTAGGTTTTTTTGACTGCTATTACTGTAATTCTTTCCTTTCACTTATATCTTATTCCACTGATGTGTCTGAGGACAAACTGTTAATGTAGTTACATGGTCTGGGTGACAAAGCTCCATTGTGAAGCAGTCAGTTTGCTAGTCTATGTTTAGCATTGCTGTGGTTATTTATTATTTATTCCCATCTCATCATCCTATTACAGGCAATAAATATATAAAATTGCAGAGCCTGATGTGTTCCTTGACTGTCCCCAAAGTCAATACAGTCAAATTCATATCCAGGTGAATGATGAAATATTAAAATAAATATGCAACAAGCATCCATAGGAAATGCTACTTCAGTCTTCAGTCCTGTGTTGTGTTCAGACAGAGAAGGCATTCCCTGATGAAAAAGCTTCTTAGCATCAGGCTTTGTTGCTGTTGACTTGTTTTGGGGGAATGAAGATGTTTAATTCAAATGTGCACAGGAAACCATAATCTAAGCATTTCTTTTTCCCTACCTCTGAAGGAAAACCAGAAAACTCTAATTACAAGCCTGCTTTCATAGGTAGAGAAAGTATAGTTTACATGCTTCTTTCATATATGGCATTACTCCTCACTCCTTTTTCCCCCCTTCTGCTGACAAAAAGAACTCTTGTCTTCATTTCTTTCTTCACATACTTTACTTTTCCAGGTCTATTAAACATTTCCTAACTCTTGTTTATCTAGGTGACTTATAAGAACTTCCTTAAATAAGCTTATTTTTTTCATATCTTGATATTTAATATATTAGCCTCACAATGGCTCCGTGGACTGAAATTGACTATAATTCCCAAGCAGGAAAATTGAGCACCAGTCCTACAAAATAATAGAGCTACCTGGGGTAGGAGCTGGATATATAAACCAGTGAGAGGATTTTAACATCTCTTCTTCCACAGAAGACCTTAATCATCAAATAATGGTTTGTTCCATGGGGATCTGAGTGAAGGAAGGAGATATAATCCAAACCTCCTCTGGAAGCTGTGCAGCTATTTAGAAAATAATGTCACTGCATCATGGAAAGCACAACTAAGTCCTCTATGCTTAAGCATAGAATGCTTAAGGAGCTCAGGCCTCTCAGTTCAGTGCAGATTCCTCTTATGAGATGAGAGAGCTCCATTACATGTGGCATTGGTTTCTCTACCTTTGCAGATTCCTGTGGCTCCTTTTGGCTTCCTCTGGCTCCTGTTCCCAGCCAATAACGTGGTGGTACTATCTTATCCTTTGTCAATCCTCAAGCTCAACATCTGGAGCCCCAAGCAACTCTGTTAGAATACAAATAAATAACAATAGAATTTCCAGACTGTATCTGATTTGTCCTTAAGGCATTGTCCCTGACCCTTCAGTCTCTTACTACGTGAATTCAAGGAAAAACATTTTCCTCTGACAAAAAAACCCTACCCAACCAACCAACCCAAAAAACCCCACAATCAAAACCCCCCAAAACCAAACCTGAGCTATGGAATTAGTGAAATCGGTATATTCATCATGAAGTCTCAACTTTGTCATAAACCCAAATTTTGGATGATCTAGAATATTAGAAGCATTTTTAAAAGATTCTATGCTGTTGCTTAAAAATTTAGAAGGTTCCTTCTGTAAGTACACTATGCCACCACAGTGCACAGAACAGGAATGACAATTCACTGCTTTCCAGATTGCATCACAGTTGTTTTTTTATCTTCTGATAAAAACCACACAGAAATTGCAAGGAGAGAGTAAAAACGATAATACATGATATCAAGTCAAATGTTTCACGTACTTAAAAGGCAGTCAAGTCTAAGCAAGCAAAATCATCAAAACATCTCTGGCACCACCTGCAGAAGTAATTCAGTATTAGCTTCAAGGATTTTCTGTTGAAAGAAAAAAAAATTAAATAAAGACAGAAAATTGAAGAGGATTGCCCCTCTCCCCCCAATAAATAAATAAATAAATAAACAAAGAATTTCAGGAATTAGAACTATATGGATGCTCAGCCCCCTCCTGATGAAGTGCTGCTTATTAGTAGCTGCTGTGCTTTCCATGCAGCATATTCAAACTCTAGTGTGCTTACATGCTTGTGAATGTTCTCCANGGACAGTGGCAGTGAGTTCCTCCTCAGGACATAGGCAGATTGCCCCCTTGCAGGGCTAACGAGCTCTGCCTGCCCGGGGAGTATCCCCGACCGGGAATCGAACCCGGGCCCCGGCAATTACTGTGCCGTATCCTTAACCACTACACCACCGGGGCTCCCAAGCAACTCTGTTAGAATAAAAATAAATAACAATAGAATTTACAGACTGTATCTGTTTTTGTCCTTAAGGCATTGTCCCTGACCCTTCAGTCTCTTACTTCGTGAATTCAAGGAAAAACATTTTCCTCTGACAAGAAAACCCTATCCAACCAACCAACCCACCCAAAAACCCCACAATCAAAAACCCCCAAAACCAAATCTGAGCTATGGAATTAGTGAAATCGGTATATTCATCATGAAGTCTCAACTTTGTCATAAACCCAAATTTTGGATGATCTAGAATATTAGAAGCATTTTTAAAAGATTCTATGCTGTTGCTTAAAAATTTAGAAGGTTCCTTCAGTAAGTACACTATGCCACCACAGTGCACAGAACAGGAATGACAATTCACCGCTTTCCAGATTGCATCACAGTTGTTTTTTTTATCTTCTGATAAAAACCACACAGAAATTGCAAGGAGAGAGTAAAAACGATAATACATGATATCAAGTCAAATGTTTCACGTACTTAAAAGGCAGTCAAGTCTAAGCAAGCAAAATCATCAAAACATCTCTGGCACCACCTGCAGAAGTAATTCAGTATTAGCTTCAAGGATTTTCTGTTGAAAGAAAAAAAAATTAAATAAAGACAGAAAATTGAAGAGGATTGCCCCTCTCCCCCCAATAAATAAATAAATAAATAAACAAAGAATTTCAGGAATTAGAACTATATGGATGCTCAGCCCCCTCCTGATGAAGTGCTGCTTATTAGTAGCTGCTGTGCTTTCCATGCAGCATATTCAAACTCTAGTGTGCTTACATGCTTGTGAATGTTCTCCAGGAAATGATTAAGTGACAAGATACAATCTGTAATGTGAGGAAATCAGTCTTTACTATGAAGAACTTTCTTTCTAGTACTGGAAGACTACATATATAGATTAATCACATTTTCACAGCTGGATTTTTGAATAGAGCCTCATTAAACCGGTATAAATATACATCGTATTGTTGTGTATGTTTTTGGTTTTTTCATCAGCATCAAGATCACTTTGGTACAGAAGAATGCTGTTTCATTATATCCACTCCAGCTGTGCTCTTCTTCCAAAGTCCTAGCACTTGCCAAATATAAAACTTAGTACTTGCTCACAGCAGTAAGTTGGTAAAGCTTGATTGATTGAAAGATAATATGAGAACAGAGTAGATAAGGGAAAGCATAAAATGAACTTTAGAATAAAGAAAATTTTGGTCACAAATATTTTTTGTCTCTTTGCTATTCACTAAGGGTGCTCTGCTTATTACCATACAATGAAAGGAAAAAAAAAGTTTTAACCAAAATAATGAAGTACAGCAGAAAATCCCAGAGAACATCATTATGGTTGTGTAAAAAGGCACAGGAGGAGCAGGTTATACAGATGATACTGTGCTCAGAGCTCTATGAGGAAAGTGTTTCACAGTAACAGTGATCTGAAAAGCTCAGTAAGAGCTTGTGCTTTAAGTATGAGTACAAATCTTAGTGAAAATAAAAAAAATTAGGTCAGTGATGTTAAAGGCAAAATATGTCTTTAATTTAATCAGGGTCAAATTTCATTTGTGGATTCCTTAGAGGTAAAACAGGTATTTTTATGTCTTCCAGACATAAAGGCTGTGGCACACCCGTGAAAGCAGGAGTCAGCGTAGACCCTCAGGGGTTTGCAGTCCCAAAGGAGGCAGCTGCTGGGCTGGATGCCCTCCTGGAGGCAGCCAGGACTCTGCTGGCAGATGAACACCTGCCTGGCAGGTCTGGTATACCCTCTGAACTGTTCATGCTTAGCTGTATCAAGTCTGCAGCATCTCTGTGTCAGGCTGGGCACCTCACTGGGCACTTAGAGACTCTAAGCCAAGTTTCAATAGACTTGTGGAGTATCTTAGCCAATATCTCTGGTTTTCAAGGTGTTTTATATTTTGCCAGCTAGCATTTTGTCCCTGAAGTTATTGTGTAGTCTCCAGGTAGGTATAAGATTCAACAGAATTGCTGTATATATTCATATTTATGTTCTTTACCATTTTTATGAGTATATAAAATGTTTATAAGCATTCTTTTTTGATACTCTTTATTGAAAGTAGCCCCCTGATGAAATAATTTCAGTTGATTGCAGACTGATGTAACTCAGAGGGAAATTAGACTTGAGATTGATTTTACATCCTTACATCTCCTCACAGATTTTTCTTTTTTACCTAAACCAAATTGTATATAACCATTACATTTTGAATTGAATGAGTAATTATTAAACTGGAGATTGTTATGATCCCATTAAAATAAGCCTATTCTTGTAATAAAAGCAATGATTCACTGTTCACAAGTGAGTTTAGACCACTGACGTTAAATGCTAATCCTTCCGCCAAACCAGAGCTAGAACGATTTTCTTCGTGAGCTACAATTTAAAATTCCAGTAAACAAACAATTTAAGCAGTGTAGGAGTCTCACAAATATCAGTAACTGGTGAGACCAAGTCCCATATTGTCACAGAGGGCATTGGAGAGTATATAATCCCATCCAGAGTGTGGGGAAGTAAAGGAGAGCTTTAGCTGATGGTCTGCAGAGTGTTATCCAGGAAGCATCCATTTTCATGCCATGGAAACAAGGGTGGAAAAGGAAGGGCATGACAGCCTTGTTTTTCAGTGGGTTCTTCCAGGTGCAGCATGTTATATTTTAACAAAAGCAACATGCATTTTTTTGTGGGTGAACAGTTGACTACTACTGACATTATCTCCTTCTAAAAAATCCCAAAAACCAAAACAAAAACCCAAAAAAATCTGTTGAATGACTGTAACAGAAAAAAAAAATATGGAAAAACCAATCTCTTGTCTATTTTCAGTTCACTTGCTTTGTACATTTGATAGCACTTTTGATAATGTCATTTTCACTTTCTTCTCCAAATTAGTATGTCTTCTTTCTTCTTGAGGAAGAAAAGTTTATGTCAATCAGACTCTAGTTACCTACTCCATATGATCACATCCATAGCAACTACTGTTACTTAAGCTGGATTTATCTAGTGTATGTAAGGTCAAAACAAAAAGTTGCTGGTGAAACTGCAATTTCTTTCATTACAAGAAGTTTTTGTAGAGAATAAGTCAAGTTTTGCATGCTCTAGGTGGGTTTCATTCAATTAATTTGGTATTTCAATAAATATGGGTCACATAGCAGGTTTTGCAACAATTTAATAATGCTTTCCTTTGATTGAGACGATGATTTTAAATTGTTCACGTAGCAGTAAAGAGATCTTCCAGTTACAACTCAGCTTCCTGCCATCCATGGATTAGGTGGTTTTTGGGATGCTACAGAACATGATTTCCACATAACTGTTTTCCTCTGAATTCCTGGATTTGCTGTAAATGTCACTAGTGAGAGGGAAGTGATCTTATACTCTTGACTGAGTAGTTTTTTGGCAGACTTCTTAGCAACCCTGCATACTCTCCGTGACAGAGTGTTGATTTTCAGTCTTCCTATGAGATTCAGTAAGGATGGAGAAAATTGTTTTCTTTTTCTCTTTTCTTTTGTTTGGAAGCAAGTGTTTCCAACACTGCTCTTGTCATATTGGCAATGAATATTACACTTTTGTTTTAGGAAGCAGATGCTCCTCAGAAACTTTTTACTGATTTTATAAGTGAGGTTACATTATGTTTTATTCTTCTTCTTTTTTTTTTTTTTTTTTCCCTTAGGAGCCTATTTAGTATAGTATGATCCTCTGACAAAACATTACAATTATATCACAAATTCAATCAATGGGCTTGAAGAGTAAGCAATGAGAAATTTGTATGATGCCACAATCTCTGACTGTGGTGACTCATGCCCCAACAAAGAAGATGAATGATTTTAGTGATAATATCCAAGTGGAGTATTCCACTAAACTCATGGCACTGACTCATTGCTTGATTAGATATGGCACACAACAGCTCCAGTGAGCAGAGAGGGAGCCTTCAAGGCTTTTCTTATCACAGACCTTCAGAAAACTCTAGAAGGTAGCTGATCCATTCTTATAGTTCCCACTGTCATCTATACCTCATTTTTTCACTGCATTGATATTTTATAGCTCTTCCAAAATACATTTACAATAGGTAGATGTATCAATGCCACTCTTAGACATGCAAGTTTAAGCTAGTTTTTAGCTAATTGTGGTCATCATTAGAAAGAGTTATAGGTTTCAGAAGTTACTTGTGGATTACACACTTGTCTGAAACTTAAATCCACACATATGCATGTATGTAATCCAACATAAATATATTACAATGTATTTCTGATTTCAAAAAAACTGGAAGCATGACAAATCTGTATCTTGAAGCAGCAAATTAATAACTTTTGAAACTGAGAAATTTAAAGGGATATTTTCATCCTTCTTTATCCTGAAGTTTGAAAAATTATATTGCTTTGTGTAGAGTAGACTGGACATGTTAACTATCTCACATAGCATATTGCTAATAAAAATATAATAATCAAAGTACTCACAGCCTCATAGAAGTGAAATGGCATCTCAGCCTAAATTAGCAGAAAACAGCTGGAAAGAGATTCTATTTCATAAATTAAAATACCAAAACGTCTTTTGTAGTGATGAAGAGATACTACAGAGCCTAATAATACATGTGGTAAAATTTGCCATAACAACATCACTTTCTAAGAAGGTAAGATTTTAGGCAATTTTTTTGCTAAGCCTAACTTAAAATTTATTGTAATTAAAGCCTTTTCCGACTCCAAGGGGAAAAGCAGCTCACTCATTTCCTCTCTTCAGCAGTCTTTCATAAATCATAAGTGTTCCATGTCGTGGCTCAGACTTCACTTTCTTCCACTCAGCAAATCCTCCATATCCTTCATGAAGAGCAGGACTTCAAACCTCCACAGCACTTCAAGCAATTTTTGAAGAGGTGGGAAGATTACATGTCATGTAGGCTGTGACTCTCTTCATGTGCTCCAGGCTGTCCATCTGTAGCTCTGGAGCATGGTACCATTGTGTCAATATCCATTGTATTGGCCATTATAATCCTAAAATATTTCATTTCCAAAACTGACGGCTTTTCAGTTCTCCATTCTGTACTACTGAAGTAGATTGTCTAGGTCAATCTTCCACTTACTTTGTTATTTACCATAGTGCTTTAAAACTTTTTTTTCCCGTTCGTCAAGACCATTTTGAGTTCTATTATTCTTTCAATACATGTGCAGTCCTTCCCTTATTGAAGATCATTGTCTGCATTTTTTCTAGTTTCTTATTTGCAATTGTTCCAATTCTTTGATTTATTAATACTGTTTCTTACAACTCTAAAATGAATATGAAAAAATTATCCTGCTTCTGCTGATCCCTAAGCAGCTCATTAAGTCTGAACTACAAAGTTGAAGCATTTAAAAAAACCCACACAAAATGTTTACATATTATTAATCAACCCAAAATACACTCCTGGACACAGAAGACAATATAATTTTCCATTAGGTAATTAATATAAAGAGCATCAAAATAGTCTAAATGATTGCATGAGCAACTGGTTTTTAATTTTGACTAACCGTTTTTTACTTATAGCAAAACAAAAAACAAACCGGTTTTTGCAGTCAAATAAAATTCTCATTAGACTTATCCAGAACATCAATTCGGGCATTTGGTTTGTTTATTATTCTTGGATTTTCCTATTATTCAAAAATGAACATTGAGAAAACATATAATTGAAATACTTCTTTTAATTAATAAATTTTTTCCTATTTTTTTCATTTTCATTACTTTCTGAAACCAGTGATGGTTACTACATTACTTTTAAAAAGAAACCTTACAATGAGAGGGTTAAATGCTGAAGTAAGTTCACTAAGAAGCTTGTGAAATCTTCAACCTTAGAGACTTTCAAAACTCAACTAGACAAGGTCCAGAACAGCTGGATCTAATTTTTCATCTAACCCTGCTTTGAATAGCAGGTTGAACTATACCCCACACAGAGTTCCTTTCCAGTCTATATTTTCCTGTAATTCTATGTAAATTTAAGGAAGGACATGCATATTAGGATGGAAAAAAGCAGAAATTTGCCTACTTGATAAATGTCAGTACCCATTGTTCCAATATTCATAAGCTAGTATTGTTGTGCCTGTTGTGCTTGTTAAGCACACAAACAGATGTGTTTATTAGCAGAAGGCAGGATGGGCACATGTTGGTGTGATGCCTTCTGAAAGCATCTGCAGCAGAAGCCACTCGGCAGGGCCTGCAACACACACTCACCCCACACACACTCACCGCGGGTAGCTCTTAATATGGTCGACAGCAGAGAGGCAGGAAGGGTCTTTGTATGGGGTTCCACGGAGATGTTTATTCCTGCAGTTCCAGTGACAAAGACAAGCCTCCTGGGAAGGTCCAGGTTTAAGTACAGGGGCAATAGGGGCGGAGAGAGCACCAGGGACCAACCATCAGAGGGGCAGGGGCAGTGCACAGGCAGGGCTGGGGTATGGCAGCCAGTGGGGAGCAGGGAGGGGCCGAGGGACAAGGGCCAGAGGGCCGACTTGGGACACAGAACTGGGGTACATTAACATAACACAACAGGGTACCCTGGGAAAAGTCTTGCTTTCTCACTCTGACCTAGGGAATGTTTCTCCTACTAGGCTCCATTCCCTTGTGTGGCAGGCTCACCGGCCTCCACAGGCACAGTTCTTGAACATCTCACATGATTGCAGGGACAGGGACTGATGTCCCATGGGCCAGACACACAGTCCTGGACTATAGGCAGGGATAGGGAAGACATGGGGGTGGCAGCAGGGACTGTCAGGGCTGGCTGCACCCTCCCCCTGGACTCAGCACACCTGGGTCTCATGCAGCATAAAAATGACACCCATCAGAACAGATTACAAAGCTTCAGCACCATGGTGTCAAGGCACCACACAGCTGGGGTGTGAGAGCCCTGCTGTTGTTTGACTACGGCCAGTGAAACCCACCCCAGTGAGCACATCCCAGCAGATGAAGGGGATGGAGCCCAGGGGGATGCAGCCAGCAGCTGTGTCTGCAGCAGCCAGCAATGCCAGCTCTGAGCCATGTGCATCTACCTCAGCCTCTTCTGCTGGGCCTGGGACCAAGGTTCTCCTCCCGGCCCTGTCCCTGCACACAGCAAGGAGGAACCTGGCTGTTAAGCCTTGCACTGGAGAGAGTGCATGCTAATAAACCTGTACACCCAGTGTGGCTCCTAGAAGGGGAGGCAGAGTGATGTGCAGCAGCATCACCTGAGGTCAGGGGCGACAGGTGCCACTTGGTGGGTGTCAGAGGTGTTCTGATTGCAACCATGCTCTAGTGCTTGCAATGGAATTTGGCAGTCTTGTCACAGCATTTCTGCTGCCAAAGTGTCCTGGCATGCTGTTATTAACGGCTTCAGGAGCTGCCATCCTCAGCTTACACACTTTGGTAGATGTTGCCACTAAGGCTTTACTCTTCACTAAGAATGTATTCAACTGTTCATCCAAGTAAGTCTCTGTGTACCAGGGTGTGAAAATCTACACCAATGAAGGGCACAATTTTGTTCAACTTGCCTTTTTTATTATTATTATCCAAAGCTCTTTCCCTTTTTTAATGACTTCACTCTCACCTAAATATGTCCAGCAGGGGATTGACATCACGTTCTTGGAACTCCATACTGAATTGTACATAGAGTATCTCACCCAAATCAGTGTTCCTGGTGTTTCCTAGAAGCAGTAGAAAATTTTCTGGTAAACCTTTCCTAAAGGAAAATATTTTAAATTTTTTATCTTCCATCTTCCCACTGCAACTAACCATCTTGTCTGAGAGATGAGCAACAACCTATGGGAAAATATCTTAGAAAATTCCCTTTTAACAAATACTCTGTGAAGGTGTGTGTATCGAAAAACCTGCTTCCAACCTCCAAAATCTCTTTGAAATGTACTTCATAATGTATCTGAGCTTGAATTCACTGAGTTGAACAGCTTTACTTTTGCTCAAGGACAGTGTCATGGTTAACTAATGATCAGCCAGATCTTCTGAAGCAAAAAAAAGTTACGGTTAAAATCTATGAAGAAAAAAATGAGATCAACACATAAATTATAAGCTATAGTTTGCAGCTATATAGACACTCAATAATTTCAGTCCACCAGCTTTTCACATCTTTTTTGCAAAGGAAGTGTGTCAGCGTCTCCTGATAGGGGCTGTCTCTCAGCACACACTGTGGCCTCTCTGCTTTTCCAGGCTTGTTAACCAGAAGTGATTAAGGTGTGTTATCCCCTGGACCTCAGTCGAGGTGATACTTCCACAGATTTAGCACCTGCAAGAATGATTTGATTACCCTCCAGTGACTCCAGTTCCTAGAGGAAATGATTTTGTTAGGCACAGATTGCAACAGTATTAATGGTTCATTCACTTACTGCACTGCTCATGTCTGAACGCACTTTTCTTTAAAATGCTCATTCCTCCAAAACAACACCTCTCTCAGGTTAGCCCAAGGTGTAAGCAGACTGTGTGTGTAACATGCATGTATTCTAACATGCTCTAATTCTCCACACAAAGAGAGAGATTGCCTGCAATATGTCCCATTTGCCCTGCAGCATTGCTGATAATGCTGTGAATTAAATTAGCTCAAATTAACCTAGTTTGCCTGTACAGCTCACATTCTTCCCACTTGGCATGTTTTACTTTCACTTAGACAATCTGCATAATTATAAACCTTCAGCTGATTCCTACTATATTGTAAGAATTGTCGAAATCTCATTGCACATTTTGGAGCTCTAGTAAATGCAGTAAGCAGAAGTCCAGATGTTCAAATCAGCAAGATATGACATGGCAATTCACTCTCAAAAAATAAAATAGAAGTGATCAAGAAAAGACATGGATAAATTAAGTAAAAAATAGAACCAACAGTGGCAGAACAAGATTTTTTTTCCTCCACTCTCTTCAGTGAGATTAGCAGCGAATTTTTGCTTCCTTACAGGATCATTATGAATTTCAGATTCTAGCATCTTTGTATTCCTCCCAGTAAGATTGCTCTGTAGAAGACATAATAATTGCTCAGTGTAACAGTGGTAGAGTATAAGAGATCAGGGGTATAAGATTTCTAAAAGAACAGAAAAAGTTCGATCATGAAACAGTGAAAAAATTAGAACTTTTTATTCCACACCATCAGGAGCTAACGGGTGAGATTACACAGGTAAGAAACACTATAAAAGAAATTAGCCTCTATAAATGAAAACAAGGACACGTTATAATTAGAAAATGAGACTTCATTGGAAGAAAATAGAAGTGAAAAGCTCACTTTTGTTTTCTAACTTTCACATTTTAAATGCTTACTTAATTTTTCACCTCTGCTGGTAATAAAATACAAGATATAATTCACAGAGTCCCAGAAGAGTCATGGCTTTTTTTATTAAAAAAACCTCCTGACAACAACAATAACAACAACTAAAGGAGAGGCTAGAAATACGAAACTTGTGGTGGTTTTTTTTCTACATCAAAGTTCTTCCCAGATAGTTGCACTAGCCGAAGTGTGTTTTTAGTTGTTAGGTGATTAATTTTAAAATTTCCCAGAAAATTTTGAGACCTTACAGCCAAAAGGTTGCATGACAAGGAAACAATATTTTGCAAAGGCTCTCATGGTGTTAGATGAAAAACAGTGTTTCGACAGCCTAACAATAGTAACCTGGGAATAAGTGTCTTGTACAAGCAGCCTGGTTTTATTTTACAGTTAAAGCTGATTTTTGGCAGAAAGGCAAAATTGTAAATGCTGAATATAAAAGAGGTATTTATGACACCATTGTAATGAAGATTTCTCCATGCAATGAAATTTAGTATAGCAAAGGGGTTCTCCAGTAACTGTGCAGATAAAATAAAATAAAATTAAAAACAATTAAACATTGTTAACCCTTTCAATTCTTACAGAATAAACAGTTAGAAGTTAAGATCTAAAATGCATCTTTTAATTGCTTATTAAACTTTAAAAGTTACATACTAAATATGGAAATGTCATATGTAAGCAATATATATTTAATTATTCATAGATGTTTAAATTTACTGTTTTAAGTAACCTACCACCAATGACTAACAGAAAAATAATTCAGATGACGCTTTTTTGCAGCCACATCTAACATCTTTGTGACATATTTTTTCAGTGACTTGGAATTCATTTAACTACATAGTGTACTGTGTTTTCTTGCTCCAAGATAGATTTAATGTTAGTTCATACTCTCAGGAAAAGAGTAAGTGACCCTTTGCTTCCCATGCTAATGGTCACCTTCAGGTGGGGAGCAACTGCTATCTGCTGACTGAGAAAAGCATCTTCTCACATCTCTCTCTCCCCCTGAGAGACACCCCTAAACTTTGTATGTGTTATCTATATGTATAGAATGTAGTAACCTTTACTAATCTTTCTGAGTTTTTTTCAAGGTCAGTGAAAGCAATGTCATGCACAAGAGCAGAGCTTTAGGATTTAATACAATTTGTGGCAAATAAAGCACAATCAATTGTTCAGAAATATTGTTCAGGCAGCCCACCAGTCATTTTCACATCTCCCTTATGCGAGGATGAAAAGCATATTGGCTGTGGTGAGATACAGCACCCCTTTTCCACTTGGAGTCTTCCAGCACTTGCTGCCCACCAGGAATTCATGCACTGTGGGTGTGCAGCTTCTCTTCCCAGCTAGCAGGAAGAGCAAGAGCAGTGTCTGATAGGACCTGAAGACAACTCCTTCTATACTGCACCCACTCAGAGGACATCCTGCAGCAAATGTCTTTCTCACCCTGCCTTCGATGGTGCTGTATTTAATAGTGTGGCTGTGACCTTCTCTGTCATCACATTTCAAACATTTGTGTTTCTAACATGACAATGTGAAACTTTAGTTAGCTACTTGTCTATAATTTTGTTATCTGATTCCTTTCAATTTTCAACCAAACAAAACTAGTTATTGCTAGAGGCTGTTGTTAAGATGAAGGCTACCTGAATTTTATTGTCAGAATTTTGGGGATGGAATGAGACTGGGACACACACACACACACACACAAGGACTATGTGCATATAATCAGAGAACAAATGGGGGAAGTCTTATGCATTACTGAGGGTGGTGCTCCCTTCACTGCTTAAGCAATGCCCCTCCTGAGGTAATCATAGCTAGTCTCAGATTTTAACCTCAAACTGTAAGAGAATTTTAGGCATAACTTTGACCTAAAAGTTGTGAGCTGAACTGTTCTACTTTTTATAGTTAAAGGAAATGAGAAATTTTAAGGTAATGCTAGTAGAAGTTCTCACATTGAAAAAAAAAAATTCTCATCTTGATTTTACAATTTTTGATGTATACTATACATCTTTGCTTTCAGGTTTTTGGAACAATGCATAAAATCCCAATCCAACTTTCCCTTTTTTTCCCAGAAAAATAATCTGGCCAATTTCAGACATAATTTTGGTTGGGAAAAGCAACTCATAATTTGTAACAACTGTAATATACCTATTCAAACCAAAATTACAAACCTTAAAAATTCATCCATTTTTCAAAATACCTTTACTGCCTATGTCTTTGCCAGATCTTCAGGCAAAATTTCGCAGTAGGACTGACACAAGTGAAACAATAACACAGCAATACATACAACATTGATGGACATTCAGAAACACCTGTGCATCAAGACTTAATTTATATTCTCATAGCAAAAAATTCAGGTATCAAGAATATTGAAACCAACCAAGTGGAGCATTTAATAGTACAGAGTAAATAATGTGTTGGAAAATGATGATATCCTGTATATTTCAAGGCTTCAGCTTTCTCATGTGTTAAAGTAATCAATACCACATGCACTATAAATGTCAATTACTATATATGAAGTTTAATGTAAATTTTCCCTCTTGCAACAAGAAAACAATATTATGTAAACCTGGAGAAAAGCCACGAAAAAGCACTAAAATATATTCAACAGTTAAGCAGGAAAAACCTATCAACAAATGCAAGAATAATGATAATTTAAGCTGTTACAAGAAGATTAGCAATAGTCCTTCCTTGCCATATGCATGTAGTTATTTTTACTGTACATATTAACATTCATCACCTCACAATTTCCCATGTATATGAATAATTATAATCAGGAAAGAAACAAGATTATTTTTAAAATTTATGCAAATACCCAAGCATTTTGCAGCACAGTATCTTTTCTTTAAAATTGTACAGCAATCTTTCAAAAAAATAACATAGCTTTAACTCTGAATTGCTTCTACTGTATCTTTTGACACCTTGTTTCAAAGATTCCTTGGGTTTAGCCCAAATATTATGAACATTTAAACTAATGCTACTAATTTTTAAGTGTATTTTTCAGTGCCTTTCTGTTTCTTTAGTAATCCAAATAAAAACCTGTCTATTTCCAGCATGATACTTAAAGAACAAGTTAAAATTTAGTCAAGTGTTCCTTAAAGCATTTCCAAAATATATATCCTCTATTAACATTTACAGGCAACAGAAAATGCAATAGAGAGCCTAATTCCAGAGTATTTGGATGTCTAGACTAGGCACCAAGGTTGGAGAGATCCCAGAGGTGTGACTGCAGGAGCACCTTGTCCCAGCAGGTTAGACTTTGAACCAGGCTTTTTCCCTGTCTAATAACTGAGCTCTCCCTCTTGGAGAGAGAGGAGATTTTGCCTGAAGGAGACAGAAGGAACAGGCTGCCTGAGGAGATCTAAGAGGCTGAGGGTGAGCACACTCCACTGCGGAGAGTTTCAAGCTCATGTCTTACCCAGGCCAGGACTGTGAGTCAGTCTAGTTATATGACTTTCTAAAGGAGGGTCCCATTCCTTGAGCTTTGAGTTATCAGGAGGTTCCCTCCATCTCTTTCTGTCTGATCTTCATGACCAGCAGTTTCAGCTTACACTTTAGAAAGCTCTACCAACAAAAATGTTACTCAAAAGAGCTTATTCCTAAAAACCAATCCAACTCAACCCAAACAAAAAAAAAACCCAAAATATCAGTTCAAATCAATTATCAACATAAACTTCCTCAAAAAAACCCTAAACATCTCCCATTCACCCCCACTTAGGAGGACAAGAAAGTAGACACATTATTTATTCACGTGGAGTTTGTCAAGCATTAAAGTAGCAAATCAGACTGGCATCCATCTATCATTTTAAACAGGGACCAGATAGTCCAGTTATTTACAACATGGTATCAAAATCACATTATTTATGTACTTTGCTTTCCGAGTTGACCTGGGATCATTAAAAGCTTGGAAGAAGCTGAAGAACGTCAACCAGATAAACATTATTGCTACTAAAATTTTTAATGAGTTAAAAACTCGAACTCATTAAGTTTGGAGTTGATCCCATGCTTTTCAGCAGGTTTGCTTAGGCTATAAATACCCAGTGGGTTCAGTTCATCTTCCAAAAGGAAAATGTGGACTATGGCTTTTCTGCATCTCACAAAAGGTGAGTGAATATCCTTGAAGATTAGCCCCAAGCAGAACACACTGTGGAATTTGCCCTGAAGCATTCATTGAAATGATGACATTTCTATGGGGAAAGAAAGTACATCAAAGGCTATTTAACAGTTGTGTTCTTATCAACGTGTCCCACAGCAAAACTTACAAGGTGATGTGTGGTGGGATGCTGGAACATGATTTTTTTGTTACAAACTTTGCAAAGTAACTGCTATTTGCCATAGAGACACAGCATTGGAATGGATTTGGCCTGGACCAACAGTGCCCCGATTTTATTAATTATTCCTCTTAGTACCAGAATATCATAATATGTCTTTATAAATCAATTATTTTTATCCTTCTGAAAAATAAGGAAATATATCCTACACAGTGAAAATACAAGCAGAGTTCTAATGTTCAATAATGACAGTACTGTAGACACAAGGTGGTGTCCACAGTGTATAACAGGTTTCTAATTTATTTATAAATGAAGTAGATAGTCCTAAACTCTAATAAGGGAAAGAGATGATCACTCCTGCCTGGAAAGGGTAAAGAGATAATCATTCCTGCCTGAAAAGTAGGGTGGCAGGGCATAAAATCCTAAAATGAACTCAGAATCAAGAGGGGAAAGCAGTATGTGAGCTTACTTGGTTTCTTTCTTTCCTTCAATGAGAATCTCCTCTCCTCCATCCTCAGTTTGCTCGGAGCCTGTAGGCAGAACCAGAACAGTCAAGTCTGGAAGAAGGTGGAATTCCCTGCTGTGGGAAAACCTACAGAAAGCCCAAGTCACAACCACTGTCCTAAACTACAAACGGGGATAAACAGAGGGTGAGGTCTTGGTTCTGTTCCCAAAAAGGAAGCCACTCAGTACACCCTTTAAAAACTGCATAGGAATCTGTATAAACAAAGATCAGTTCTTTATCATCCAAATTCCTCACTCCCCACTGCTATTGAACATCTTGAGAATTTTTGTTTCTCCTGTACGCTGCCCATAGTAAATTATAATGATGAATTGGGTTTCTGCACACAGAATTACTCTGAGAAGTGGTGAGGTGGTTTTCCTATGGGGATAACAGCCAGAGCGCCAGACAAAGGAGACAAAGGGGAACTGATTTTTGGTTGAGTCCAAAATCTCCAGGAGATGATCCTGGCAACCTTGGGATACACCTGATCTCTACTCCTGCCAGCTGCTAAAATCTTTCTCCTCTCAGATGACCTGAGCATATCAGATCTGGTAAAATGTTTTCTGGTGTAATCCAGACCTGTTCAAAGGTTTTCTCTGTAAGGAAGCCAAGCTGACCCTCAGAAAGGGCTAATGGGGAAAAAGATATTAACCCTCTGTGGGTTAATGACTGATTTGTTATTGGAGCTCCTGAGAATTTTTGTTTCTCCTCTGTGCTGCCCAGAGTGCATCAAGTCATCTTCCCCTAAAACCGCTGAGTGGGCAGGAATTATAGGGGTGCACCAACCCTGTGGCCCTTCTTTGTAGCCAAAGGAGGTCTAATTTGTTACCAATTATCATGTTGTCTTTTTTTTTTTCTCCATTTGGGATATTAGCAATATAGATTAGATTTGTTTTCTATCTTACTCATACCTTATCATCTGTATTTCCATCCCGACCACTAAGAGCATACTATCACATCGCAGAGGGGCTACAATTGCTCTCACACACTTTTTGGGAACCTTTTATCTTTTGTTCCTAAACTACAGTTTGGGTAATCATCACTAAAGTTAATACATTGCATAATGTACAATGTTTAGGAGACATAAGATGTCTTGAAATCTTGCTATAGTGCAGTGCTTATCAGTAATTTCAAAATGTAAATCTCACTTGAGAGGAAAATACTAAGTTTTCAGAAAATTAGGAGGGAAAAAGGGAGTATTCCCAATGGCTCCCCTCTAGTCTCTACTGTCTTCTGTATCTCCTCGCTGTCCATCTTGTTCCTTGTAGGTATCTCAGTGCTAGTGCTTTGGCAAATTATTTCTGTATACAGTTATTTTTTTCATTTTGGTATAATTTTGTCATAAAAACTTACTGCTAGTTCTGTGCAGAGACTTCCCAGTGTTAACTGAAGTGCTGCTTGAGGGAGGGAATTGCTGGCATCACTTTAATGTAGGGGCAATCAATACAAACTTGCAGAGTGAAATACATTGGATCCATTACCTCCCTGCCTAACCAAGAAAGAACTAAAAAAAAATTAACTTGAGAGATCACACTGAGATAGATACTAACAAAAGAAATTTTCAGAGAGTTTTAAAAAATACTGGTCTATCCTGTCAGCCTAAGGCCTGTCTATACACCTCAATTACCCAAATTGCTTATGTGCTGGCTCTCAAACTGCTCAACAGAGGAACGAATCTGGGCCCACCAAGAGATCAGCCTAAATTCAAACCCTTCTGGTTAAGGAATTGGAGCCTCAGGGTATATAAACTGAAACAAGCCTAATGGGCTAAACCATGCCATAAATACCTGCTTTAAAGTAGTAAGGGAAAAGTCTATCCCCTGTGATTAAATAGGTCTGTGGAGAAGCATTTTGCAGTAGCATGGCTGCTACTGCAGCCATGTGTTAGGGCATTATAATAACACAGCATCTGCTCCTTTATATTCTTCTTTATAGCTCTGACTTTCCGAGAGATGTTAGTGATTACCTCACATCTTTATTATATAAAAAGAGTCGTTTGCCAGTTCAGTGTTCAGGAAAAAAAGTTTTTGTCAGTTACTCATCAATTTGCTCATCTGTTTGTCCTATGCAACATGATGATTTCAAGTCTGCTGACACTGTTACCCAAGGGAGTATGATTCATGCAATAATCTTCCTTCCTTCCTGTCTATTTCTTTTAAATTTGCTGGAACTTTAATACATCCCATACATATTTTTCACCTTAAACTATTCTATCCCTAATAGCACTACATTCATTCGTTCATTTAACTTTTAAAATGTTATTTTCGTATTTTAGATAGGAGTTTTATGAGAATGAGACCAATTCTTTCAATTAAGATGGCATACCATTTTGGTTCTGTACCCTTAACATCCCATTCTTGCCAGTGTTGCCTTTCCCTGGTCTTAAAACTAAAGGCAAAACATGGTTATGGGGAAAAAGGTATTTTTATTTTATTTTACCTCAGTATTTATTTAAGGATCCTTAGGTGCAGCACTTTTTCCAGGTGGAATGTGCCGAAGTGCACCCCAAAATGCAGACACCAAAATGCACACCCCGAAAATGCACACACATACAATACATCGCAAACATCATTTATAGGCCTTGCAAATTAACATACCTATCAAAGATTCCCCAATGAGAGACTTGAATGAATTCCCCATTCTGAGGAATCTCCCCCCTGGATGGGCCTGTCTTAGTTTACAGAATGTGTTCTAGAAAGGACCTTGGTGTCTGAGCTTTCTGACCCCTGACTGGGAGGCTTCCAGGATGTTTGGTCTCCTGCCCTAACAGAACAGTGGTCTCAGCTCAGTTATCAGACTTGAAGAATTACAAGTATGTGAGCTAAAACCACTAACAATACATGAAAACTATATAAAAGAGTACATAAAAGGGGAATAAAAGAAAAGGCAAAAAATCATCCTGGCATCACCAGGATACCTATTTTCTTTTTCTCTTCTCTTGTAAAATTAACACCTTCAAGAATACAGTCATAAATACATAAATAAAATACATAAAATTAATAAATAATTTTTTTTGTTTATAGATTCCATTATCACCAAGATTATGAGAGAATATTAGCAAGGTGGGGAGTTTCCCCTTTTTCTGTAGGGAGATCATTTAGCATTCTCCAGGATACAGGGTCAACCCAAGGCCTTTGGAAGTAGTCTCCTGATACTGAATCCTGTAGCAATTAGAGCATGGCTTGTTGACAGAAACCCATTAGGTCCTTCTAAGTGAAGTGAGGCAGGACTTCCCATTCCTATGGTAAGGGACAGGCAATTGAGGAAGAGACCATGTTGGCAGAGGTTTCACTTTGGTGAGCTCAAATCAGGTGAATATGAAAATGCACAGCAACATACTGATCCTGGCAAATACAAGGGTGCCAGATTCACTTGCTAAAATGGTCATGGCTAATGTCTTCATGCTCTAGATGCAATGAGCTGAGGGGAGCATTTTGACTTGTAAAGAACTTCCTAATCCAAGGAGTAAAGGAACAAGGACAGACTTGTGATCAGTCTCCCTCTTCAGCAGAGTGCTAGAAGCAGTGCATGAGGTTTAATGGCTTTTAACTCTCAGCACTGACCAATCTACTAGGTGCTTCCTTGCTATTTCTGAAAACAGTTTTCATTGTCATGATCTGATGGGTTTAGAAGAGTTTCCAGCTTACGCACGATGCTTATGCACGACATAATTTGCATCCCTCGCACAAGAGTTCTTGTGGAGGATTTATGAAAGGAATATGTCATATTTTCCCAGAGAAAGTGGGCAGGCTGTAGGAAACACTTCTTTTTACTTTACTGTCCATTTCTATTTTCCTTCAGATAGTTGTCTTTTCCTTTTCTCGTCCCAGATGGCTGCTTTCCTATATCCACCACTTACCACAAAAACTTTCACCTTATCATGTGCTTTTTCCTTCCACGTATTTTTTCCTCTGTTTATTCATTTGGTTTTCTTAACACTTCCTTCCAAATATTAGATTAAAAAAGACAAACAATTACAAACTTTAAAGAAACAAATGCACATTTAACTTCAATACTTCATTTTCCCCCGATCTGTTTCTATACATGCCAGATTTGTTTCCGTACAAGAGTTCCATTTCAAATCCCTTCCCATCTGCTCTGCACAGCATCCTACAGGAACAGTCTGTGAAGTTGCAATTGTCTTTTCAAGGTCCCTTATGTGTCAGTTACTGTGGTAGCCCTCACTTTGGCCTTTTTAAAAGAGGCCAAATCTTCTAGACAGCTGCAACGTGGAGGAAAGTTCATGGTTACCACATCCATGCTCTTTCCTCTCTTTCCCATTGGTGCCAGACCTTTGATAGAGCTGTTGTTAGTCTCAGCTGGTTTTGTGCCTCTAGAAAGGAGCAGAGTCACACCTGAATCCCCTGGAAAGAAAAAAAGGAAGTACTCTTATGCTTCTTCCCCCTAAGAGATTTGTTGTTTGGAGGCAACACCCTGCCTCAGCCTGTTAAAGAGAAAATTACTGCAGGGCTGTAATTTACACACAGCCATTATGAATGGACAGTGAAGCATTCAGAAAATCATGAGAAATTATTGAGTCAAGTTTTAGTTGATTGCCTTTAGACGAGTCCTCGTGTTTTTTGAAATTTGGGAACTGAGAATCTTCTCGAAGAGTTGATACTAATTCCAGTACAACTACACATAACAGCATTGTAGGCGTTCTTCATCTCACGATCCTAAATCCACGTCATCAGACCTTTTAACCATCTTGGAAGGTCCTGTACACAGTTAAACCCATGTAAACAGAGTTAATGTAAGGCCTAAATTAAATTACAGTAGATGTCAGAATATGTTAAGATGACAAAATTAGTCTATTTTCCAGTCCTGCATAGCAATGGAGCCCTCTAAGGGTTACAAAGCATACGGATCACTTTCTAGCCAAGATGTAATATGGCCAGTTATGTCTTTAATGGAAACAATTATGTATATTCTCCACTTGATCTTTTTTTTGATGAATTAATACAGCTACAGTACATCATGTTACTGGGTTAAATTTAAATAAGATGACCACTCTAAAAGGGTACCTTCTACAGTAATGATCAAAGATAATGATATTGAATGACAATGATTGTTGCAAATTGGAAATGAATTAATATGCCTCTACCTAGTGAGCATACATATAAGTAAGCCAGGAGGCTTTGGTGTTGTTTAATTGAGTATGATATTCTGATATTTTAACCTATCATTTGCTAGGCAAGATAAATAATAGTAATAATACTAATAATAAAAGATGAAATTTAATGCAATTAGCATACTTTCAGCATTTTCATTCAATATTTTGTGTGAAGATTCAGATAGTCTTTTAAAATAAGGTTGCTTTCATTTGAGAGGACAAGGTCTCAATTTTTCAGTTGAAATGATTTTGGTGACATTTCTGAGCTATAGCAGGCTGGAATTTTGTCAATATTGATATATATTAACATACAAGAGAATTAAAGAAGCAGTCAGTCAAAAAAAGTGAAATTAATCATTTTTTCCCAGTATTTTTATCTTACTCATCATTTATATTTCTTCATCATAATAAAAATGTGACAAGTTGTCTTTAAGTGCATTTATTTTACTGAATTTCACTTTATAAATACACTGATATGATTTGAAATTCATACTACAAAAAACAAGCTGAAAGACTCCAATGTATTTCACTCCACTTAAGACTGTCTGTCTTTTTGGGTGATTTCTATTAATGTCAAAGTCTTGAAAGTCATAAACTGAAAACAGGCTGAGAGACTTGTGGTTGTTCAGCCTGGAGAAGAGAAGATTCTGGGGAGACCTTAGAGCAACTTCCAGTACTTAAAGGGGACCTTCAGGAGACACAGAGAGAGACTTCTGAGAAGGGCCTGTAGTGACAGGACAAGGTGGAATGACTCCAAACTGAAAGAGAGTAGGTTTACATTAGACATAAGGAAGAAATCCTCCACTTTGAGGATGGTAGGACACTGGAACAGGTTTTCCAGAGAAGCTGTGGAAGTTTCCAAGGCCAGGTTGGATGGTGCTCTGAGAAACATGTTCTAGTGGGTGGCATCTCTGCCCATGGCAGTGGGGTTGGAATTAGGTGATCTTCCAAGACTCTTCCAATCCAAACATTCTATAATTCTACAAAATTCCAGTGGATTTGTGGGTCTCTTCAAACTCAGAATAATCTCTAATTCTGTGAATTTCTTCAGAGCTTGGAGAAGAACTTAATTCTTCTTTTGACACAAATGTATAAATTAGTATCTTCAGTATATTTCACTCAAATTACAACTTGACAAACTTCTTATAAACTTCATGGAAGTTAATGGTTTAGAGAACCACAGCTCGCATATAAACTATGTTTTCTGTATATTTTCAAGTTGTTTTTTGTAAGTATCAAAGTTACTGTCAACTCAGTTTACAAGGACCTCTATTTAATAATATTTTGGAATATTTTTACTTCTACTTCAAATAAAATTACATGGAAATCATATATCATTATAATTTTCATTGCATGCTCACATACAAATCCAGTCAAATTTTGTAAAATTTTGCATTCTACATTTCCTCTTCCTACAACATGGAGGAAGCAGAAAACCTGTATAACATACACTATTTACTAATATTACTATCTATTTGAATTTTTGATGGTAAAAATCAATAAAGCAATTTGCTAGAAAGAAATCACTCTCATAAGCCTTTTTTATAAATTAGCTCTTTTTAATCAGATGGATGTTGTGTCCCACTTTTTGGTAATTACTGTAGAATTAATTGTCTAATTTAGGACTTAGGGACATTGAAACAAGAAAAAAAGGTAAAATTGAACTGTTTTGTTTGTGTTGATTCTGGGACTTAAAAAAACAGCTTGTGATTACTTACAAAAGCTCTCACATTATCCATTAACATACAAATCCAACACCTTTAAGTAAAGCCATTAAATCTGTTTTTAGGCCCATTTTTCAACACTGCTGTGGATCGAATGTATTTAAACAACCAAAAGCTTACAGTTCCCTGGATTCTGATAGAAAATACTTTGCAATAAAGAGCCAAAAGCTTCCATGTTATTTGTTTAGTACATCAGCTTCCTAATTTTTGTGCTGATTTTGCTTGAGGACAGACCTTAAAAATCATATTCTCTCCAGGATGGCTATATGAAGCTGATTACTCTCATTAATCCCTAAATCAAGGGGATGAGAATTTTATCAGACATTGCTGCTGGCCAGCCTTCGCGTACGAAGATCTGGGGAAGGCCTCTTTTCTCTTCAGACCTTCCAGCCTGCGCACTGGATTTTTTAGGTGAGACACAGGGCGCGCAGATCTGAGCCCACCCTTTAATCCCGAGGTTCAATCTGCCAGGCCAAAGCGATTCTGGACAGTGGCAGCTGAGGTCCTCCTCAGGACGTAGGCAGATTGCCCCCTTGCAGGGCTAACGAGCTCTGCCTGCCCGGGGAGCAGCCTGGCCAGGCTCGAACCTGGGCCCTGGCAATTGCTATGCCATGTGCTTAACCACTACACCACCAGGGCTCCCTTATCAGACATTACTCTTACAGTTACAGACCTAAAGAGTTCGTGCCTTGTAGATCCTACCATATTAAAACCCTTCCATACTTAGTGTTCTTTAAGATTAGGATGCATTGGTTCTGATTATATGAAAAACTTCACATCCTCCTCTGCTGATTGAAACTACTCAGGTGTGTTTACTACACAGTTCTAATACTGACAGATGAGTGTGATTTCAGTGAACGGTCCTACCCTAGATGCCTCTTTGTCCAGCTGAATCTCATTCTGCTTCCCCCTGGGTCACTATGCAAACTCTTCTTGATGGAGCAGAAGGGAAGAAAGGTATAAAAGATTGTATTTCTTTGATTCAGGGCTGGATTAACAAATTGCAAATGACACTTGGAACTTGTCCATTTTAAGGCATGTGCCTTGTTTCAATCAGTTCTGCTGAATGCCCTGTTAATTATTACAACATTTTCAGATGAAAGAGGCAACATATTTGATCCTGTCCTGTTAGTTTCAATTGGTTCTAACTTTAGACAGTGCCAAAGAAAACAGGACTATGATTTCAGTGGGACCACTTAAAATCAGTGCTTGTAGCTGTGTAACATATTGCCAGTTACAGCTCCTTTCCTAGCATCATTACACCTCTGAAGCTATGAGAAAGATTCCTACAGTTCATACTTAGATGAAAAAATAAACACAAATATAGGAAATATAGAGGACTTCCTTTTGAGTCCTCTGAGGTATCTTCTATTCAGTACGACACTGTTCTGGTATTAGAGCAAAACAATGGTGTAAGCAGAGCCACACTCTGGAGGAAGTGGTTGGAAGTAGATTATAAAACAGAGGTCCACAAAACACATCAGTTTTGATTTATGAGGCTGGCATTTCCCAAGCATGTTGCATTGTAATTGCCTAATCTTTTAAGAGTTGTTATGTGAATGTGAATGCATGTAACTCACAGGAAGTGGGACAAAGTCCATTCAAACTGTAAGTCTATATTCAAGAGGTGGTGTGTGTAAAATAGAACTCGGATGAATTCCAAAGGTAAATAAAATCAGGCTCAAAACCTCGTACACAAAGGAGAACATCAAGTGGAGAACACTGCATACAGACCTTCTCAAAGGAAGTCATAAAGCCTCTCCTAAGCACTGTTTGCCAAGTGGTGGAGAAAGTCTGAAGTGACTTCTGAGAACCTCAGCTGTGAGTTTTAAGTGACTGCCAGCTGTCACACAACAAGGACAGATGTGGTAATACTGCATTATGCAATGGTAAATCACAAAGAAATAGAGGACATGCATAAGCTCCATCGGTTTGTGAACTAGACTGCTTCAGTAAATCTTCCTGCATATTGCTCACACAGTAATGTAATTATTTTTCATTGTTATATTACTTTTTAATTGGTTGAAGACAGGATCCTCCTCATGAAATGTTAAGTATGAACAAACGGGGTATTTATTCCCTTGCTGCATGAAGAAATTTTAAAACACATATATACTTCCTGACTCTGGAAGTATATATGTACCTCATCACTGCTATTTTTTAATGTAAGAAGCAAGTGTGAATAAACACCTGAAAGTAGCTCAAGATGTATCTTGGAGCTCAGGTAACAGTTTATGCTTTCAGAGGCTACAGTCTAGGGCTTCCTGGTCATTCCAAAATGCTGCAGAATTTGTGAAGCTATGGTGAAAAGCTTTACAGAACCCTCTCAAAAGGGAAGCTTTGAGTCAGCTTTAGCGTGTGCGATAGTGACATCCAGTGGTGAGTTTGGTTACCTGCACTGAGCTCTTCCCCGATGGACAGAAGAACATCAATACTTGCATTTAGTTGAAACACATTAAAATATTACAAACATATTTTATAATATTAAAAAATATTTAAATAGAGAAATTTACACAGTTTTTGTGTTCCCTAAACAAAAAAACATACCTTGATACATTAATTATGAAAATGGTGTGTTCACCTGAAGTGGGGAATTACAGAGTAACAGAATGGGTCACATTGGAAGAGATCACAGCGAGTCACCTTGTCCAACCTCCTTGCTCAAGCAGGGTCATCCTAGAGCACATTCTACAGGATTGCATCCAGTAGGTTTAATCAAGCTTACAATGAAAATAAGCAAAAATGTTTAGCTGTATTTGAAGAAATACAACATTTCCTACACTACAGCTGTATTCTTTTCTATCTTGTTCAGAAAAGGAATCGCTACTCCTCTTTTTCCTGAAAACCTCAGTTCCTATAAAAATGGAGTTCAAGATCTGAGTTTATGATTGTCAACACCCAGGAAGCAACTCTTTGTAAACTCTTCCTCCATTTAGGATTCACAGCCAGAGCAGACCACCAACTAACTCAAACGTACCTTTTCTAGAGTGGATCCCTCCTTTCAAGATCGGCTGTTGAAAAGCACTAAGACTGTCCTTCGGAGTTCTGTTTAGAATATAGTCAAGGATGTAGAAAACCTCAATTCACTGTCCTTCCGTGCCTTTCAGAGATACGTGTTTTTTTTCATTGGAGATGGAGATCAATGTACCTACTAAGCTAGGAAATACTGCTGAGGAAGAGACATTTAAAATCCCTCATTGCATCTGTTCCATTTTGTCTAGAATCATGACATTCATTGGACAAAAAAGAGGTGAAAATACATCCCACATTAAGAATATGGTATTTCAGTGGATATGGAAAAAGAGAGCATTCTAGGGTCTCATTTTTGGAAACTCATCTCAGTTATTACTGTTTTGTAGGAAACAAGGCCAACCTCAAACTCCAGCAAATTTGCCAACTGATTTCTGATAATCTCTCTTTTCATAGCTTATCATTATGTCACAGTGCAACAAAATTACCTTCTACTATGATAAAGTTCCCAGGTTAATATTACTTTTTCCCTTGTAATGTTTTTCCATGAAGCTGACACCGTGTGCTGTCATAGAAAGACACATTAAGGCAGGCTGAAGATTTGAGTCAGCAAGACTCCCTGCAAGACACACAGACCAGTGGCAAATCACCTCTGTCTCATCTCACTCTCCAAGGGACCCAGCTGAGCAGCTACCAGCTTTTCTGTATGCATGTTCAAAATGAAATCAACAGGCTCTTTCACAAGGATCCTAAATTCAGGCTCCCCAATTAAAAGTAAAGGTATTCCACCAGTCTTGAACTCATACATACAGGCTCTCCTTCATACATACAAATTCTAACCAGGCAAAACAGCCTCTAAATTCATGATCTAATTATTTTGGTTTGTCAGCAAGTAGGCCCATACTTAATGTTATTGCACTATCACTTCATAAATCCAGACTCATGATGAGAAAGTCAGAGTTTCTCTTATGATTTTCTGTACCTCCTTTAAAAAAGATACAAAGTAAACCAACGAGTAACTTCACTCTTAAACTTAGTGTTTCTTAGGCAAGTTTAGCTAGAGGAAAACACACGTAAGTTTGAGTGTTTCTGAAATGTAGAAAACGGGAATCTTTTTCTGACAAACACGCATACCCATGCAAGACAAGGTTATCCAAGACCTCCAACAAGGCTTCGCTATGGGCAAATCCTGGCTGACCCACCTGGCAGCCTTCTATGATGGAGTGACTGCAACAATCAACAGGGGAAGACTGACAGATGTCATCTACAGACTTCTGCAAGGCCGGTGACACAGCGCCACACATCCTCATCACTGAGCTGGAGACACGGATTTGAACTGTGGACCACTCCATGGATAAGAAATCAGCTGGATGGACCCAAGCAGAGGATTGTCATCAATTGCTTATGTCCAGGTGGAGGCCAGTGACAAGTGGTGTCCCTCAGGGGCCTTGTCTTGGCATTGGTGCCCTTTAATGTCTTTATAAATGACACAGGGAGATCCTGTGCACCCTCAGCAAGTTTGCAAATGACACAAAGCTGAGTGGTGCAGGTGACACAAAAAGAAGGAAAGGGTGTCATCCAGACATGTTCAGACTGGATAAAAGAAAGCTCCAGGGAGACCTTGTTGCAGCTTTTCACTAATTAAAGGGTGCTTACAAAAAAGAGGGGGTGCAACTTTCTATAAGAACATGTAGTGATAGGACAAAGGGGGTCAGCTTTCAACTAAAAAAGGGCAGGTTTGAATTAGTTAGGAGGAAAGTCTTCACTCAGAAAATGGTGAGCCCTGGTTGCCCAGAGAAAGAGTGGATGCCACTCCTAGAAATGTTGAAGGCGAGGTACGATTGGGTCTTGAGCCACCCAGTCTAGTGGGTGGAATCCCTGACCACAGCTGGGGCATCAGAACAAGACGATCTTCAAGGTCCTTTCAACCCATATGGTTTTTGTGTTGTATGGAAACCACATTTTTGTGTTCATGAAAGTTTATCTCATTGACCTCTCTGTTACATTTACTAATTGTAGTTGCAGGAGTCAGGGAAGGTTTTAAACTCACAATTTTGAAATGCTCATCCTTCAAAAAAATACTGATACAGTTTTTAAATTTGGAATTGTTTATACTTTCACACAACAATACTTTTAGAAGACCAAAAAAATGCCATCATGCTTTCTAAACCAAGTGTTATCCATCTTTTTTCCAACCTCACGCACAATATACCAAACTATTTGAGAAAGTTTGCCTTATGTACTAAATAAGGCACATTGTTTTCCATCACAGGAGACTTGTTCTGAACCTCCTCACTGACTGTGATTCAAATTCATACACTTCACACTGTGAAGCCGAAGGTTAGTTGATAACAGGTGGTATCTCCATATGAAGTATCACAGCTTCAAGTGTGTGACGCTAAAGTAACTGTGCACTGATAAGGCTGCAGAACAGTTATCAATGAGAAAGTCAGGAGCACAACATTCGAGTGGTCATGTTTAGGGCCATGAGTGAAAATTGCACCTCTCCCTATCAAACTGTATGAGCAAGGCTGAACTTATTTAAACCAAGTTGGGAGGACAACATCCTATGTATATGAAATCAAAGAGGTCTCTTCTTTGGTCCTGGTGACAGCTGGCACAGCCCACCTGGCAGTCACTTGGACAGATTCCCCTCACTCCTTCCCAAAAGGCACAAATTATCTACCAGACCACTTGGGACTTCTCTGTACAGTTGACATCACCTAACACTGCGTCAAGAGTCACAGCAGGATGGTCAGAATGGGACAACACACAAACCTGTGTCTGTTCAGTTTGCTAATATAAAACAGTCTGGCTGGCAGTAGTTCTGGATGGAGCAACGAGTAAGTAAAGGAATGCCAAAGAGGCACAGGAAAGGTAAAGAAATGGATCCAACACTAACACTTCTTTGCCCTTCCAGTAGGAATTCCACTTTTTCCCTATTTCAGAGACTTGCGAATTGTGTATGATATGCATTTGCTCTCTTCTTCAAGCTTCTACCTCCACTCTTGTGAAGTCTATTCAAGTAATTAAAATTAGTTTCACAAAAAATTACTTAGCTTATAAACTTACTGGTGTGCTTATAAACTTACTAGTGTTCTGCAATTTTGCACCTAAATGATTTTCACATTAGTCTAAGATCAGTTTTATAGATCATCTTTCCTATGTCTTAAATGCCACCTATTTTAGGCAGAACTGTACACCTCCACACCAAGATATACCTTTTACTAAATATGGACAGTCTCCACTGTGCTCACATCCCTCCTCAAATTACCTTGACTTAATAAAAACAGGCTACTTGAAGTGAAACTGCAGCCTTCTTCACTTTTACCTATTTTTAATTTTCAGTTTTTAAATTAAAAGCAGCATTAAAAAGGGAACAAAATTGCACAGACAGTTACTACGTTTTTTTCCTTCCTTTCTGTTCTACAAAGAATAAAACTGTCAAATTTTCATCCAGTTTTAAAAAACCATATTCATCTAGAAGCCTTAAAAACATGAAGTGTAAATTAATAGAAATGCAGAGATAATTTTGAATTGCTTACACAAATTAAACTGGGAAAATTGCCAAACTAGGAATTTTTATGAGAAAAAAAGGACAAAGTCTGATTAAAAACGAATACAAATTAACTCAATTTAAGAGACAGTGAGTGGATAATTTTATTTATAAAATGCCACTGGCACAGTACACATAGGAAGTATGAAACTTGATTTATAAAGGAGTGAAACGCTTCACAGAAGCATGAATTCCTGAGTTATTCTGAATAAAATCTTTAATTTACTGTAATTCACAGCACAGCTCCAATTGGCTTAAGCAGCGGAAGAATTGATACTGGATAAGCACAGAGTAAAGACATAGTGAAAAAATACACAAGCAAATGGAAACTGGAAGATTGTGTCTCAATACTAACAGCCTTGGTCATGGTGGAAAACTATTTTACACTGAAGAGCACAAAGACTTGTTAAGACTTGGTTTCATAATTTCACAGCCAATTCACAGGTACTGTAGATACCTGCTTTCATCTCAGTGTCCACAGCCACAAGTTACAAAGTCCTCTTGACACAGGACAAAAAAATACTTCTGTTTCTGCATACCCATACAGAAGAACTGGTTACTCAGACAGGCATTATTACAACTGAAAGAAGAAAAATAATGTTTTGTGCTTTCACTTCTTTTTCTCTTTTTCTGCTTTCCTTCTCTGCTGTAGCATCTTTAGTTCAGTCATTACATTCAAAGTTCTGTAAACCCAGGAGACCTGAAAAGTAAGTAAATTATTAAATTCAACTAACCTATATACCTTTACTTACCCTTTTAATGAAAGCACCTATATAAAGCAACTCATACATACCACAATTATAATAGTATTCACCAGCAGTGGCGCTGAAAATACAAGTGAAATAAACATTCCTCTTGAATCAAAGTACTGGTATTTAGAAAAGAGCCTGAAAGAAACACAATGAAAATGAAAGATGAAGCTTTATTTAGCGTAATTCACACATTCAACTTTCCCAGCAACTATTCTACATGGACATTGTATGCATCACCCCACATCTTGGGATCACCAAGCATAGGCCAGCACTCTACTGTATTAAACCAGAAAAAGGAGGCAGTTGATACCTCATCAGTTATCAATATTAATATCAGTCTTTCTCTTTACAGTTTTACTGTGCAAAAACTAACTAACATGACTACAAGAGTATATCACAAGAGTGCATCCAAACCATGCTTATTCTGAAGCACCTGAAATTACTTCTCTAGGCATTTTGATTACTTGTATTAGAGAAGATAACAAAAATAAGATATATGGCAAAGCTCTAACTAGGTCATATATGCCTGAAGTGAAACATAAAGACTACAACTAGATGCCAGCATAAAATGGTGTTAAACACATAACTTCCAGTCATGTGTTTTAATGATTAATTCAATGCTCATAAAAATAAACCATTAATTTAACTCTGGTATACAGGTTTAGTAAAACAGACTTAATGCTTTTTATACATATAAGTAAGTGCATAAAGCAGCAGTGGGATTTATGAGAAGTGGTTCTTGACTTCAGATATTAAACATGAATACCAAACAAAACCCAATAAAAACAAAGCCCAAAGTTCACATGCTTTTCCCCTTAACCACAGCACCCTGCTCTTCTCTCAGTTCTTTGACCAGCTAGTTCACAAGCATCCCACATAAACCGATTTTAAGCAGTACAATAAATTACACTATTAATAATTATTATTTCTTACAAGCTATATTGTATAGTTTTATTCAAAAAACAGAAGTGAAAACATTTACCTCCAATTCATGGCTGCTAATTCATTGATATATTCAGCACAGTACACTAAGCCTGCTATACAACAAAAGAAAAATATTGAATTTAGTACTGCTTTAAAAGTAAACTGCTTGTAATAAATAATCTAATCCAAATTTGGCTAGGCAAGGTCACTGTGGATTCTCAGACTGATAAACCCTGACACAACACAGTTCTTACTGCAATGTACAAGCCAGTCTTGCTCCTCATCATGCCATTATCACAGCTGTCAGCAGGTCATACGGTGAACTTGCTTCAGACACTATAGCAAGCTGACCATATTCAGCATTAGAACAGGGCAGAGTAGAAAGCTACTGCTGGCTCTCAGTCGATTTCTTTTCTGCTTCTCAGAACACTTCACTGGGAGCCTGTTACACGGCAATGACCACGCAAGAAACCTCACTCGTGAATCCCAGAGCCTCACTAAGGCCAGAGCTTTAAATCACTACTTCACGCATTTTCTTAGAAATAAAATAAATACATGTTTATAGGTCATAGCAGGTTCTATCGCAGATTATCGCCGACAGACACATGCATTGCTAGCGGAGACATACGAACCGCAGTCACTGCCCTGGTGCCCCGCACCTCACGGTGTGCCCGTGCACTCACCCATGCCGAGGAAGTGCCCGACCTGCACCCGCCGGTGCTGCAGGGACGCGCACGTCACGAGGAAGCACAGCAGGTGGAAAGCCGCCAGCCCCAGCAGCCAGGGCTCGGACCAGTCCGTGCTCTGCGGGCAGAGGGAAAGCGGGTCAGGCAGCGGCGGGGAACGGGCGCTCCTTCCGCCCCGAACGCGGCCGGTCTCGGTCACGGACCGCGCCCCGCAGCCCCCCGCGCCCGGCTCGGCAAAGAGCGCGCCCCGGGCCTCCCCACTCCCCGCCGGACAGCCCCGCTCCCTCGGGCGGCCCCACTCCCCGCCGGACAGCCCCGCTCCCTCGGGCGGCCCCGCTCCCCGCCGGACAGCCCCGCTCCCTCGGGCGGCCCCGCTCCCCGCCGGACAGCCCCNCCGGACGATGGCGGGAAAAGGGCGGCGGGGCTCGAGGCGGTCCCGTATTCCCGAGGCGAAGGGGCTGCAGATGAGCTCTGTTAAGGAGGACGGGCTGAGGTGGCTCCTTCTGCGGGTGGCGGACAGAAGCAGCCCTGGCTTTCCGGAGCGGGGAAGGAGCTCTGGTGGCGTTTTCAGCGTTTGACGTCGGGAAGCCGCCAGTGTCTCACCATCTGCTCTGGGGCGTCCCGCTGGACTCGGCACTTGGCGTCCGTGGCCCAGCACTGGTGTTGGCTTTTGATCTCCTCTTAGCAACAC
>VZRF01006710.1:574921-681203 GCA_013396875.1 Vireo altiloquus
AAAAGGAGTTTAAGCCCAGCTGGGAGTTTCTTAAAAAAACCACAGTTGAGCTCTCCAGGCAGGAACTTAAGTCAAATGAAAACCACTACTTCTCTCCAAGCAGTGCCCACCGAGGGGCAGCGCGGCACTCTCCTGCGCTCGCCACCACAATACAGCTCAAGAACACATTTTTTAACTTTGGAAGTTGAAAAAGGTTAAAATATTACAAAGGAAAAAGAACAAGATACAGGTTAAACACTTTAATTTATAACTCCATTTGCTAAATGTATCCAGGTCTGGAAAAACCGATCATTCTTAAGGTTTACCACTTAAAGACGAGTTCAAACTCAGAATCCTGATTCTAACAACTAAGACAAATCTAATCTAAAGGATTAGATTATTTGAACAAACAATACTTTAATATATACCTCTACACTCAGCTTCCATTAAAATATTTTTTCTGACATTTTGGCTTATCAGATGTAAAAAGTTTTGTCTTTTTTTTGTTTCCTTTTTCAGAATGTTCTGCAGTGCATGTGTAAGTAAATACTACAGGTATTTTTTAGATTTAGTTTACCACGTAGCCAGCTACAGGCCGTCTCTGTGTGAGGCGGCAGGGGCTGTGTGAGGCCCATGTCCCACTGCAGTGTCCCTTGGGTGCGCTGCAGCCTCTGCACTGCGGTGTCCCCTTGGGTGGCACTCTGCTCCTAGATGGCATGGTGTGCTTCCGCAGAAGTAAAGAACCCCGAGGGGTCTCTCTTGTGGGTGCCAGCAGCTTTTTTAAAGAGCAGTGGGTCCAGGGCGAAAAAACACAGAAGCCTTGTTCAGGGGGTTTTATACCAAGGGCGGGAAAGCTGGGAACCAGTAGAGAGAGGGCTAGGGGGTGGCACTTGGGAGCAGTCACAACATAGCATCCGACCAAGGAGTAACAGAGGGTCCAGGGAAAAAGGACCAGTAATGTATCCAGTGGGGTAGAAGTTTCCAGAGAGAAGGGAGTGCCTTCGAGAGAGAAACAAGGGCTCTCTCTGCCCAGGCGGCAGGGGAATGGGTGGGGAGTGGAGAGGGATCTGGGGGAATGGGCTTGGCCAACACAAGGGGAGGAACAGAACTCAGGGGAACGGTAACTAAAATACTGGGGTACAGAGTTATAAGAGAGTCTAAACTAAAGTTTTAACTGAGCAATGTTATTCACAAAATTGTAGAATTGTTTTTTGCATGCCAAAAATTAGAGATCAAATTAAAAAGGTTATTAAAGTTGTTAATGAAGTTGATAGTTACCATGTTTAACCCTGTTATTTCCCCATTAGTCTATTTGGTGTTCACAAGTTCTAGTTATATGTTTAATAATACCCTTTTAAGTGTTCCTTTTTCCAGAGGCAGTGATAGTAAACCCCCACAAGCAGCAGTCTAGGGATTATTAACCCATATTTATTTTAACCCATATTTTTAACCCATAACTGTAACCCACAACCCATACTGTCGGCCTGTAACTGAGCTCCATGGCAACAAGAGATTTAACGAAGAACTTTCCCGCCTCTGAAGGAGATGGCATCACCCCAAGAAACTGTCCCCTAGCAGGGAGCAAGCCATTGGCAGAAGGACATTACCTCATGAATACTTTCACCCATCATCCTGGACCTTGGAGGCTGGACTATGGAAGGGGCAGAGGAGTTTAAAATCTTGGACACAGACTGAAGAAGGGCTTTTTACCTCAGACTAGCTGATGGTGAAGTCCAAAGCTGTGGTCCTAAGGCCAGATCCCTAATCAGAGACTTTATTAGAAGACTTTTTTCTTTGGATTAACTGAAGGAAACCCAACGTCGTTGGATCTCTGTCCTCAGGCACATAGCCCACTTGGCTTTAAGAGTCTTTTATCCCTGTGATCCCGGTTTGTTAATTTCCTTGAAAGCTAATTACATGTATTTTTCCAATNAGCAGGGAGCAAGCCATTGGCAGAAGGACATTACCTCATGAATACTTTCACCCATCATCCTGGACCTTGGAGGCTGGACTATGGAAGGGGCAGAGGAGTTTAAAATCTTGGACACAGACTGAAGAAGGGCTTTTTACCTCAGACTAGCTGATGGTGAAGTCCAAAGCTGTGGTCCTAAGGCCAGATCCCTAATCAGAGACTTTATTAGAAGACTTTTTTCTTTGGATTAACTGAAGGAAACCCAACGTCGTTGGATCTCTGTCCTCAGGCACATAGCCCACTTGGCTTTAAGAGTCTTTTATCCCTGTGATCCCGGTTTGTTAATTTCCTTGAAAGCTAATTACATGTATTTTTCCAATTTTTTTTATATAATAAATTTCCTTTTATGTTTAAATCCAAGAGTTGTCTAAGTTTATAACAACAAGAAAACTATTTGGATTTCTTGACCATTTCCCATCTTGTCCCAAGCTGAGTCACGGCAACAACTATGACCTGGTCTCTCTTCACTGTCACACTTCTGCAATTTAGTGTGAGACACCTGAAACTGAAGCTTTTAAATAATTTTTTCCCTTTAGGTTTTTATTAGTCTTTTCTCAACAAAAATAGTATCTGGGGGCTAACCAAGGCTTTCATTTGAAGTGTTGTAAAGTTAAATAAGGTGATAGAAAGGTGGTCATTTCTACCAACATTATTGTCTTAATGTTAAGACTAGGGGAGGAAAGATATTTCTATCCCACATTGTAGATTGGAAAACAAGACTGGAATGACCCCATGGACCTGTACAGGCTGGGGGCTGGTCAGCTGGGAAGCAGCTCTACGGAGAAGGACCTGAGGGTCCTGGTGGACAACAAGCTGTCCATGAGCCAACAGGGTGTCCTTGTGGCCCAGAAGGCCAAAGGTATCCTGGGGTGCATTGGGAATAGCTTTGCCAGCAGGCCAAGGGAGGTGATCCTGTCCTTCTACTCAGCCCTGGTGAGGCACTTCTGGAGTGCTGTGTCCAGTTCTGGCTCCTCAGGACAAGAGAGATGTGGAGCACGTGGAGAGAGCCCAGTGGAGGGTCAAAAGGATGATTAAGGAACTGGAGCACCTCTCTTAAGAGCAAAGGCTGAGGGAGCTGGGCCTGTTCAGACTTGAGATCCCCTCCCTGATCAGAGGGGACTCATCAGTGTCTGTCAGTATCTGAAGGGAGATGTCAGACAATGTTTCCAGGCTCTGTTTAATGGTGCCAAGCAGTAGGACAAGAGGCAATACACAGAAACTGATGCACAGAAGTTCCACTTGAACGTGACGAAGAACTTTATTGTTGGAGCGACCAAGAACTGGAACAGATTGTCCAGAGAGGCTGTGGAGTCTTCCTCACTGGAGATAATCGAGAACCATCTGGACACAATCCTCTGTGGTGTGCTGTAGGATGACCCTGCTTGAGGAGGGTGGTTGGACCAGATAACCCACCTGCAGTCCCTTCCAACCTGACCCATTCTGTGACTTGTCTGGACAGTCTTACAGCTAATAATAAATTAAATGGTTTTGTGTTTTGTAAAAGAGGAATGAGTTTCTTCTAATTGCTCATTAATTGACTTCAGAGACTATCTGCAGTAGCTGAAGAGCTTCAGTGAATGCAGGATGCAGTGACTGCTGTATGAGTGGAATATGCTGGTCAGTGGTGAATCTGTGATGCAGACAAGATGGGTGGGTAAGAAATTATTGGCTTACTAAGGCTAAAATGTGCTGAATTAAATATTCATGGAGTTTCTACTGTCAGCTACTGTAGCAAAGTGGAAGCTGTCCTATAGGGAAATAGGAGTTGCTTCTTTAAGATTGACTAAGATAAAATCAGTAATGCTGTTTGTCAGCAGATGGTAGCAGATACATAAGTATTGCCAGATCTCTTGTGCAGTGTGTGTTGTCTTTCATTTATTTTTAGTGGGGAATGAAATGTGAACAGAAGATACTTAAAAGGCAATGAACAGATACATTACTCTTTTATTGGGAAAAACTTGTATATCTGTCCTTTTATAGCTCCTTTGTAGAGCCAGTATGCTACAATTAGATCCTCATTGTTAGAATACTCTACTAACCATAAGTATACAGTACCAATAATAACAGTAATATAAACATGTTTCTATTCTCATTATTGTAATAATTTAAGTAGTTTCTAAAACTCACTCTCAGTTTTCTGTTGCAAGATTCAGATTCCTGTGTAATTTCCTTCTACACTATGTATTATCCAAGCTGTTTAGATAAAAGATAAGAAAGAACTGATTGGTAAAAGGATTTTTTTCCCCTTTTAACAACTGAAAAACTTCATTTACATAGGAAAGGATCTAAAATCAGACATTTATCTTAAGTTTATGTTGCTGAAAAAACAAGCTGGCTGGTAAAATCCCACCTATGACAGGGAATCCCAAACTTAAATGCTAAATTATGTCCCTAGTCATAGCCCTACATGCATGTTTGCTAGCAGATCGTACTTTACAGTACTAGAAAGCACTTGGAAGTGCCTTTTATACTTCCTGCTGAGGGAAATGCAATTCTGATTCTGCAGGAGAAGATGTAAGAAGGTGTCTGAGCACGTGAATGGGGCAGCCCCTCACCTCATCAGTCAAGGGTAAGATGGAAGGTTGGCACATGTGAGGGTTAGTGATGGGTATCGAGAGCCCAATTTCAGTGCTTTGCAAGGTGCTGTAATTAACGAGGACCAGTTATCCACAGGAAGATTAACTGCTAATTTATTAAACAAAGAGAGAATAAAAATAAAAGGACCAAGTGGCAGAACTAGGTGACAACTAGGTAACAACATCTCCAGAGCTGGAGGCGGGAGGACCTCGCTGTAGCCACAGGAGAACCACCTCACTGTAAGAGATCTGGAGGCACAGGAGGACCCCGTCTAGGGTGAACATCACTTTTATGCTTTCTCTCTCTGTCTCTAATTGGTCAATCCCCAGCGCTGCTGCCCAGTTACTCAGTTCATCTGCCCACATTTCCCACTTCTATGATGGCGATTGGCTCGTTGCTAGGTCTCTCCCTCTTCCCTCATGATGCCTCGTGTGGTTGTTGCAAGGGTCGAGCCAAAAGGGGACTGGTGACTGGTGGATCTCACTGTCTCTCTCACACTGATGTCATCCTGCTGTGGCTTGGGGACCTTCAGCACTCTACCTCACCACCTCCTCGTCTATTATAGTAACTGCAGTACAGAATTTGCAATTTCATTTAACAACCTAAACAGCAAACTGGATTCGTAACACTTAACTTTCCTAACTAACACCTGTACAACCAAATTGTAACACAAAACTGCCTAAACTGGAACAACTCCTATAATAACTCCTGCAACAGTGCAGTCCTTTTTAGGGTGAGGGGTCCGAGACCCTTCTCAACCTACGCAGCCGATCACTGCCTGTGCCTATATTAGGCTGCCTTGTGGCTCCCCTGAGCCAGAGATGTTGGGGATCAGCAAAGCTCCACAGCTTTGCCTGTTCTCCTGGGGGCCAGGTTCACCCCCAAAGCCCCACAAGAAGGCTTTGCCATCGAGATGAGCCCTTGGGAGAAACTGCCCCCACTCCTGGGTGAACAGCAAACACCAAATAAATGAGAAACTGAATGTTTGATGTGTTATAGAAAGATAGGTTTGTAGTTTTAAAATTGCCTCATATGTTAATATGGGACCAAGATGGAGATTTTAGGGAGTCGGTCCCTTCTTCTTCTCCTTCTTCCCTTTTCTCCTTCTTCTTCCCTTTTCTGTGACCTCAGTTCCTATCAAGTAGCAATTGGTTTTATTATTTATCCAGGGAGACAGACACTGCTGCAGGAAGGCTGCGAGCTGGTACAAAGTACCGAGGAGTTCACGGTGAGGAATGAAGGAGGACCCTCTGCCGCTGTATCCAAGGAGACCTCTATTCCCAGAGAGAGCGAGATGGAATGAGCACAGATCCTGCCATGGCAGGACCTTTTAAAGGGGGGAGACTCTAAGGGAGAGTGGAACCAATCAGGGAGATCTGTGGGAGGAGGCTAGAGAGGGATTTTATAACATGAAACCAAGGGGGGAGGGTATCAGAGATGACTGACACTTGAAGGAGCCAAAGGGGCCTCGAGGGGCACCGAACTTTCCAGAGGGATGGGCAGGGCCTAGTGAGGATTGACAAGGCCACAGGAGGGGTTTGGGTGATGGACAGGGATAGTGCTAGAACAAGAGGAGGGGAATTACCATAAAGAGAGGGCATAGGAGGGGCTTTGAGAGGAGTTTTAGGGTTACAGAATTCTCTTTGGGAAGGAGGGGGGAATTTGGGAGGTACCATTACAACTGAGTAGATTACAAAATGTTACAGCGCAAGGGTAGAACTCAACAATAACAGTAAAAAAGATCCTAACACCATGTTTTTCACATCGCCACAGCTTCCATTATTTTTGCAGGTGCTGTCATCTCCGTATTTTCATAGTACCAGCTTTTATTGGTTATGACATGCTTAGAAAATAAGAATAATAATCATAATGTTGTAAAGACTTCTTTAGAAATAGAATTTAAAACTAACTGAATTGTTTTATGTATGTATTTGTGAGTTTCAGGTTTAGATGATGGATGCCTCTTCATCTAAGCTTGAGGTTGCCCCTGTTTTTGAGAATGAGTTTTGACTGGATGACTGCCAGAGGTCTGTCCTACATTGCTCTATACTTTTGATTTCCCAGGGATATGGATTGGGACCAGCTGGCTGGGGAGTAGCACTGAGCACAGCCTGGGGAGCCTGGGGGGTGCAAAAAGCTGGAAGAACATAAACCAGCAGTGTGACCTGGCAGCAAATATGGTCAGCACTTTCCTGGGCTGTATTAACAGCACATCCAGGAGATTAAGGGATTCAGCATTCATCAGAACACATCTGCATCTACCTTTGGATACTTCAAATATAAGGACAATAGAGCTCAACGGCAAAAATTCAACAGAAACCTGTCAAAACACCCAGGGAGTTGAAGCATTTCTCCTGGGGCAGGGAGTGAGGGAGCTGAGCTGGTTTGGCCTGGCAAGAGGTGTCTCCAGAGGAAACCTAGTTGCAACCTGACAGTGCTTACCAGGAGCTTGTAAAAAGGCTAGGCTCTCCTGGATGGTGTGGTGTGAGAATGAGGGGCAATGCACCTGAAGTGAAGCTACAAGTTTGGGCTGGATATAAGGAAAAGATTTTTCCTCATGAGGACAGTCAAACAATGGAAAAGCTATCCAAAGAGATGGGATGCCTCTTTTTTGGAGATTTTTAGGACCCAGTTTGATCCCTGAGCAATATGGTCTGGCCTCATAGTGAAACTAGCTTTGAGCAGGAGATTGAAGTGACTTTTTAAGATCCCTTCTAACCTGAATTTTTCTGCTTCAATGATTCCGTAACTTAAAATGAGAAAAGTCAACTATTTAGTAGTGTTCACTAAACAATACTACTTTAGCCTGGAAGTGAAATTGTATAGTTTTTTCAGAATCTTATTCCCTTAATTTTCTCTCTTTCATCCACTTTCTGTCAGGGCTTTTTTTCCTCATTGCAAAGTAGCTTAAGGCATCTTCATGCTTATTTTTCTTCCTCTGCTATTCCCAGACAGCACACACAGTCTGAAATGCAAATGTCTTTTTGTTCTCTACCTACTAACATGACCGCCTGTTAATTTATTCCACTAATCTCAACAAAGATCTCCAAATTCTTTCAAAGCCCTACTGTATTCTGGCAAAGCAACCAGATTTTGTTTCTGTTGGGATCTTTGGCCCATCAGGATGGAAGAGGCCAAGCATAGTTGCAAGCAAAAAGCAGTCCTGACAATCTCAGATCCTGTTCTTAATTACAGACTTTACTGTCCCTTTGACTCCTTCTGAAGTGTTCTTCTCACAGAATTGCTGCCTTGATGGTTTTTCATCTCAGAAATACCATCTTGTGTCCATACCATGCGATGGTATGGAAATTAAGCACCTCTACACTTCTTTGATGTGTGACTGCATTGCAGCGGACACATAATGCAGCACATTTAAGTTGCAATACATCTATTGTAATAAAAAGGCAAGAAGGAATAGACGTATCTGGGATATGCAGGGCAATTTTCATGCTTTCATGTGATCTGACTACAGAACTTCACGTCAGCATTGTATTTTTTGCTTCATGACATTTTCTTAAGGCACATCCCAGCCACTGCTGCCTGTTATTCTTAACATGTAGGGCAAGTACAAGCTGCACGGAACAGGGAGCAGCTGGAGCAGGATCAGCAATTGGAAGAGATATTTTTTGAACATGTCATTGTTCTGAGAGATCTCAGCCTTTTCATCTCTGAGACTGAGAACTTGATACAAATCTTGTGATGCTGTGCTGTGTCCTTCTTCCTCTCGTAGCTGTCCTTTGCCTGGCTAGCAGGTCACAGGCAGAGACATGAAATGGAAGGCTGCCCCCGAACACTTCCTGCGCTCAGGCGGCAGTGACCAAGCAGGGAGGCAGCTGCTTGCAGATGCACAGTCCGAGGTATCCTCACTTAAGTGCTGAGGAGGAGGGTGAAAGAAAGGAACAGACTCTTGCTCTGCTGCAACCAAGAAGTTTACTCCCCAAGGGGAGCAGGAGGGAAAGAGCCCTGCACACAGCCGGGAGGGATCTTTTAAGGAGGGGAGGATACAGAGGAGGGGACATACAATCAACCAACCAGTGGAGTTTAGGGGAGGAGGGAAGGGAGGGAGTTTAAATTTGGAATCCAATAGGGATACAATTCACATAACAGACAGTCTCATCTCTAAATAGGGCGTCGAAGGTTAAGGGGATTTCCAGAAGGGGTGGATTGAGCTCGTGGAAGATTGACAGGCTTGACTCAGCCTTTAAGGTGGGGTTTGGGTGACAGGCAAGGAAAGTGCCAGAAGAAAAGGTGGGGTTATACCAAACTAGGAATCATAAGGGCTGAACTTATTAGAATTGACATCTCTTATGAAAGATAAGGGATATAGAACTTTGCTCTAGGTAATGGGGGGTATAGGGAGAAACCATTATCAAACTCTAAAATATAATATAATATAACTTTTTCCTGAATCCTCAACAGAACTGCCATTTTGCACTACCACAATCTTGTACTTTGAGGTTCCTATTGCTTCTTGCTTATCATCATTCTTTAATGAATGAAGAATGAAGGGGAGGAAAATGGTGGTAAATTGGCAAGAGACAGCCAAGAGCTGGAAAGCCGGCACATCCATCTGTTGATCCTGGAGCTATCCATAGCTGTTGCTTTCTGGTTTTGTCTATTCCATCTCCTCAGCAGTCCAAAGTTCTCTTGGTATAATTTGTCCAAGTGGCTCAGACTATCTGAGTGCTTTAGTTAAGATTTGGTTTTTTTGGAAATAGAAGTTGATACACACGAATTATATACTTTCAAATACAGCTTTCGAAGTAGTTGCAAAGGTGTAAACATCTACACATTTAACATGTGGCATGTTAACATGTTGAATTAGCATCGATCAGCTCCTTAATATCTGTTAGATGAAAGCATATGACCTGAAAATATTCACATGTTGAAATCTTCTGGCACAGGTGTGGGAGCTCCACTGCAACATCTTGCATCAGAAGAGTCGAGAAGCAGTCAGTTAATCCTCCTCCAGCTCTTTTGCAGTTTGAGGTTTTACAGATTCATAGGTTGTTCCACAGTGTTGTTCCCTCATGATTGGTGGGAAATATCTCTAGCTGTATTCCTGACTGGATGGGGGTGTTGCTTTGGTGATGATGTTTTGAATTGTTCACACACCACTCTTCAATGTGTGATACATGACTCAAGGTTGTCTCCCATAATAGCACATCAGTGCTGACAAGTCCACTGTTGGGAAGATTATGACAGATGTTTTAGATACTATTCTGTATATGGGTTTTATGACACTTTTATGTGAGAATTTTCTATGGAATCATCAGAGGTTTTGAGTTAGGGGGATTTCCCAATTTTGTAGGTATCTGTGGTAGGGACAGAGATTTGCAGCTCCCCTAAAAGCTGAGATGTCATCCTTGTACAAGGAATTAACCGTGGATGGAAGCTTTGAGACACTGAAAAAGGAAATGTATGAGATAAAAACCAGCAAAAATGTTTAGGAAGATAACACACAGCATATCCGGAAAATGTGTGAGAGAAGTCAAGTTGCACAAATTCCAAGCCAATGATGAATGCGAGAAGGAGAACGCATAGAATATTCTGGGCAAAGACTAATTTTTAGAGATGCAGACGAAAGAATTGCAGACCTAACTCCTGAATTCTTAGTTGCAGGCCTAATGTTTGCGATTCCAGGATTATGCGATATTTGGACAGTGAAACACTTATATAAAACTGTATCTGTTTTTAAAATTGCCATTGGCCAAGAAACACTGTCATGGGAGTGGTTGTACATAGAGCATGCTGAAAACGTGTACAGTGCAAAAGGTATCCAGTTTGTAATTGAGAGTTGTGGGGTTGAGATTGGAAAAGCCCATGTTCTGTTGAAATAAAGGAATTCAGCAAGAGATATGTATCTGTTCAGTAACTATATCCTATACTTCCTTCCTGGAAAAGTATTCTACAACTGGAGATCCCCTCCTCCAGCTCCATCCTCCCATTTTTACTTTCTGGGTCCAGTCCTTCCATGCCCTGCTTGTACCATAAACAGTACTGACAGAAAGTAAGGTAGTAGCCATTTGTTAAAAAAACCTTAAATTATCCCCTGCAGCACCGTTTGGTGGCACACTGGAAAATACAAAATAAGAAAGAAAAAGCATAGCAGAGGAAAGACGATGACAAAATATGGTAACAGCTGGGGCACCAGTAAAAATCTATTCTAGAGCTTGCATTATCAATTAAAGGACAATGCTTCTCTGTGTGCTTGACCCCACACACAGCAGTATGAGGAATGGCAGCATTCACCCTTTTGCAGTGTACATTGTAGCATCCTTTCCTTGGCACTGCCGTTTTCTCAGGGGTGCAATTAAATTTTATCTAGCTTAATAACACTGTCTATGGTTTCAAAACAGGCTCTCCTAACATGTTGCCAGATGCTGCATTTACATGAGTGTGGGTGACACACATTCACAGAGGGGCAGCGAGAGAAACTGTTTCACTCTTGTCCTAATGAAAACAAATAAATGTATGATCCTGTGAAAGTAGCTGCTCCGCCTTCCTTGCCCCCTATCCCTGAAGTCAAACTACTGCATGGCTGCACTGTGTCATTAGCTATTGCTAGAGGAAAGATGCAGGCAGAGATCTTTTCTTTAAAGATAGCCCAGGCTTTCACCACTAGCAGTAGATAGACAATCTTCCAGATGTCATGAACCACAGGAATTAACTGTCCCTCACCAGTACAATGTTGAGTCGAAGTCGGAGCTCTAGCATTACCAAATCTCTTCAGCTTCAGAAATGCCCATGGGGAGACTCCAGGGTATTGGGATCTTGTTACTGGGGAGAGTGGTTAATCTCCCTTTTCCAAAACGTTTGATTACCTCTCAAGAGGGTCCTCTGGGTTCTTCCGATATTCAGAGACTTCATGCTGAGTAGTGCAGTAGCCTTGTTTTTCTTCTCCCAGACAAATTTTTTCAGTTCCCTATAACCAAGATGGATTTTCCTGGGTTTAGCAGACTTAGCTTTTGTCCCTATTTTTCAAATGTCGCCTTCATTTTAACTTCATGCAACATCGATTCAGTAGGGTGGGACACTGCAGGGATAGCCTTGTGACCTTTGCAGACTGCTATCAGATTATTCAGCCTCACAATGAAATTTTTGGTCGTTTAAATGACTGAATTCACCACTATCAGGATGGTGACCCTCTGATAGCTGCCCTTGTTCTTGTTTTCCTGAACTGAAGATGTAATGGTGGTATAAGGTCACTTACACTGATGGGTTAAATACTGCATTAAAGTTGTCCTCTTTGGAAGTAGAAAGGCCACATATACATTTTTGTCTCAGCTAGCAGTTTTCAGTGATGATCCCACCAAGATGCTGCTCTGGCTATTTTTTTTTCTTTTTTTCGGAAGGTCCATAAGCTTGTGATTGGTCTCCTATTGCTTTCCTGATCATTTTGGATTTCCTTCAACTATAGAGGAAGGACAAGACATAAATATTTCCAGATCTGTTGCTTGCAAATAGCAGGAAGACTTCAGAGTTGCTGAATTCTTGCTTTAAAGGCTGTACTTTTGTCCCCAGTAACCCTGGTACTCTGGATTGCATCTCAGTGTGAAGCTTTCTGCTTAGTTCAGGAGAGAAACCACAGTGTGTGCATGGGCTGTGTGCCCAAAGTGTACTCCTTGTAACTCCAGGCACGGGTATCAGCACATTCATACCTAGGAGAAGTGATGCTGCTCAGTAAACAATTAATGTAGATTCACCTTAACTGTTCAAGTTAAGTATGTTATCCTTAATTAACTCAGATGTTCATCCTCACTTGGAGAAAAAACAAGACTTCTAGAGGCAGTCTGAGGAAGAAGGCCTAAGGCAGAAGGTTGAAGAAATCTGTAAGATTTTCTTTTTATGGAAACATTCAGAGAGTTACTTAATTTAGCTTGTTTATGTTTAAATTGAGGGAATTAAGTACTTGTCTATGTGTTTTATTATTTTATTTTATTTTATTTTATTTTATTTTATTTTATTTTATTTTATTTTATTTTATTTTATTTTATTTTATCTGTCTAACATATAAAGGAAAAATCAACATAGTAGTTTTAGGATCTGCTTACTAATCTGCTGGGGGTTTTTTTGCAGCTATCAGAGCATTTTTGAGGGCTTACCTCTGGTTTTGGTGGAGGTTTTTAGTGCAGTTATAAGGCTAAGGTTGTTACAGGAAAGCCTTCCTTTTATGAACAATGGACTTTCATAGACTAACTGGTACAACATTTGTGTTTGTCAGTGTCCAGTTGCAGATTCCTAGGAAAGAATATAAGAATAGGAGAATCAGATGGTGATACTTGCCCAATAAATTCTCTCTGCATCTTGCAGCTCTTTGTTTTTGAATACTGAGAGCTGCAAGAAATTTTCTGTGATTGAGATTTGAACTGAAGTTGCTAGAGGCTCAGTGCAAAACATTAACCAATTCCTGGTGAACACCGGAAACAGATTTAAAGAGTGTTGGTGTCCAAGTACACGTGCAACAAACCCGCTATCGCTCAGCTGGCTGTGAGTCCAAGGGTACTTGAGTGTGCAGTGGAAGATGAGGAGGAGAAACTGGCATCCAGCACCTTTTTCCTGTTAAAAAGCAGCGGCAGGTGGCGCTCTGACTTTGGTTTTCCTCAGGACATCGCTGCTTCAGGAGCACTGGAGCAGTATTCACAAAACAGGCTTGGAGGAGCATTCAGGTGAAGGAAGTTTTGTGCTATAGATCCTCATCATTATAAAAAGCCCAGCACACCTCTTAAGTGTATGGAATAGCGCCTATGCTTCCCGCAGGCATTAGTAATTGCTCTTTCAGCCCCTACTGCTAAATGTATTCTGTGGGTACAAAGCACTGCAGACTTCTGTAGGACCCTACTTGTTAGGGAAAAATGCAAGCAGGATCTTTTACCTTAAAGGTTAGGGAAGCAAAAAAGTGTCACCAGAAAGACTTAAAAACTGTGTTGGGCATCTCTGTGGAAACACTGAAAACTGTTCTGTTTTTCCAAGTGTCTGCTATGAGCCAACACCTTCTGCAAGTGTGTCTGTCCCGTGCACAGTCTGCTGTGCTGTGCATGAGAAACAACATCTGCTTTGGTTCATTTGTGCTGTGTCCTACAGCTGCTGCTGCTGCCAGAAAAGGAGGTCTGTATTTGAAACATGGGAGGGCTGGTGAATAGGAGGGCAGTAGCCAAGTGACTCCAAACTTTCTAGCCATGCCATACACGCAAAGCTAATCACTCACTGTGATTATCTAACAGTGCCCTATGATATGCTTTTACTAAGCAGAATTTCTTTGTAGTGTACTTGATCACTGCTGCCTTCTAAGCACATTTATTAACCTAAGAATAATTTGAGATTTATAGGGACAAATAAATTACTTCAGAGTTCTAATTGCTTGTGGATTCTACCATGGTCCCTGGTGCAACGTAAAATGTGGACCCCAGTGGGTCCTGGTGTTTTTGTTGAGGTTGGCTCTGGAACCTCCACTAGGTGCACAGAACTGGAGAATCTCCACGAGATGATGTGATGAACAGTAGATTCCTGGCATAAAATTTAGTTTCACAAAGGAGGGAAGATCTGACTTTCTTTCCAAGAAGAATGGTTGCATTATTAGGTAAGCAGTTAATCCTCCTATAGTTTCCTGATTTTGAATATATAATGATCAAGTGTTTGGCTAAACCAGGTTTTGGCCATCTGTTAGGTGAAAGCAGATTACTACAGAGAGGTGTTTTTAGGTTGTATTCACAAGAATCCAATTCCTTGTATTCTCTAGACACTTATGATGGTGGTGTAGTGAGAAACTGTCCTAAAAATGAACAAAGTAATTCACATCTTGTGGAGAAGCAAAGTTTTGGTAGAGAATGGGCTAGCATGCTGTGCACAGTGGATTAAGAATTAGGGTTTACTGTGGGGATGGACATGTGCCTCTCTGGCTTACTGAGATGCATTTGAAGATTATGGAAAACCCTGTATGGAACCAGTGTTGTTGATTTTTTATATATATTGTCAGGGGGATTAGTGCTGAAGTGCAGCCTGACCTTTCATTATGTCCATTTCCCTGCTCAGGGAATGTTCTGGTAGGAAGAAAAGCTAAGTCTGAGTATGTGCCCAAATGTAGGCAATATGCAGTCATGGAAAAATAAAAATCCTAGAACTTAAGTGCACCTGAAAAATGGGACCTGACACTTGTATTATATAAAGTTTTGTTTGGGTTCTTTTTCTGTGATAGCTAAATGTTTGTTTTGTAAATTGCAGAACAGTGGTTTTGATTTCACAATACTGGTCTCCTGGAAAACATTTCTGTTTTAAGTGACTCCTGGTTTGAAGAGTCTTCTGTTATGAAAAGTGAAAATCTGTGTTAGTTGGAAGCACTAAAGGCATGAAGAAAGTGCCTGGTTATAGATATTAAAAAAACAGACATCTTTAGGACTTCTAATTAATGCTTCTGTGGAAAAAATTGGATAAAAAAAATTTTGTGGATCATACCTGAATGTTACTGGTTGAATAGGGAGGTAACAAAAGAACAATGGGGTTTTCAGGTCTTCACGTTTTCTTGGTAAACTATGAAGTTCGGCAGTGGTATACAAAGGAACCCCATAGTAAATTGAAAAAAATAGTAAGATAGAATGCAGTTCCATTGTATTGACTTCAACTGTAACCAATCCTAGCGATAACTTGTATATTGTAATTAGTGGATTCACAGTGTAATGATTAATGGGAGATGCAAAGCTGAAACAATTTTAGTAATCTAAATGTTTAAAAACAGATGGAGTTAAAATATTTGCTACATGTATGGCAGTGAAAATGAAATAATATCTGATAGGTAATATTAAAGGAAAACTCAATAGCAAACGAAAATTTTAGGAATGGGAACTTGAGTTGCAATGTCAGAAAATAAGAACTATTGACTTACTGTATTGATTATTTTAAAAATGTGTGTGTGCATGAAAGTCTGTGCACTTGGTGTTCTCTGCCAACAAAAAAGTTTGAGAGAATTACAGAAAACACTTTTTTCTCACAAACGTTTGCTGGAAATAAGAACTATTAATTTAGGCTGTACTAGTAAGAGGTTTGACTATAGTAGCTGAAGGGGGCAGGACTACCAAAAGCCTTGCAGGCAATTCACTTTTATGGGAATTGTGTGCAAGACTTAGCTCTCTGATTTTACTTTTTCTCTCCAGCTGCTTTCTTTAAGAAGACTTGTTTGGGGATAAACCTAAGGAGGAAGACTCCTGTGTAGGGCATTCTCTAAGTAAACACTTAATGCACCTTTTCCAGACAGATGAGTAAGCAGCATGTCCAGCTGATGTTCCTACCCAGTCATGGTGCTGGGGGTATTCAGTTTTACATACTTTTCTATGTATTTGAAAGTAAAAAATTGATTGTACCTTGTTTAGTCACCCATCTTAAACATGTAATTCTAAATACAGGAGAATTACTGGTCTAGAGAAATTATGAGTATAGTTAAGGATTTTAAAAATGGCACTGTTCCCTCACATGTGGGGTTTTTTTTTTTCTATTTCAGTTGAATGCTATCATCAAATGTGGCATCTCCATCTTGGGTATTTTCAAAACTTGAGTGGACAACGCTCTGAGCAACATGACCTAACCTTGAAGTTAGCCCTGCTGAGAGTAGGAAGTTTGATTGGATGGTCTCCATGGTCCCTTCTATTGTAAATTTTTGTAATATTGTGAAGATTCAGTTTCAACTATTAAAATATCTCTTTTATAAAGGATAAGATAATTGAGTTCTATTCTGACATAAACTCTTGGTATAAGGAATATATAACATTTTTTTTTGTCTCAGACAAATACTCTTAAGAATTTTTCTCTGTGATTTTTTGAATGAGAAGAGTCCTTTCTGCAGAGTTATATCTTTTCCTTCACCTTGATGATGAATAGCATTTCTTGAATAAAATCTTTTTTATAGAAAAGACTTTTATAGCCAAGTAAATACCCATAAGTCTGCCTTTGTTAGTCATGAAATATTCCATTTGCTTTCCATACATATCTTAATTATTGTCCCCTTTTATATATGTATATATATTAGAGAACACTTTTCTTATGCAGGGAGAGAGTTCAATATTTTTTTTTTGTGATACATTTGGCAATACCACAAATTCCATACCAAGGCACTGTTCCCAAAGAAGCCATTTAGGAGTTAGTGTCTGAGAAGGGGTAGGAACAAAGACGTTGCTGAGGACACTATGCAGCTTGAGGCCCCTCCAGGATCAGATACCAGAGCAGGAGGAGCATGGTGACAGCTGTGAAACAGCTTCTTCAGCCTCACCAAAGAGCCTTTAAACAGATTTGTGTGCTCAGCTTTGAGAAAATGTGGTTTCTGATAATCCTGTTGCAATGCGCTGTGATAGTTATACCCCCAGGCTCACCTCAGCAGTTGATCAGACACATGAGGTGTTGGCACAGTGACAGTCCAGTGTGTATCAGTTCCTCAAAACACTGGTAGACTTGGAGTTTGTATAGAGCCTAGACCCAGGTCAAGACATTCCCAGTCCTTCAGAGCCCAGGCTGAGAATTCTTGGCATCATTTTAGAAACTAGTAGGCTTTTAAAACAGAGAGAACCCATTAACTAGGAAATGACTCCGTGGCAGTACTTAAGCAACACCTTTACTGAAGTCAAGTTACCACTCATAAAAATAATAGCAAAAGCTGTTTAGGATTACACTTAAGAATTACATTTTAAAGGCTGTTATGAGAATTGAAAATAGTTTCTATAAAATCTTGCAATGTTAAAGCACAAGAAATAATTCAAAAGCTAGGTCTATTAAAGCTGTTCTGATAATTTTTTGTCGTCAAGATGAAGTCAGTATCACTGTCAGTTCAGGAAAAGTTACAAATTACTGTGTATTTTGTAGTGTTACCCAGTGTCACCCAAAGGCTACAGTACAACCCAAACATACAGTGAGACAATGACAGATTGTAATTACTAATGTTTCATCCTGAACAAACCCACGCATTCTCTTCTTTCCTTGTAATGAGAGGGTAGTTCTGAATTTTCTTGGTGGGCAGAAGGCATGCACCAAGTTATCTATTTCTGCTAGCTTGCCTAAAGCAAGCTCAGTGCTGTAAAATTTAAAAGAGAAAGCTATGAAAAAACACAGGAGAGGAGATTAGCACAATGTGAACAGCTGGCAACTACCCAATTGTCTACTGTGTCTGGTATTCACAGCAGCCCAGTTTCAGTGTTTACATCATTGTGAGCAAGATGAAGTCATAAAGCATTAACAAGTGATTAGATTTTTTTCTATGATAATTTTAATAGGATATTGAGGATGGGGTACTGTTGTGATTTAGGGTAACAGCTTATCAAATGAAATGTAGTGTAGCCAGCTCTTCATTCTTGCTGAGGGGAGACGGATTAATATAAGATGTTGAAGTTTTTATATATTCTGGTACTAGACAGGAATGTTTTATTGCTAAAGGAGTTCAGAAACATAAGAAGCACTAACACATTTGGGGCAAGATGAAGAGGAGGTGGCAAAAGCCAGAGTGTGGCATGCAGCAGGTAAAGAGAAGGAAGCAAAGAGAAAGCATTCTTAAAGGATTAGGACAAAGGACCTAGACACAAAACCAAAACCAAAAATGCCTGAAGCATCAATGGATTAAAAGCAGCTATCTCATGGGTGATTTTCAAATATATGCAGTCCTCCAGAGCTGCCAAGTACTGAAGAGAAGAAATGCTTTAAACAGAAAGAAGCTAGGCAGGGAGGAGTATGGCCTCAAACAGGGTGACCCACATAGTGCCATGTTGCAAGATTTTTCCTTTGTCAGTGTGAAACTGACACTTTGATTTTGCATCATTATTCACTTTTCCATGGCCAAGCATTGTAGTGTGTTGACTATGGCCAGCTGCCAGACACCCACCCAGCCACTATCATTCCCATTCCTCAACAGGACAGGGGAAGAAAATGAGACAGAAAACCTCAAGAGTCAAGATACAGACAGGGAGATGGATCACTTAGCAATTGCCATCAAGGCAAAAAAGACTCACCTTGGGGAAAATTAATTTATCGTCTATTAGAGTTAGATGGAGAAAAACAAAGACAAAAGTTCAACACTTCCTTTCCACCCCCTTCTTCCCAGGTTCCACTTCACTCCTTCTTTCCTGGCTCCTCTATGTCCTTCTTTCCACACACTGAACAGGACAGAGGGGTCAGGAATAAACATCGTAGTCAGTTCATAACACTTCATTTCTGCACCTCCTTCCTCCGTGTCTCACTTGCTCCAGCATGGATTCTTTCATGGACTGAAGTCCTGTGGGATAAACCAACTCCTGTGTGGCCTCTCCAGTTTGCAGTTTGTTCAGAGCACATGCATCTGCTCTGGGACGGTGTCTGCCATGGCTGCAGTGTGAATATCTGCTCCAACATGATCCTCCGTATGCTGCAGGGTGACAACCTGCTACCCCATGGTCTTCTCCATGGACTGCAGGGGAATCTCTGCTCCAGTGCATGGAGCACCATTCCTGTCTGCTTCTTCTCTCGCCTTGGTGTCTGCAGGGCTGTTTCTCACACGTTTGCCCCACCACTCTACTGCACAGTGGTTTTTGCCTTTCCTTAAATGTATTCTCCTAGAGGTGCCACCATTGTGGCTGTGGGGCTCAGCTGTGCCCTATGGTGGATTGGTTGGATCCATCTGGAACTTGATGTGTCCCACACAGAACAGCCCTGTCCTCTGCTCACAGTGACTCTTCTGCATCCCCCACTGTCCAGCACTTTGCACATAAACCCTGTACAAGCATCATGACACCTCTAGCCACTTTCTTCAAAAAATGAAGGAAACAGAGAGGGTATATATGTTGTCATTACATGCTGGGCCATGCCTATTTGAAAAATATCAGTGTTTATAGTCTTCCCTATGACCTAGATCTGAAAAATACAGCAGTATTGTTATTTCTTTCCAAATGGGGAAGACGTAATTGGAGTCATAGTGCTTATCTGCATGTGGTTGATAGGGAAAATACCCTCTCTCACTGGGTAATACAACCTTACCTAGACAGTGAAAGATCACATTGCCAATTCAGGCATGCACTTTTCTTGTGCCACAGCAAGATGGAGCATTCCTTTGGTAGTCTTTCTGCAGGCAGAGCGCTGTGGAATTTGTAAATGCCAATGTTTCGAACACTTTGTGAATAACTGAAGCCTGATTTGCTCTTCATTACAGATGTGAAGATGCAAGAGAAAGATGTTATTGTGGCTGGACTACAGTTTCTGCAAAAATTGTCCTCCCAGCCTACAGCAACTATCTGTAGCACATGAAATGCAGAGGAGGACCTCAGAAGCTGAAATGCTATTTTCAGCCTTTTTAGTAACAGTGGTGATAACTCTCGCCATGATTCATGAAATTTTTAAATGATTGTTAGTGAAGTGTCATTTTAGGAAAAAAAATTTACTTGTCTTGTAAATCCATGCTGGTTTTCACAGGCACTGTTGTGATGTTTGCTTTCCAGTTCAATTGCTTTCTGTCTTCTCTTCTGGCTTTTGATGAGTCAGAATCCGTACAAGGACTGGCATTGTCGTATGTATGAAATCAGAAATTCCCTATTTTAGGAAGATATAGATGCCTTTTTCATAATTGCTGTAATCTCTTCTGAAGGATAACTTATGGATGTAATTTCATAACAAAACTACACATATGATAGTTGAAACTGCATAACCTTTGCTGGGAATAATATATACCTCTGTAGGATAGTGAGAGGAAAGGATTTCTAGCTCTAACAGTGCATATGCAAATCTGCATGCCGTCTTCTTGATAGTATGGCCTGAGTAACAATAGCTGATACAACAGGAGTATGAGTGAGTGAAGAGAATACCCCAAACAAACTATTCTGAAGGGTGTTTGCCCAAAAATCTGATACTGCTAGGAAGAAAGTAACAATGATTGAGTTTGCTTTAGATTACCTTCATTATGATTAAATTATAACAAAGAAATTAACAACATACTTTTGAGAAAATAAATCAATTTGAAAACTAAAAAAAGCTTGAAAAGTTAAAAAAAAAAAAAAAAAAAAAAAAATTAAAAAAAAAAAAAAAAAAAAAAAAAAAAAAAAGGCTTGAAAATAAATGATTTTAGGAAGAGATCCTGGAGCTAGTTGAACAGAACAGCAACTTAGTCAGATGCCATGAGCATCCAGGCACTGGAGTTACAGTCTGGGGGGCAACACAAAGACCCACACCTTAGAAGTGTGTATGTGAACTTGTGACATGCTTTTTTATCAGTATGTCTTGGCAGATTGTAAGGACATACACATAAAACTAGAGAACCCATATCTCCATCAGCAGCTGTGGGTAAGGTAAGAATGGAGAACTTCTCCAAAAGTGAGGTTACATAGTGTGGATGCAGGAAGAAAAGCATCATTTGAACAGGAGATCCAGAAGGGTGAGTGGGTGGCAAGGTGGATAACATACCTGCAGTGGGTGTTAGGGGAAGGTCTCCTTCTAAAAGCAGAAGTGACACTGGTACACAAGGAGTTTGCATCTCAAGGTTAAAAAGAGGAGCAGGGAGAGGAGTGTGGGACAGATCAGCAAAGAGAACATTCTGATACACAGCTGAAAAAATTGAAAGGCAAATATAACACAGCAGTTGACAACTAGTGCAGTGCTGGAACACATCGTTCCAGAGAAGGAAAAGCCATGCAGCACTTTAGATAATTGCCAACCAAAAAAGAACTGCATAATTAGAAAATTACAGTTAAGGGGAGCTTTCATGAAAACACATATTGGCAACACCCCCCCTGCCAAAAAACTCCCCAAATCATCATTGTAAACATAAGAAATCTTAATGAAGAAGAGTAGGTGCTGCTGAAGGAAGCTGTTTCCAGTTCAGATGAGTAGTATTGTAAAATGTATGTGGGAAGAGGGTGGGGGAGGTGAGAGGATCTCTTTGAGTGGTGACTGACTGCTTTCAGAAAGCTTGGACAGTGAGCAGTGAGGTGAAGGTGAACCACTGCTCTGCTTTTAGAAAACTGGAAGCTGTTTGCAGGAGATCTTACATGCAGCTGCAGAGATAAAGTGTTCATATCTGCCTCAGCCTTTTTCACTTTTTTCTTCCAGCAGTCCAAATTTTAGCAGTAGAGAAAAAGGGAAATCATTTTAATGAAACAGGAGCAAAACATAATTCTTACTGAAACTAATCCCAGCTGCTTGAATAACCAAATGTCTGCTAAAGGTGATTTTCTCAACCCCTTTATTTTAGGAAAAATGCATGTGACAGCACTCTGAGTATTCTCACCTGTACTTAGCTCTTCATCTCAAGGATGTGTGCATTTATGTCTTCTTAGAAGACAAAGCTACCATGACTGGAATATTCTTGTTCCTTTATTGGCCAAAGATAAAGTATAAATATTGGAAATGTCTCTCTGCAACAGCAATTCACTATGTAAAAAACTCTCCTGTCCTAGCACGTAGGGAGATGGAGGGCAATTCCCTTCCCTAGAACAGGAACATCCTAGTACAGTGCTCATGTTCTAAACACACTCTCAGCATTAGCACATGAATGGCTGAGGTAAAGTGCAGTCTACTGCTAAAGATTAAATATGAGATACTTTTTCAGTAGCAATGCTTCAAATACCTTTATAATCTCATTTGGATATACCGGGTGGTGTGGCTACTAGAAGAGAACTATACCATTTATTGATATATAAATTTACTTACTTGATAGGACAGGTATAGCAGGTGGGTAGCAACACCTGCTCTATGAGCAGACCTCCCTCCCTCCCTCCCTCCCACCAACATGCACGTGTACATGGGAATCAGAGCTTCAGTCCCAGCAGCCCAGTGCAGACCAGCTAAGTACCAGTGAGGGAGCAAAGTGCTTGCTCTGACTGGTTCTGTGCTGCAGCCACAGTGGACAGCCCAATTCCCACACATGGTGGTTCCTGTCCTTGCACTTTTGCTTCTATAGATGTTAGACATCTCTGTATTATGAATTCCTTTCAAGCAGATAGTGCCATAATTTTTTATTGCTTTCTAATGGCTTGGCTAATCTTGTAGCCTTAGACCCGCCCTTGAACTTCCTCCATCACTGAGGCCAAGTAGCTGCTACCAATTGTGGTTTATGTTACTGGTCAGATTCCGCCTTGGTTTTTTTCAGAAAAATGGGTATATTTGTTATCCAGGTCAAAACAGCTGAATCTGATCACCTTATGCTACAGGTAACCAACAGCAGTCCATTGCACAGTAATCTGTGTTTCTGCTGGATAGTATGACACTTGGAAAAGGTTTAAATCAATTGTCTGCAAAATCTCTGGGTTGTTCCTCTGGAACCTTTTGCCTGCTTGGCCTGTGAGTGATTTAAAATTGCTGGTGGTCAGATAAGAAAAACAACTTAGAATTGAGCCATGAGATTGACATAAAAGCCTCCAAGTCAGTGTCTTGGATGTTCAGGTATGTAACTCCAAGTCTGCTAAACTGTCCTCATGAAAAGCTTAGGAAACAGTGGCTGCCTTTCAATGATCTTCCTCACCTTTTTGAGCTTTCTTGACATGAAAGGGAGGTACATGATCTGTAGGTATTTCCAATATTGTCTGTGTAGTCATTGCTAGGACAATGCAAGCCGGGGCCCTACCTCCTGAAGTGCAGTATCCTATGTTCTCACTACAGAAGGGGCACTGCACACGGGTTCCCATGTGCAGCTTCCCGCTTTGTTCCAACAGGATGAGCAACTTTTCTTAGGTGAACTACACATCAGAGACCAGATGAGACCAACACCTCGAGGCACTTGGAGTGCTGGTGTTTGTGTGTGGCAGGAGGGGCAGGCCGGGCCCCGCCTGGGTGAGTCAGTGCTCTGCCCCGCCCCCCCAGACCCCCCACTGAGGAGAGCCCTCCACCAATCAAATGCTGTGCCATTGTGAACCCAGCCTCTGATTGGCAGAGCTGTCCATCAATCACAGCCAGCCCAGCCTCTGATTGGCCAAACAACCAGAAGTCCTGCCTGAGGGGTGGGCCCATGAAGCACCAAGGCTTTAAAAGGGCCTGACCGTGAGGCATGGCCATTTGTCTGGATGCTGACTTCTCTTGTCTTCCGCATGGGAATCCAGGAGTTGGTAGCTATAAATGTGTTTTTATGTACCCTTTCTGACTTTCTCCATCTTCTCATCTTCTTTACGTGAAAGATTTTGGGGTACCTTAACATATCTGAGGTTTAAATGTTTCTAGGTTGAATTGGCTGAGTTTATGCTAAGTTAAATTAAATTAATACTAAGTAGTGCTATAATAAATGTTTTATATTGAGTTTGGTGTTGTATTTACTCCTTTCCCAAACTCCTTAATTTTCATTATTTTAGCCAGTAAACTTTTGTGTACTTGTGGCCTCTTGAGAATATGTGGTTGGGATTTCTCCTTGCACCAAATTAAAGTAAAGGAACCTTTGGTTTAACCCCTGTGTTTAACTGTAATGTCAGTATGACCTGGTGTTCCAATGCGTATAACTCCCGCTGTGCTTATATGCCAAAGTCATACCTGAGTCTATGTTGCCCACTAAGCTGCTGACGTCGACACTGTTGGAGTGCTTCACATGGCACTTAACATCTTTTTTCGACTGCAGAGTCATGCCCCATGAAGTTTTGTCTGGCTCCCAAGAGCTTCATGGCTAGAGTTGTAGCAAAGCATTGTCTTTTCTGTAATTTTGTTGGAGGTATCTTTGTGGAAAGAAACAAATCCTTTCTCTTTAAAAGACTTTCCACTGTTACTGTGTCCTTGCACATTGTCCTGGCATGCAGAGAGGATGTCTGGGGCTTTTTAGCATTATCAGCCACAGGAACCCTTTCTTGTTTCTGAGAAGGGTAGAGGAAGGAGGTGAGGTGAAGAAGGATCAGGGGATTGTCTGGCATTTCCAAATCTGCAGGAGATGGCTAGGAAGAGAGCTCATAGAATACAATAGTTGACTACTTAGGCAGACAAAAGTCTTTGAAAGCTACGCTTGAGGTTTTAATCTTAAGTTACAGCTTGAAAAAGGTGGCTGACTGGTTTTTTTGCTTCCTGCTTCAACTGACTGGACGATAAAAGAAGGTTGAGCATACTATTGCAAAAGGGAGAACTAGCTGTCAAAAGCCCATGGATAATTCTGAAGGATGCTGAAAGGCACTTTGGCCGCATGATCTGTCCATGAGAGCATTACTGTGGTATGACAAGTTGTTTCTGAAGTGTCACAAACTGTTCTTTGTTCCTTGAGTTGTTTTTAATCTCTACAGAAAGAAAACCCAGCTTTTCCTTGTTGCTGCAATTTTATAAAACCATACATTAATGTTTTCCTGTTTCTTTCATGGCCATCTTGTGCATAATCTGCCCCAGCAGAAAAAGCTAGATGTGCAGTAATTCTGTGCTGCTTTGTTAATGTGACTCATGTGGTGTTTCAAACTAAAGATGTGATATTATTTCCATCCTTTACTGGAGTAAGAACCTGCAAGTAAGCAATATATAGCACAGCTGCTGAACTGCAGAGTTATTAGTGATAACTTAAAAGTACAGAATCTCTGAGTATTTTGTTTTATAAAGTCTCTTTTGCAGTGCATCAGCTCCTATGCATAATTTGAAAAATTGAATAGGATGATGCAACCATTGCTTCTGGTGAGATGGACAACTTACATAGGCTGTCCTCAATGGTCAACAAGTTTTCAAAGACCCATTCTTCAAAGAACTGCAGCATATATGTATTAAATAAAAAAATGTAAAATTTTTAAAACATTCTGGTTTCAGTGATGCAAGCTGATAATGTTAGCATTGAGATATCAGTGCTATAATATTAATACGGCTAATAAATTTAAGTGTTTTATAAACAAGGTTTGTTTTGTTTTTCTTTTTTTTCTTCTGGAAGATGTATTTATGATCATCTGTTTTACATATACAATGATCTGTGTGAGTTTATACACCTTGTCAGGAACTGGGCTTTCTATACATTTTTTAATTGAACCATAACGGAGCTTGACAACATGTTATAAACCAAGGTTTTATTGAGGCAGTGGGAAAGATGAGCAATGACGTAGCTACATGGAAACTCACCCAATCCCCAACAGCAAACACAGCATCATTAGCAATGCCATGGATTTGGTGGACTTCCAGGGACTTTGGTGTTGGAGTCATCCGGCCACAACTGCCATTCGTGCAAATGACTTTTGTGGGTGAGTAGGAATCATGATGGCTCCATGAGTGATGTGAGAGTCCTGCCTTAGATGAAAAATGCAGGTGGTGTCCTGCCTATGCTGCCCGTGTCAGACAGGGCAGGGTCTGGCCGCCTGTCAGTGTGTCTGATACTGGTCGGGCCAGGGTGTCACCAGTCTGGCTGGGCTGACCTTACTGGTCAGAGGCAGGGTGTCAGGAACTAGGCTTTCTATATGTTAAAAGAGAGTAAGTATAAACTCCCAATTTGTTGCCAGTGCTTAAGCCAGCGATTCATGAGAAGCAGTGTATAAAGGAGCTAGAATAGGGGTACAACCAGGTAAACTGTTCATTAGTAATGGGAGATTATTTTGGGTTGCTTTTCAATACTTGTAAATGTTTTCCTTATTTTCTCTCTACCTTTCAAGTACAGCACTTCTTTTCATTCTGCTGATACCCAGGCAAGCCCTTGATGAATCCTAGCTGACTTCCAGGGACTGATAGCGGAGCTTAGATAATTCTTGTCAATTTTCCATCTGGAAGAATGTGCTGATGTCTTTTTTCAGACCAACTGAAGGAAAAAGGTTTTCTAGGCAATGTTATAACCGTGGGCCAAGTGAAGTATTCCTGCCATTAAAAAAAAAAGGCAAGTGTACCATAAAGGACTGTTAAAGAACTAGATTGTTTCAAACACTGTTTCAACCAACTTGCTTTTGATTGTGATCCTGATAGTGTTTCAGATGCAGATGTGCTCTGATACCGAACTAATAACTTTTCAAAAAAAGCAGTAAGATAGCATGCAATATTTTTAGATTTTTTATTTTTTTATCAAGAAATAGTTTGAGATAATCTAATACAGCCCATGCAACTGCAGTGACTAATCCTATTTCTTGTGCTCCTAATGGGAACAAAACAACTGTTTTATTTGGCCTTCTGGGATTTTTATCTTCACAGGGACACTCCGGGTTGGTAAGTTAGACAACAAATACATTGTATAGCAGCTATGCTCTTCTGGACTGCATTCATTTATTTACACACTGGCAGTCTAAAAGTTTGTAGTTTGAGCTCAGTGAATAACTGTAACGAGCTGGGATAACCAGCCTCCAAAAAATAACCTTCATCTTTTCATGCACTCTTCATGTAAATAGAATGCTTCATCTCCGAAAGACATTTCATCTCACTTGTTTTTATAGATCTACCTTAGGATGAATTGGAGAGAGATTTTATAAAAGAAGCTTGATCCCAGAAAAATTAAATTAATTCACTGACAAAGTCTGGTTAAACTGACATTTAGGATTAGTTTGAAAGGAATTCAAAGTAAGCAACTTGCTGTTACTCCTGCAAAACACTTGTGAAATAAAGATAGGTGCATTTTTAGGGGATATAAAATCTTGAAAAATAACAACCTTACAGTTATGATTTATAAAACTACACTTATTTGTTCTAAAATTGTAAGTTGAAATAAAAATCTTTATGTATTCATTCCACCCTCACCAGAATGAAAATAATCAGGTGTTAATTTGAATGTGAGAAATGTTTTCAGTTCTGCTTCAGAAAGTATTATTAAAACTTGATGGGAGCTAATGGCAAGCACAGGCAGCAAGTATTAATAATGCTGGAGACCTAGCATAATCAAGTCGTAATAGCTGCTTCCAAAGGGATGTTTTTGTCTTCTCTGCAGGGTTCAATTTTCTATCATAGACAGGAGGAGAGCATCTGAGCAATAGGAGAGATAGCCTCCCAGGCATGACAGTTGTGTCTGCTCCTACCTTCAAGTTGTGCTCCTTCCTCTTTTTCTGGTTACACATGTCATATGAATTAATGATGAGTACTAGGCCTCCAGTTATAAGGAAACACCTTTTTTGTTTGTTTGTTTGTTAAGATCTGTTTGTTTTAATGCAGATGTGTGCTTAGTGTGACCCCCTGTGAGTTGAGTGTAGATAATCATGCTAGGGATGAATTCGCATTGCAGGTAACAATTTTAAATAGATTCAGTAAAGTGGGCCAGTCATCTGAAAGCCCTAATTGGCAAAAAAGCCCCCAAGTTTTCAAGGGCAAGATCTTTTCTTGTATATAAGTACAAAAGCAGTCAGATATTTGTAACTTTCTGTTACCTGGAGGGTTTGGAAAACCTGTAGAGAAATCTGTCACTTTGCAAGACTGTAAGAGCAGGAACAAGAAATTACTCTTATCAGGCTGGATCCAGGAGACTTACCTCTTAGAAGGATGAATATTCTTGATGCATCCTGATGTTTATGTTCATATTTACATGAGCGCTTGCTCTCTGCTGCACAGGAGAGGTTGCCAGTTTCATAGTCTGGATCAGATGTGAATTATGGATACTCCCTAAGGCCACATATGAAAAGGTTATGAAAGAGCATAGGTGAAGGAATATCCTGGATTTTACTTAGATGGAAGATTTTTTACACACTTTCAGATTGTGAACCTACATAACTCAGAGTACTGGAGAAGACTCAGTCTTGGTACCTGGAAGAATATGCATGATCCCCCATCCTTTGTGTGGATTACCTGTGCTGCTTTTTTTTCCCAGTTTCACAGCCTTTGGGAATTGCTTCAATTCTGAGAAAAAAGAGTACGGAAATAGAGAATGATAAACATACTAATAATTCCAATTAGTGGCACAAACTTCATACTAAGTGATTTGGTCATTGAACTACATGGCTTATAAGAGAAGTAATTTAATTTGTCTGGTGCTTTAAGGGTTGTCCCTTTTCCTCTTTTTTTTTTTTTTCCCAGGAAATTGCTCTGTCAGAACGTCCATTTGCAGAGGCAGGAGTAGTATGTTAGTCTCTTTCTTGTTTTTTATAGAGCGGAAGAGGTCCCTTAAAAGGGACAGGAAGAAATAATATTGATTCAGAGTAGTCAGAGTAATACCTTAATCAGTAGATTAATCCTGAGTTAAGAGTGTTCAGGACTTACCTGTTGGCTATTTCAGTCTGCTACAATGTCTGACAGGTTGGGAGCTGGACTGAGGCTTCCTAAATTCTTTCTTAATTGAAAGAAGCAGACAGTCCCTGCCAAAGTCAGTCTGATAACAGTACTGTCAGTTTCACTCAGGTGGGAGGCCCCTTCAGGTGTACCAAAGTAGTTTGGGTGAACTGAGGGTGTAGAGAAAAGCTGTGAAACTGGTATGACATTCTCCTTTCCACAGCAGACTGAAAAACTCCTAAGAATGGGGGATTTATGCAAATATAGGGCACAGGCACTCATTTGATTAGACAAATATTCATAAATGAAGGAGATATCAGGTTAAAAAAGAAAAAGTGATATAATGTTTGAATCTTTGGCCAGGTTTCTGTATGGTCCTTGTGCATTTGAGCCAGTATCTAGGCGTGTCACTGAAAAAAAGGAAATAAACTCTTCAACCAATTTACTAGGTTAGAAAGTCAACATTACTTTGTGAGCAGTGCTAGATGCATGGGGAATTCTCCTCAAAGCATGCATACCTGGTAACCTAACAGACCAGGTTATATTCCTCCAACTAATACATATTCATCACATTTCCTGAATATATGCATATATTCTAATTATTTCCATGGACTTACGGGGCTGTGGTTCTGGATCTTCTGATACTCCTTGAGAGTATGTCAAATATGTGGTCAGGGCATAATGTCCTTCTCTTACCATTATTTGTTCTGACAAAAAATCCTTGTTCTCAAAACTAAGATATCTGCTAGCACATATTAATATTAATCACTAATATAAATAAATAAGGAAGCATTAACTGGCACAAGACTTAGTCTCACTAGTCAGAGATTTGGGGGGTTAACACAAGGCCACATTAATGTCTGGTATTTGTTCTAATTACTGTATGGTACAAAACTAAGGATTAACCACGAATGCAGGGATCATACACTATTAGGCTAAAGTTAAAAGATTTTTCCAACATATTTCCCCAGTGCTGCATAGACTTCTTCTTAAAGAAACATAACTTGTTTGGTAACAGGTGTAGATCTGCCAAGTGGAATTTCTTCATTCCCAGCTTCTATTTTTCACTTTGTAGCTTGAAACACACGTGAGGCTATTGCCTTACTCATCAGATCTAACTGAAAGTTGGGAAGTTTTATTTCCTACAGATTTGGTGGTTCAGTGCTGCATGTTGGACGAGTTTGGGGTTTTTTTTAAGTAACGAAATGGGGATTTGTAACTTCAATCAAGATGCAAATCACTGAAAAAAATCACGTTTCAACTTATTAGGGAGTTCTGAACAATCTGATACCTGAACCATAATTATTTGCTCTAGAATAGATAAAATCCATCAGTATCAATGATCAAATTTAAAGACAGGGGTGGGGGGAGTCACATTCTGTGGTAATGTAGTTTCTTTAAGCTGTCATACTTAAAAGCATATGCTGACAAGCAGGATGGTGTGGTGAGAAAGCAGTGTGGCTTGGAATAAATTTCCCTCATTTCAGAAGTTATACCACTTTGCCCAGCAGTCTTCCAGCATTTTTATTCTTTCTTCCTTTTTTCCCCCTCTAACAAACCATGTATATGTAATAACTCTCATCTGTATTAATTGTTCATACTTTTGTAACTTTCTAGCTGGCAAGTGCTTCATTATCACCTCAGCAGCATTGTGAATCAGCAGGATACCAGCCATTAGTGCGTAGTGTAAAGGAGTAGCTGCTGTTATACTGAAATCTCACAGAAACCTAATAACATGGAGGCTGCTCTGCTGTAAGTCAAAGTCTCTGATCAGTGCTATCCCGTGCTTCTTTAGAAATTCATGTTTTCCTTTCAGTTCCATTGAGACATTTAGAAACATACTGGATTGTGCTGAACAGCATTCACCAGCGGCAGAAGGACTTCTGTACCTTTTCAGGGATTGCAATGAATGATTTTACAAGTGCTGATTGCTCTGTGCCATCTTTTTCCTTCTTACACATCGCTTTCCTTTGTTATTGCTTTTATTAATAATCATATTTTACTTACAATTTATAATTAACGTTTTAATTTTAATTTTATATCAACTAGTCTTGTACTGTCTCAGAGAATTTTTACTTACTTAACTGTCTTGGGATGACATTATGATGCTGTATCCCTTAACTCCTGTTCTATGCCCAGACATGAATCCTGTGCCTTCCTGTGCCTTTAAAGCTAGGTCCAGGAGGTGGCGGGGAGCTGGTGGAATTCATTTGGTGGCCTTTAAAACACAGATAACTTGGTTTCTTCTGCCCAGCTCTCGGCTCTCTGCAGCAGGGAAGAGAGTTGCATTCTCTTGCTTTTTGGGTAAATGCTTATGGAACTCTGTTAGGCTTGGTGCTATGATAATTTTCTTGGGGAGCCCCTTCCAGTGCCCAACCACCCCCTGGGTGAAGAACTTTTTTTCTAATATCTAACCTAAACCTCCCCTGACACAACTTCAGGCCATTCCCTTGGGTCTTGTCACTGGTCATGATAGTGAAGAGATCAGTGTCTGTTCTTCTGCTTGCACTCCTGAGGAAGTTGTAACTGCAGTGAGGTCTCCCCTCAATCTTGTCCAGGCTGAACAGACCAGGTGACCACATATGCTCCTCAGAGAGCTTCCTCTCAAGGCTCTTCACCGTCCTCATGGCCTCCTGTGGACATTCTAATAGCTTAGGGTTTTTCTTACATTGCAGTGTCCAAAACTGCCCACAATATTCAAGGTGAGGCCTCCCCAGTGCAGAGCAGAGCGGGACAATCCCCTCCCTTGCCTGTCTGGTGATGCAATACATGATGCAATATAGGACTTGATTGGTCCTCCTGCCTGCCAAGGCACAGTGTCATCTTCCCATCAGACATAGAATTCTCTTCAGGTATTTGGCAAAGAGGGAGTATATCAAGCCCTCCTTTCCAGTGGGACACTTGTAACTGGTTCTGGTGGTGCCCCATGGTGGAATATCTGAAAGGAAATCCTTAAGCAGAGAGAACCAAGAATCCTGTGTCTGACCTGAGCCTGCATACTCCCAGCAACATCTGCAACTGTCCACAAATAGTGTCTTTTTTTATAGTTTTCATCACAGTGGCCTCAGCCTACTCTTTACAAAACATCCTTGCCTTTTTGTAATTTCTGCTGCAATGTGCACAAAGTAAATAAATAATATTGCTGGGATACTGGAAATAATGCCTAGTCACCCTCTTGGTTAGGTATCCTGAGTTGTCTCTCTGAACTTAATGCAGAAAATGACAAAATCACTTAGAAGCCCCTCTTTCTTTTTTCCATTTACAATGCCACTGGAAAAAGTATTAGCTCTTTTACTTGGGTAGTTCGTCTCTATAAGGCTGCTATGCCAATGTATCCCTCTTTAACATCTGGGACTCTTGAATATAATGTGAGGCTTGAAAAGAGTGTCTGAATGGTGCCATGCCTGTACAGGCTCTAAAAGCAGGTGTTAAAAGTGCAGCCTGTCCCACCTTTAGTTCCCACACTGTGCTTCCCCTTTGGGAAGGCTGGCTAGCAGAGAGAGTACAGGAGTTGGCTGTGATTCCTTTGCCCCCAGTTTTGCATTACTAATGAAAGCCTCTTGCCTGTGGAGTGACCATCTGTGACTGTTTGGAGTGGCTGAGTGTTGGCAGAGGTTTATCTCCCTATCTTGTCTGTGAAGGCAAGTTGGCCCAGAATAGGCTTTCTGTGCATTTGTAGCAGGGTGGGCTGTAGCTCCATGGCCAAGTGCAGAGTCCTTGGTGGGTGTGTTCTTGTGTGCTTGTGGGAGTCTGAAGGGAGCGAGGAAGGTGATGCTTCTGCTGGGTATTGTGTGCTCTGTAAATGCACATATCAGTAAATTAATCTCTCACTAATGCTCCTGCACTGTGTGCATCTGGGAAGCAAGTAGACTTCTCCAATATAGTAATAAAGGCAGCAGGTATCACTGCCAGGCATCTTCCCCTGAGGTAGAAAGACGTCTCTGGCTGTGATTAGAAATTCTGGGTTTTCAAGGTTGGTTTGCAGATAAATGAGCCATTAGGCCTCTAGTTGACTCATAGTTGAGGTACTTAGGTAGTTTTCAGAGGTGTTCTTGCTATTCTTGGTGGCAGATAAGGGGTCTTCTGATAGTATATTTTCTCCTTATGCCCTGGTACTATCCTGTCTCTGTGCAGAACAGAGATAGGGGATGCTGGATGTGTGTTGTGAAGGGTCTTTCAAAGTGCTCACTTCATGCACTGCTCACTGATTGCTGTCAATAACCTTCCCTGCCACTCCTCTTCCTTGTGGGTACTCCATTTGCAGTTCTGTACAGTTGGAAGCTGTTTTTTCTGTGCTCAAATGTAGTTTGACCTTTGTGGCAGAGGGCTGAAGCAATCAACTTACAATACAGGGCATAATTATGTACTCTGAATTGGCCAGATACACAACAAACTCAGCCCTTACTGAACTGTCCTATACATCTTTTTTCCTTACTACCTACAGCAACCACTGCTATTTCATCACTGATAGTGCATTCTGATGATGTGCTCTCTCATCCGAATGGAGGAGCAGTAGAGCTTCCATTGTATGGGTGACACAGGTCAGTTGGCATCTTGGTAATGGGGTCAAGAAGCCTCTACTTGCCTGGCAGCACACTAGAGTATGACCTTTAAAACTGAATAAGTTGTTTTTTCTAGGCTTTGTTTAGTAAAAATCACTAAAAACTGGTCTGGGGAATATTTCTAATTAGGTGCTTGAAAATGCTAAAAGTTGAGATAGCATTGAGAAGATGCAAAAGAAAAGAGACCACAGGGTAACATCGGAGGAGAGAGTCCAGCAGCAGGTGACGAAGATGGTGAGGGGACTGGAGCATCTCTCTTATGAGGAAAGGCTGAGGGAGCCAGGCCTTTTCAGCCTTGAGAAGAGACAATAGAGAGGGGCCCTTGTCAATGTCTACACCTGTCTGAAGGGAGGGTGCCGGTGGAGCGCGAAGGATTTCTCAGTGTGGCCAAGTAATGTAACAAAAGGCAACAGGCAAAAAGTGATGATCAGGAAGTTCCACCTGAAGGAAGAACTTTACTGTGTGGGTGACTGAGCACTGGAACAGATTGTCCAAAGACATTGTGGAGTCCTCCTCGCTGGAGATATTCAGGAACTGTGTGGACACAATCCTGTGCTGTGTGCTCTGGGATGCTCTGGACCAGACCAGATGACTCACTGTGGTCCCTTTCCACCTGACCCATTCTGTGATGTGGGGACACATCCCCTCCCTGCCACCTCTTCAGGCTGCTGGGATCTCAGAAATGCTTGTTAGGCTTCAGCATTGACGAACAGGACCTGGGCTCAGCTCCTCTTGAGTTGATCAGAAGCACTGTCTGCTCCCCCAAACCTATGCTGTCTAACAAGCTCCTGTTTTTTAATAAACAGCCGTGAAAAATTATTTTTCTTGCCTGAATAACAACCCAAGTGGAACAATAGTTTTGTTACTGAACTTTCTTTGAAAGTTACCAACCTCAACTGCTGCCAGGATAGAAAATTACCATGACCAGTGTCAACTCTCTTGTGACCCTATAAAGAGCAGTCCTAAGTGAGACCCTTTGAGCTCTCCTAGTCTGCAATGGGCTGTGACCAGAAAACCCCCTCTGAGTGGGGCCTCTCAGAGCCAGTGAACTTTCAAGTTTGCTATACTTGGGGGACTGCTAGCAAAGACCACAGCAGAGCCTGGGCTGATAGCCCCATTCCTCCATGGGGAGGATGCAAAGGCATCTGACATGAATACTTCACTGAATGAAAGGGAAATTTTTCATAGGTATACCTTGTACACACTCATTTAGGTCTGTGTGCATGCAAGTGTGAATATCCTATAGCAAATGTCCTATGAATGTTGCTCTCCTATATTCTGAAGTGCTTTAGATTCATAGCTAGATTTGGCCTTTAGGTGAGTTACTGTTCAGCCTATAGTAAATTCTATTGGATCTTTTGTTGAACTGTTTAAATCAGGCTATTGATGAAGTGCTGTTAAGTGTTAAAACCTTTAGGCCTAAACTGGGAAATACAGGGCTTGGCAAGGGGCACCATTCAGAACCTCGTGACATGGTGAGAGGATCTCCCTTAATCCTTTTTGTCCTTACCCTTTTCCATCCCCAGTCTCCACATAGATAATTTTTGGTTGATTTTAGGTTTAGATTGATTGATTTTAGATTTTAGTCCAGTTTTTCTGTGTGCTTTAACCGCCTTGTCAGTAGTAGAGTGACCCTTGCCAAGGAACTTTGTCATGCTTTCACTTAAATAACAAACCTGCTTTTGCCAATGCATTTGCTGGTGATTGAACCATCTAAAGCACCCATTCACAACGTGTGATTCAGTAAATGGAGATGAGGTGTAGTTGAATAGCCCATTAAATACAGTGCTACCATCACTAGTAACAGACTGCAGGCTTTTTATTTACTTTGGAAAGCTTCTGGACTTTGGCTTGCCAAGTTTAGTCTAGACTCTTCTGCCCTATATAGAGTTTCATTTTAGCTTGTTTGGCTAAACCAGCAATAGTTTAACAAGCAGGTAACTATTATGTAACTTGTTTAGCTTTAGCTGTCATTATACACTTGTGTAGTTATATAGTAATTTTGATGTCCTGCCAATTACAGGTGGCAACACCAAGCAATTCTTTTGTGTACAGTGAACTGTCTATGACTCTAGAATAATAACGTAGTGAATTGGAGTATAAGTAAAGGATGGTAGCTGAGGCCTTGATGGTATAAGAACAGGAAGATACCATAGGTTATAAACAAATTACCAATGGTCAGTTATAGCTCAATAAAGTAATGCAGCCTTGGGAGCTCAGTAAAACCATTAAGGATAACAGAATAAAACCCAAATACTCAACACATATAAAACACAGTATGTAGAGTACATTTAGGAAAGATCTTGAATTATGGACCATGAAAAAGTAGCAAAGCGTAGCACAAATTAACATTAAAAATTAACAGTCAAACATTCGCCACACTCTGAAATGAGAAGAAAAGAAACCCCACGATCACTATCAATATTCTCCTCTGCTGGTTCTCCTCCTCTTCTTCATGAGGAGGATTGGAGCAGTAATGGGTTAGGGTAACAGCAGAGATAGTAGGAGTGTGTGTGTATATATGTGTCTAGCAATTTTAACTGTAGAATTTTGAGAATTTACCAATGGAATTCTCTTTTGTGGTCTTTCTTGCTTTTTCTGTAATGGTTATATCTGAAATAATAAGTATTTGGTTAGAATGTTAATATTATAAACCAATAAATTACTGGTTTCACCTATAAAGTCTGTTTCTGTGGCACAAATAAATTGCACATGGTGTAGTGTAACATGACACAGGTTAAAATCCCTTCTAACTATATCCAGAAAAGTGCTTCATATTATTGCTTCTGAGTGTTACTGAGGTTAGCGATGAGGAGGCAAAATGACTTGTGCAGATGGAGTGGCAAGGACAGACTGGGTGGGGGTGTCAGGAAGATGTCACATGACTCTCCTTTGGAGTTATGGGATAGAAGCGGCAAGCAATTTGAATAGGCAAGCAAGATAAACATTACTGCTTAGTTTAAACTTTAGATAAACATTAAAGCAAGAAGCTCCATCTAGTGTCATATATTCTAAGTTATTTATGACCTATTATATTTTAATAGTATTGATATCTATTATCTAACTCCAATTAGTGTTAACTGTTACTCGATGGAGATTTGGACAAATTGCCAGTCTTATGGATGAGAAAGTGAAAATGCCCAATGATATTTCTAGTTCATAGTTGAAAAAAGAGTGGCTTGATTTATTTGGATTGTAATGATAACACATCCTACTCCAATAATAACTCAGAAATATTGGAAAGAACCTATGCTAAAATGAAATATTTTACAACCATCTGGCCAAGGTAATTTACATACAAGAGTTTTAAAACAGGAGATTGAATGGTTCTTCCAAGAAATGGATGGTGTTAGGAAATCCAAGAGATCTAAAGGGAAACTGGAATGCTAATATTTTTTAAAAGGTTGAAAAAGAAGACTCAGGATTTTGGCTCCTTCTATCAATCAGGGGTAAATGAGGTCGTTAAAAGTACTTACTGAAGTTAATGCTAAACAATATATCATGTTGACAAACTGTCAGCTTGAAACTAATAAGCTTAGATATGACAGAAATCAGACTCAATGTATTTCTGTAAAAGATATAATTTTACAGAATTTTAATTAATGGAGTAGTAGAAACCTGATCCCAGTAGGCTGATTTTAGCACTCCTGAAGTAAATGTATGCAATCTCAGTACATCAGGAACAATTTAAGCAACTTGGGCAGCACCTGGAGCTCCAGGGACTTTCTGACAGAAAAGTAGGCCAGCCAGGAGGTAAGGAAGTGATGTGAAAAAGATGTATAACCTTAGATGAAGGAATGCTGTCTCTATTAGTAAACAGCAGTATGAGCCATGGGCACTGGATTGTAATCCTCCAGACTATGAAGTTGACATGAGGGAGTTCTTAGAGACTGCATTATAGCTGCACACAGTCCCCAGAATGGAAATGCATCTTATTGATGGCCATTTCCAAGAAAAATCATAATGAATATACCTTTTTGCACCTGTAACATACAAAGATTCATGTAGAATTTTGTATTGCCAGGATTTCAAAAGAGGCTTCATTGTTAAATAGCTACTCAGATTCCTGCTGCTGAATGGTTGCAGGATTGGAGGTCTTTGTCTAGCTGTGCTGTTCCTCCTACCCACTCACTGCTACCATGACACAGAAAGGGCAGCACACCAGCAGAAGGCTATTAAACATCTTACATGTATACAGTGTCTTACACTAGCAAAACAACTGGGGAGTTGCCACTTAAAAAATTTTCTGAAAATTAATACTGTGCCAGCAGTTGCCTTTTACTATGCTAAAGACAACCATTGGTTTTTTTCACATACTTTCTGAACTGCTTGCTGCTTCTCATTAAGCTAATTAATTGTGGTAAGTCAGCATGGCATGATAGATGCAGTGGTATGAGCCCTTGTGTTGAAATCATGCTCCTTGTCACACTTATGAATTCAGAAATGGTTCTCTAATACTTCTCTGGCCAAGTTGTATTTCATGAGGACCTTTTTTTCCTATGGGTTGCTATTTTTGTTTTAAATGAGATTACAGGATGCTATGTGCCCACCCACATGCTTATCACACACAGTTGAGAAGAAACAATAAGACAAAGACTCATCTGGTAAAAACAAGCCATTTCAAAAAAGAATTCTCAGCCAGCTCTGACATCCAGAGCAATGTATTACATTTGGGTCTTGTTTTTTTCTCGGACTTAGCATGCATTAGAAGGTTTGAGTGAATGTAAGGGGTGCACAATAAGCCTTTGAAGAGAATCAATCTTACTTTGGTAAGGTATTGATCTGATTCTGAAGCAAGACCTGCATGTCTTAATACATGTAGGAAGTTATTAATGGCCAAGCCTGCATAATTGGCTGATGGCTATAAAAACATATGTTTTAGGCAATCCTCTCTTTTGCAACTGCATTGACTATCAAAGATAAAGTTTGCAATTGTGTGGGTGAAGAAAACAGAATAAATATTTACTGTGTCTTCTGGTAAATTGTGTGCTTGTCATTGTCAGCTCTAGTTGTCAGTCTGAACATTCAAGAAGCAATGTCCTCTAATATAGCATTGCAAGCATGTTTGTCAGCATCGCTCAAAGTACAGTCTGAGATACAGCTGACAAGGAGTCACAGAGTGCCTTTCTGTTACACCTGGAGCTTCCTTCACTTGGCACAGCTTCCTGGGAATCACAGCCTGATACCCAAACTGATGTTTGGGTACAAACATACAGATGGGAAGATGCTTCATATTTGTTAGTCCAGCAGAGAAAGTTAACATCTGCCATGAATATATCCAGACCATTTGTCGTTTTGTTGGTGCTGCTGTTTTTGCTTCCTATTGCCATTATCTGAGATAGCAAATTATAATGCCAACTGTTTCAGTATTACTTCTGTTATCTGCTGATTGTTGAATGGGAGCAGCTTGTTGCTGAGAAGGAAGTTGCAGATCCTTCATGTTCATAAGGACAGTGGGAAGGGTTTCACCTTTCGTAATCTTCCTGTGCTCTTCATTTATCATGCTAAGAGACGAGCGTGACAATGCAATGATATGAGCTACCTCTTGTTGCAGTTTGTTGGCTTTTTGGTGGAATGGCAAGCCACAAGCAGTGCCAAAGAGCATTTCTGCCCAGCCCGGATTGGCCCCTTGTGTCCAAACCTCCTCTCTAAAGGCATGGTCACGGTGCCCTCACCGGCCAGGGAACCACAGGCCCAGCTCTGGCATCTTTGCTCTTCCCAACAAGGCAGCAGTGAAGGAGATAAGAAGAGGTCTCTGCTTGGGGAGCATGGAAGATCTTTATTCACATGACAGCATGCAGGTGCCCAGAGGCAAAGACTCAGAAAGGCAGAGGGGACAAGGGGGATGGAGTTGGGGTCCCTCAGAGACCAGTAGGAGAAGCCCAAGGGAGTGGCCAGGACTAACAGGAAAGAGGGGGAAAAAGGAGGTGGGGGAACACCACAACCTCTTATACCAGCAGGTGCCGTGTGGTACACTAATTTGCTCTCAGGGAAAATTATTCAAGGCATATATTCCCTGTGGTATTTTCATGGTCACTGTATTCTAGTGCACAGTTACCATTATTTAAATGTAGTAGTCCTTTCAAGGACTGCGATTGCATTCAGCTACATAAAATGCATTTAACAAACACTCTTGATTGTACTGTATTGCCAGGTGTTAGGACTAGCTAATACATGTATCCTTTGAGGCTGTAAAAAATCAGAAACTTACCTTGTTTAAGGAAACATTAAAGTATTTACTTGGTAAGGAACGTTATTGTACCTGATGATATTTTAATACAAAAAAATGTTACCAAAACTAAAATGTAAAGTCTAAACTATATGCCTTGTAGCTATCAAGTAAGTCAGGTTTGACAGTAGGCTGGACTTATGTTACTGTTAATGGAAGAAAAATCAGCTAAATTCAATATAGTTTTCAAAAGGTAAGAAATACAAGCTTGCCTTGGAATAAGACAGCTAGCCTTTGTTTGGAGAAGTTCTGATTACATTACCAGTGAAGGATAAAACCTCCACAAGCCCAGAATATTTTTTGCATCTCCAACCCTACTGAAACTCCAAAAAGAATTAACATCAAGTATGTGTGATCACTTGTTCAAAACCTGCTATGCTTTTGGCAAGCCACATATATTATAGTCTGTAACAAGCTCTACTGTAAAAAATGACAACTACAGAAGCAAAAGAATTCATTATTCAGCAAATACCAAATTAAATTCAAGGTTGTAATCAGTTTCATCAAGTTTCTTCTAATCTAAACATAGAAAGATGCTTGTTAATGCTTTTTTTTTTCCTGATTGCATTTCTCTTATTTTGAAGCTGGTATATAGATCAAACAGCTGAACTAGAGAAACATCATTGGGTACAGAAAAATGTATTTTAAAACTGTCTCTGCATTAAATTATTTTAATGTTGTTAAGCTGTACATTTCAAATACATATATATATATCCTTTGCACAGTGTTTTCCTAATATGGCTTAGGTCTTTATATAAATCAAACTTGTAGAAAACAGATTTGAAAAGTCAGCTTTTCCATGAAAATGTTGAAGTGTTTTTGTTTGTATTTTCTACAGAAGTTTATCTTTGTGCTGTGCTTATTTTTTTTCCTTTAGGTTGGAGTCTGTTAACAAATGCAGTGGATTTCTTTTTTTTCTTCCTTTTTTGTCTAATCCTTCCAGAATGAATTTTAGCAATATCTGGCACAAATACAACATCCAAGAAATATTTATATTTTTTACATTTTATTTGTATGGGAGATGTATGATGATTTTTCTATAGGTGTCCAGTTTTCTGTATGTCTATACATAATAATGAGGGAAGTAATAGAAAATTAACTCAGTGCATGATATGCATGTAAGCTATTAGATTCCATTGTATTTGCCCAGTGTGATGATTCTTTTACCACAGAATAAATTTTACTTTGCTCTATCACTGCACATTGCAAGATACCTTCTCTACTTCCTTGAACAAATTTTATTTCGTGTATGTTTTGCAGTTATAGTAAAAACATGTTGCAATACAAAGTATTCTGCATTCAGCTAATATGTTTAGAAAAAAGACACCATCACTTTTTTGGGCCTCATATTCAGGGCCAATTTCTATAAATGTCACATATGAAAAGATTTTTGGTGGTTTTTTTTCTATCAGCCTGGCTGCCAAACACTGTACTTATATCTGGAGAAGTTATAAAGGCTCCCTTCTTCTATGTTCTGCAATTATTTAGCTTACTTCTTGGTATTGCCCTTCTACCATGCTGGCTTGTTTAGCTGAGTGCATAAAGTGCTATTATAACATGGAAAGTCCCTTCATATGATTCAATGAGAAGCAGATTCAAGTATCAAAACATACAAGAGGTTGAAAAATGCAAGGTGTTAGGTCAAAAGTACTATAAAGATGAAAAAAAGGGCACATTTTACCCTGTTTTTGTTTTTTCAAATAAAGATACCTCATCTAAAATCCTGATAAAGTGACTAGCTTGTCTATTCTACCCATATTATTCCCTTTGATCACTTGTTGTCAGAAGAATGCTGTTATATACGTGCAGTTTTTTCTGTGTACTAGATTAAAGATAGTCTTTCCTGTCTGAAAACTGTATTAGATACATACATTCTATCGTAAACTGAGTGTTTGTGACATAATGTTCACTTAAGCATCTGGTTTTGTGTAATTGGTGTCATTAAGCATTCCAAATTAGTTTACCACTCCAGTGAAACTCTACTAAAAATATGTGTCACGAGTAATCCTCTCGCTTAAGTTTTCAATATGCAAAACTCCCAAACTTCTAAAAGAGAGGGGAGCCTTTACTGGTGGAAGAAAAAGAGTCTGATTTATTTTGAGATTTATTTTATGCTTTGGAAGTTAATTGTATTACATTATCAAGTTATTTTAGCTTTCAGTCTGTTCTGGAAGAAGAACAAGAAATAAAGAAGGCAGGAGGACCGTTAAAGATTTAACAGTAAACTATTGTCAAAAACTGTCCACTCATGTTGAAAATAACTACTTTGTTTTGAAGCTTGGGATCAATACTATTCTGTGTATCTTGTAGTTGGTCCCACAACAAGTCTCTCTTCCACTGACATTATCTCTTAATTATAACAAAAAAAAAGAAGATGGACTAACAGGCACATTTTAAGTGATGAGTTCTTTTTCTTGAAAGTTTTATTCTAGATAAATGAAAGCTATTAGTTTGTTTCAGGAATAATTACACATCAGGGACAGAAGAATTTGTAGCAGTCTGTCACTAATTCTTTGTCTCTGAATCAATAAAAACGTCACTAGAATCTGTGTAATGAACTGCCATAGGAAGGGACACAGTCACAGGAAGAGAGAATTGAATTTGAGATTTCTGGCACTACCTCTTGAACTAACTGTATTTGTGTGGACATACAATTAAACCATGGCATGACAGAAAATACTCCAGATCTGTTTCTGTGCCCATGGTAGTAATTTCAGTAGTACTTAGATCCCAGTTTTACTGTCCTGACATGTCCAAAATAACTGGGATGTATGCCAGTGTCTGTTGCCACCACAGCAAAGCCTAGGCAGTGCTTGTGCAATGTTCCCTACCTCAGATACTTTTTTCAGTTTGAAGATCATTTCATTTCTACATGGAGGATTTTGATATTGATTCTTAATGATCACATTTATATAATTCTTTTCTTCTTGAATACACCTAGAAGAATGTCAGAATCTTAGGAGTGCTATTTTGCTATCCATAGGACAGTCTTCAGAGAATTCCTGTGTACATAGGCCAGCACCTAGAATTTAGCTGAATGCTAATTTAGGGATTATAAATTATGAGCTTCTGTTAGCCGTTTGCCATCTTCTCTTAAAGGCCTGTAGAAAGGATTTTGAGATGAAGCAGAATCCTAGACTGATGAACTAATAGTGTCATTTTTGCACTGGTATGTGCTTTAGCAATGGATCTGTCATTTCTCACTGAAGAAGAAAGGTTGCAGTCCTCTAGACAGTGGAAAACTGAACTGACAATTAACAACCAACTCTGACATGTTTGCTATAGGAGTCTCCAAAGCTGTGACTTGGTGCACCTTGTTCTGCGTATAGAATAATCCTAATACAATACCTGGATTTCAGATACTACTTTACCCAATTGAGCCAGGGCATTTGATGGCTCCATTTGCCAAGTAATTGTCTACTGAGGAGTTTTCCAGAATATGCAAACAGGAGATGCCTTTTTCCCTGAGCTCCGCCTGGCTGTCTCCCTGCCTGCAAGCTGAATCTCTGCCATTCTCTGCTTTCCTTTGCACATTCTCACAGGATGTGTTTATACACCAGTGGGTGACTGGCTGTGGTCCTGAGGACAGGGTAAAAAAAGAAGTATCTACAGAGAACATTTCACCAGAGGGTTGCAGCAAAACACCTTACACAAACAGTACAGCTGCTCTCCCTGGTTGCTGTGCCAGGGACAGTGCAAACCACTGATCCAAATTCTCCCCAGATATAACAGGTAGTATTAATAGTTTACAATGGTAAGGCAGGCAGATACAAAAAAGCCCCAAAACTGTCCATGATAGGGAAAGGCATCTGTTCCTCTTCGCTAGTAGCAGTTTCTCCCAGAACACCTATGAATTCAAATAAGTACAAAAGTAGGTTTTCTTTGGTGGCTTCATTGGAGTGGTAGTAAATTAAAAGAAAAGTGGATTTTTTGAAAGAGGAGAACCTAATATGAATAATGTCTGTGAGATAATCCAGTAGGCACAGACTGAAAAGGAATTATTTCATCAGTCTACAGTAGGATGAACTGCTGAAAGTGAAATGTACAGTGTTGTATATCAAACCCCCACAATTCTCAGTGTGGAAAACACTGAGCTGGGTTTAAATTCATTCTTGAGAACTTAATGTGTCTCTGTGAGGAAACTTGAATGACTCTGGAATCAATGTTACTAAAAATCAATGCAAGTCGTTTCTGATTGCAGTATATTTCACATCATGTAGCCATTATGTCTCTCACATTTCCATCTGTTGTTTGTTTAATGTGGCCTGTTGTGTTGGTGCTAAGAGATTAGCAGGTTAACTAAAATGTTAATTTTAGTTCTAGCAGAGCCCAGAGAAAAAATCGGAAGCAGAGTGCCTAAATGTTAGAAGCCTATTATCAAAAATTTACAAATGCTGAAGGAAGTATAGCTTGCAAAGTGTTTTGATTAGACAAAGGCTACACAAGCATGCATCACCCACAAAAAGGGTGCTGGGCAGCTGGGTATTTCATCTGCCATTTGCATCTACCTTCCAAACTTCCATACCTATTCAGAAGAAACTCATAGTGAAGAAACATTTTGCTGACAAATAGCAGTAATAGCCCTACATATTCTTCTGTGATGAATGCTGTGATTAATGTGGAGGATCCAGGGAACTACAGGCCTGTCAGTCCGACCTCTTAATGAAGCAGATCATCATGAGTGGCATCATGCAGCACTTACGGGATAACCAAAGCATCAGACCCAGCCAGCAAGGGTTTACAAAAGGTCCTGCTTGACCACCCTGATCTCCTTCTGTGACGAAGTGACCTGCTTAGTGGATGAGGGAAAGGCTGTGGATGTCTGCCTGAACCTTAGTAAAGCCTTTGTTACTGTCTTCCACCTCATTCTCTTGGAGAAATTGGCTGCTTACGGCTTGGACAGGTGCATTCTTCACTGGGTAAAATGTGGCTGGATGGCCAAGCCCAGAGAGTGCTGATGAAGGGAGTAACATCCTGCTAAGAGCCAGTCACAAGAAGTTCTGCACTCACTGTTTGGGCCAGGCCTGTGTCATATCGTTATTGATCATCTGGATGAGAGGACTGAGTGCAGCCTCAGTCAGTTTGCAGATGACACCAAGGTGGGTGGGAGTGTTGATCTCCTGGAGGGTAGGAAGACTGCAGAGGGATCTGGACAGACTGGATCGATGGGCCAAGGCCACTTGTATGAGATTCTGCAATACCAAGTGCCAGGTCCTGCCCTTGGATCACAGTCAACCCCTGCAGTGCTACAGGCTGGGGGCAGAGTGGCTGAAAAGTTGCCCTATGGAAAAGGGCCTGGGGATGCTGGCTGACAGCAGCTGAACATGAGCCAGAGTGTGCCCAGGTGGCCAAGAAGGCCAGTGACACCCTGGCCTGGATCAGCAATAGTGTGGCCTGCAGGACCAGGGCAGGGATTTTTCTTCTGTTTTCAGCACTGGTGAGGCCACACTGTGAGTCCTGGGTTCAGTTCTGGGCTCATCCCTAGAAGAAAGACATTGAGGGGCTGGAGCATGTCCAGAGAAGTGCAGTGAAGCTGGTGAAGGGTCTGGAAAACAAGTCCTGGGAGGAGGAGCTGCTGATGGAGCTGGGGTTGCTTAGTCTGGAGAAAAGGAGGCTCAGGGGAGACTATCTGAAACAAGTCACAAGCAATAGGATAAGAAGAAACAACCTCAAGTTGTACAAGGGGAGGTGTAGATTGGATATTATGAAAAATTTTTCACTGAAAAAATTGTCAAGCACTGGAACAGGCTGCCCAGGGAAGATGTGGGTCTTAGGGATATGGTTGTACTCAATGAACTTAAAGGTCTTTTCCAACCCAAACAATTCTATGATTTTGTTTTGTCCTTCTATAATTGATTTTTTATATCTAAGGACAAAGAGAAGGTCTAAAGTGAACAAACCCCAAAATATCACTTGTAGTTGGCAACTGTAGGGAGCTCTGAGAGAAATGGAGAATGAACATGGGCTATTGATAGAAGCACAGAAAAGAATGTGATATACCCTCAGCCAACATGATTCATGTCTACGCTGCAGTCTTTTTCAGTAGCTTTTGTGAGATAATTTTTTTCCCAATTTCTAACCCACTGCAAAATTGCCATTTTTACGTCTATGTGGTTCATTCAAGGAGCAGTGACCACTGACAGCTGTGATTTATCAAAGCATGAAAGTACTTTAAAGCTATAAGCAGAATGTGAGCTAATTGATGTAAAATTTAAGAAGAAAATAGTCACTTAGGGACTGCAGGGAATGCATTTTATGAGAAGGTAGATCACTGTTCTGCTTTTATTTAAGTCCCTGTCTTCACCAAATTTGCCTTTGATTTTTTGAAGTGAGGTCACACAAAATTCTATTTTGCCTTTTCTCAACTGATGATGTGCTTTTCTTGCTGCAAAATTTCAAAGACAGGAATATAATGCCCCCTTTACTTTCAACCAAACCAGCAGCTGCTTCTTGTACCTTGGTTATTTCCGTTCCTTCCTTGCAAAACATCTTGAAAGAAGTAATTGGCGTTATTGACCAGTACTTTATTTTGAAAATGTGTTCCAAGGGAATGGAAGGAGAATTGGGAACTTTTAAGAGTACAAGTTGCACATGAAATTTCTAGATGCAAATAATATTTCTTTAGTAACAAATGGAAGCAAGTAGAGATAATTCAATTTGTTTGCTGTTTATGAATTTGGCAATTTTTCCCCCTGTATTTTCCTCTGTTGCAATTAAGCCTCCTTTTGTTGTGGCACACATTTTCTAGTTCCCTGAACTGTGTTTTCCATTGCACAGTGATTCATATGAGGCCTTGAAAAGGTTGGGGAGGGTGACACATCACCTGTCCTGCTTGACCTTGACTAGGGTTTGCCTTTTCCAGACCACCTGCTACTTGATTATATTCATCATGTCCTAGACTCTAATCCAGAAGACAGACCTCTCTTTTAATTATGTTAATAATGTGAATCATGCAAAATGACCATTTTTATGCTCAGGATATTTGTGATAGATACTCCTTTACATCCCATGTTCATTTGGGAAAGGGAGGGACTAGCACTCACAGACTGAAGCTTCTATATTCCTGAGTACTCAAAGAGGTTCCTTACTCCCAGAGCAGGATGAGAAAATGCCTTAGCACACTTTCCATTTGCTGCCTGTCATCTAATAAATGCCACTATACTTGTTCAGTTCCTAACCAGATACATGCTGTCTAACAAGTCTAAACTTTTACTGAAATAATAAATAAAACCTTTATTTTAGACTCCTATATCTGTATTGCTACACTTATTTTAACATTAGAAAGAGGAAGGGTGAAGGTCTGAAAAACAGTAATGACAGTGGTTAGCAGATTAGGGTATTAAATGATCTGTGAAGAATTTCTTAAGTAAGAGATGGAGAGGAGATGAATAACAAGATATTACTGAAACAGTCTAGTTAAAACCTCCTCCTGGCATCACATCCTGCTGTCATTGATGTCCTGTGGTTTAATCAGTTCTGGAATGGTGTTAGAAGTGTATTGGTTTCTCTTTGCTGTGATGAAACCATGTTCAGCTCTATACTGTAAAAAAAAAAATAAAACAACTGAAATCTGTTCTTCTGTAAGCATCTTTATTTCTCTGCTAATCAGTGTAATGTTGGCTTAAGTAAGGAGAGATGAAAGCTTAGATCTGTAATGTTACATGGTAGTGAGAGGCATAAAATAGAAATGATTTAGAGAAAACATTATGTACAGCTGGAGAAGGGAAGGGTGACTAAGGCTGAGCCAATATAGGGATTTTCCTGTTTTTTTCCTGCAGACTGTGTGAGAGGAGACCTGGATCCAAAGTGGGATTCTGGCCTGATCTGTGCAATGTCACAGGTTGGGTCATACACTCTAATCCATGATCTCACCCTGGATGCAGTGCCCATGCTAAAAATCAGTCTCAACAACTATAGATTTTATGTGTGGATCCAGGACACTTCAAAGCATTTTCATGACTCCAAAGTCACACTAAATCATTACATCAAAAAAGGTCATTTTAATGTTTGTTAGCATGCTTTTCTTTATTTATTGATCTGCAGCTCCACATTACATCTGAACTTACTGTGTATGATTATTTTGCACTTCAGACACTGTGTTTTTCTTCTCTCTGTTACCCCAAAACTATTTTTGTCTGGCTTCAGTTTTGCATTTCTTTAACTGACCATGATCAAGTCGTTCATAACTGTGGACCCTCCAGTGCCAAGTCTTTGCTCCACTTCTTATTGCCCATGTCCATACTCCCCTGTACCACATTTGGTGCCTCCCCTTCTGAAAGCCTGTGCAGTCATCTCAGGCTTGTAGTTCTTGCCTTAAGCTATTTGTCATACCCAGGCTGCATAAAAAGAAGCATGGCTGCCAGGTTGAGCAGGGTGAGTCTCTACTCTGTTCTCAGGAGACCCCACCTGGAGTGCTGCATCCAGCCCAAGAAAGACTTGGACCCATTAGAGCAGTTCCAGAGGAGAGTACCAAAAATGATCAGAGGGCTGTGACATCTCTCATGTGAGGAGGGGCTGAGAGAGTTGGAGAAGAGGCTCTGGAAAGACCTTATTGTCATGATATGAGGCATCCTTATTAGAAAGATGAGACATTTTTTTACAGGGGTACATTTTGAATGGATACAAGGAAGAATTTATTCAATATGAGGGTGATGAGACACTGCAAGAGGTTGCCCAGAGAAGCTGGTGATGCCCCATCCCTGGAGGTGTTTAAGGTCAGGCTGGATGGGGCTTTGAGCAGCTTCATCTATTGGAAGGTGTCCTCGCCCACAGCTGGAAGGTTGAAACTCTAAGGTCCCTCCCAACCTCAGTGTTTGCATGATTCACACACCTCAACCTTACTGTAGTAACCTTTGACCAGAAAACTGCTGGGGGTCTTGGCAAAAGATTTATGTCATTGCAGATGCACATGGGCATAGCTAAGATAACATTGTTTGTAAATGGCTGGACAAAACATTTTGTAGTTCACAAAGTACAAAGTAGTTCACAAAGTTTGCAATGCAAAAGTAAGCAATCCTTCATCAAAGCCTCTGTTAACCTGTTGTTTTTTTTTTTTTTTACACTGTTGTCACTGTTATAGTTGTTTTCAAGAAGCAATAGGTTTAAATGGCTCAACAAAATCGTTTCATAATTCTCAGGCACTCCTTTTTGCCCAAGAAGGAGAGGAAAGTGGAATTAGGAATTAAGACTGTAAAGTCTGTTCCATGGAGATACAGTATGATTGCTCTATTCCCAAAACTTTTGAAAGGAATTTTTGACTAGCAGTTATGACATAAATTCTCAAGGTAGTGAGCAAGATAGCTTCTAATTTACTCTTGTCCTTGGGCACTGATTTTGATCACTGAGTGCTGGTTTGAGAGCAAAAGAAAGATACAAGATTTTATTCTGAATATGATCTTCTGATTTCAGGTGTGAAATGAGAACCCACTTTCTGTTTATGCATAGATTAAGTTCTTCACATGTTAATGGCATGCTCTGCAAAGATTTAGCCATGAAATATTGTAAGCAACCAGTTCTATAGGCCTGATGTGTCTTTATGCATCACTCTTAATTGTGGGTTTGTTCTGAGAGAGAATTCTCTAGTCAAGTACATGTCTGTCCATACAGACCTGTTACACAATCTGTGGGTTAGATATTCGTCTCCTAACATGACTAAGTGGTGCAATAGAACATCAACTTTCAATAGAACATCACCTTTCAACTCCATTTAGACCTATCAAGTTTATGCTAAGGTAGTGCAAAACTCTTCTTGTTTTTTGCCATGAGTTACAAGACCTCCTTCAGTTAAAAGTTTTTTGTGTGGTGGATGTAATGTTGGCTGTGTGTGCCATTTTTCTGGCCTTTGCAGGAGAACTGAAAAACTTCTTTCTTTCTTTCCAGCTATTTGAATTGAGATGATGATACCTTCTCTATGTCTTTAACTTATTTCTGTACAAGCTGCAGAACTTTGATCAGAGGTACTTGGAGACAAAGAGATTTTGTGTTATTAAAATGAAGGTTGTGGTTATTTCCTTTGGCAGAGTTTTGGGCATTAAAGATGAGTTCATATTTTGACTCTATTCTCTATTTTGTCCATAGTACAGGGTATATATTGCACGAATATCAGTAGATGTACAAAAAAGCTGTAATTCAGTTCTGTGTACATAATAAAAGTGTATCCAAACACTTGTTTAGAAATAGCAGTGGAAATAGAATAAGGCATTCTCCAGAAGTTTATAATTCTTTGTCTTACTTTCAAGTCTTTAGATGAACAACTGAGAGAGATTTAGATTGAAGAATTGATAGATGGGGAATTCTACTTTGAAAGAGTAACATTCTAACCCAGTAGAGGCAAACCCACAAAGTTTTCAGCTCGGTGGCAATTTGTAACCTATAGATACCAGTAAGCTTTATAGTTACCCAAAGCCTTAATATTTTGTAGGTTGTAAGTTGTGGAAGTCACATATGCCCTTTGCCAAAGCTTCTCTCAGTGCAGGTAGGGAGAAATTATCAAATTCACTTGGATTTCAGTGATATTTCCATAGAGTTTTTGTCACCACAGCAATGTGCTTTAGCTATTTTTCTTTGGCATGACTGTCATGCAGGTGGGCACCTTAGACATTTGGTAATGTCACCACTGCCCTTCAGAGAATCCATAGTAAAAACTGTGCAATGTAAGGTGAGCAAGGAATTCTGTAGGGATGCTGTGTTTTATCCTCAAAGTGAGATAGACTGGCAGAACAGGAACAGGTTTATTGCAACACTTAGGCACAGAGGTGCCAGCTCTTAGTCAAGTGCAGAAAATACAGGACCGGAAGGTAAGGAAGGGAACTGGCAAACAGAAAGACCAAAGAGCACGAGGCAAACAGAACAGCGAAGTGGGCTGGGCAAGTGTGCTCAGGCAGTATCCTCCAGGAAAGGACAGGCAGCATCTGTATGTTCCAAAGTGGAATGATATCAAGTTGACAGAAGCTTTTTCTGGATGTTTTTGAAGAAATCATAATCCATATGTAATGTCTGAGTCTTGTTACACTATACTGTCTGTATGATATATTTAGGATTAGTTTTGGTCCAGACATGGCCTTACATGTTTCAGAGCTGTTTGGGATGTAGTTCTCTGGCTGTTGTGGCTCCTTGACCATTTTACTGGCTTCATATACCAGCCAGTTTAGCCCCATCACAGAGATCAAACATCATCCACTGTCCCAAGTCTTTTGTCACTGGAGATCTTTCACTGTATAAGTAAAATTCATCCTGCACCCCAGAAGGTACATTTATGTCAGTGAATGGATACTGCCCCTTAAACATAATGGCTGAGTGCAGTGCAAACATGACTCCTTAGGCCCTGCCATTCCTTATTTATGATTATCATATTCTGCCTTCAGCAGGCTGGGCTGTGTTTTTTGCTTATCTAAAACTCTGCATGCATTGTGTTGGACCTGAAGTACATTTCTTAGTTGAATTAATCTGTCCTCTGCCTTTTGTGCCTCCTTCCTTCCTAACATTGCTAAGTACCTAAAGTACACACCTTGCATTTAGCATCCCTGGAACAGGTTAGAGGCGATTTGATTTGGTATGTTGTGTGTCCTGTCAAGGTGGCACATGAATATGGATGAACATTTTCTGTCTCCTGACTTGGTGGTCCAGGTCTAACCAGTGCCCACCTGTTAGTCCAGATTTGTGTTACTCAATGGGTCTTGAAAAAGGACTGGGGAAGAAAATGGGAAAAATCTGAATCATTCTCTGAAAGTGGCAGTTGTTCTCTACTGACTATAGAGGGAGACAATGTTCTAATTTAGGTGTTTTAATTAAGTTTGTCATTACTATGTGAGAAGGATTCAAGTCCTGGAATCCACTAAAACAAAAATGTTTGTATGTATGCGACTACAAAGGAAGTAAAGAAGTAGACTGTGTATGTGTTTGCTTCTATGTCAGGTGTGATCTGACATTCCATAAATTTCACACAGCCTTAGGGAGAAAAAAGTTGGGGAAGTTGCTGAAGTTACACACTAAAAAAATGTTTCTTATTGTGCTATTTTGCAGCCTATCTGTCCATTTTTGAATCTCCAGCATCCACAGATGTTGCAGGTTTTAAGCAGCTCCTCAGTATTACAACTAAAGAAATTAGTCTTGTTCATTATCAGTATGTATGAAAAATCTGTATGTAACAGATTTATTAAAATAAACTGTAAAAATGAAACAAAATCATAGAGACTATCATTTCATCACTCAAATGATGATCCAGAGCAAAGCGACTTTTAACATCCCCATTAACATCGATGAGTATCACAACTGGATCAAAAGTAAATTCATGGTAGAATCAAAGTAGGTAAAGGTAGCTGAGATCTCTTATTTCTACTTATATAACATTTACAGCTGCTGTTAAAATAAGATTTTTACTGTGCTTATGAGAGAGTCTTTCAGCAAAGCAAAATTCATTTTGTGTATGACCTTTAAAAGTCATCAGTTTCAGATGACCTCCTCACATACAATGAGGTAGCCCTTTTCAGGTAGTAATGAACTGTCTGCTCTAATACTTTCAGGTAAAGCGGCAGTTAAAGTTATAAATGTGGAGAAAATAAGCTCCCAGGCTTATCCCATTGGCTTCATCTTTTAAACACCATCAGACCTGCACAACAAACTAACTTAATACAGACTGAAGTTATCAAGGCACCAGAAGCAGAATGCCTTGCATTTTTCATTGAAGTAAAATGTGTGGCAAAACCTAACTTGTAAATATGTCAAAAAATGATAAATTCTTTTTACGCTTGGCACTGACTGGAGAATAGATTTTAAATTTTAAAAGTGCTGTACTATAGCTGGTTACTTCCTGTCAATATTAATATTAGAGAACAGTGAACTAATCCAGTATTTACGAGACTGGAGAGGCACCCTTGGTACAAGATAAAGTGTAGCATCATTTCAATTAATGAGAACATCAGCTTTTAAAATCCTCTTAAAAATGCTGAAGAAGGTATTTTGATATGTATCACTTTGAATAAAATGTTGCTAATGCACTATGACTTGCTTTCAAGATACAATCTGTTCACTAGTGTAGAGAAACCGTTTCTGCAATAGCAGAGTGTTAAAATGAAAAGAGAAGGACTGTGAAAGTACTACAAGGGGGAAAACTCATTTTTTAAAAATAAGAGGATTGGGATTGGGGGTTTAAATTATTTACTGTGTTCCTGAGGGTTTTGAAGGATATAAGTTTACATGGTTCCAGGATATAGGTATTTGAGTGAATAAATTGAATTGTTTTAGTTCATAATAATTGTTTTGGGGAGCACTGGGAATATTCTACAGAAGCACAGAAGAGTGCAAAAAATGTTATAATATACTGCTGTTTAATCCCTGTAAAACTAAGAAATGTCTAGGTAGCCCTAGTTAAAGTTTTCTTAAAAATAGGTTTTTTTAAAACCTTACTACATAATTTCTACAATGAATAATTGCATTCACCTTCATGCTATTTCTTAAAAGATATTAATTTTTATCTAGTGTTTTTTGTTTAAAGAAGTAGTTTAAAATATTACTTGCACATTAAATTGATAATATGGTTAACATACTTCGGCATTTTCTGTTTAGTTCATTTGAGACTTCTCATATCTGTAAACTCAAAATGATATATCAGTTAATGAAACTGTTTAATATCTTTGTGTGGTCAAATTTTTATCCTTCAAGTCTAAAAGGGTTTTGCTAATTATTTCACAAAGAGCAGTGAAGAAACTTGCCAAAAGTGGAAGTTTTGATAAGAAATCAACTGTTCATATTAAATAATTGAAGAGGGAAAATGGATGGGTGATAGCTGAAAATTTTTTAATAAATCGAATAAGCTCGTCCTTGGAAGCTAACTTATTTGATATTTTCAGTCTCTAGTGTCTATGTTTAATGAAGGTGGGGTGCCTAGAAGAACTTAATTTCCTGTCTAATCTGCATTCCTTAAATAATCAATGATTAGCCTGTACCTGAAGCAGGAGTCCCTGTGAAAAATAAAGCGCAATAGTACATAGATACAGAAAGTACTGAAAAATCAGTTTGGACAGTTATTCTTAACTATAATATTTCCTGAATATTTGTCTTTCCATCAAGAAGAATGCTATCTTAATTTTTTTGTTTCTTTCTTTCACTCTTGCTTTCCCAAAATTTTATATCATAGGATTTTTAAAAAGCAAAAAAACCTATGGTGGTGGAGGTTGGAAAGGGTGTCAGGAGGTGACCTGATCCAATTCCCTTGCTAAAGCAGGGTCACCCAGAACTGGTTGCCCAGGGCTGTGTCCAGACAGCTTTTGAATATCTCTAATGAATGACTCCACAAAATCCCTGGACAACCTGGGCCAGTCCTCGGTCATCCTCCCAGTAGCAAAGTGTTGAAGTTTGAGAGCACCTCCTATTTTTCATGTTATGTCCTTTGCCTTTTGAACCTCTCATTGTTTCTGTAACAGCAATTTTAACCTCTTAATGAAACTTTATACTCATCAAAACCCCCCCGAAGCTCCTAACAAATGTTTACAGAAGAGACCCAAATATTCTTTTGATGGAACTTGGATAGAAGGTGGTGTTTGCAGGACTACCTTGTGCCTTGTTAGACAAGGCTTTCTGAGCTCCTTGGCTGTGAACTGCATATGCAGCCTCTTGATTCCTCCATTCCTCAAACAAGGATTGAATTGTTTGCTCTATTCTTAGATTAAAATGGCCAACTCTGAGTCTGTGAAGAAGCTTTGTGTGAATAGAGCTGTTAGAGTTCAGTGAAAAAGTGTGGAATTCAAGTTCCTGTCATTAATGTTATCACTGGCATGGTGTGAATGATAGAGAAAAGACATCTTAATTTATCTCCTCCCCAGAGATGAGTGTCACACAATGGCTTCCCTGTAGCATTGGAAGCTGTGTTGACTTTAGAAATAAAGATATGTAATTGGAAAGTTTTGAGATTTTAGGAGTTCTCTAAGAAGTTTTAGTGTTGAACGTATGTCTTCTATTTCAGAATTACACTCTGGTTATGTTTCAAATTTTTATTAAAGTCTCATACCATTATTAGAACTACTGAAAATCCATCTTGGAAAAAAAAAAAAAGAAACCCTTCAGGAATGACAATAGTCCATAGTCTCTTCTAAAGTTACTGTTAAAACATTTTTTTCCTCCATTTAATAAAAAGCAAATGAGTAATGAAAAAAGTATCTTGAACACTTATTTTGATTTAAAGCTATTGAGAGCAGAAGGGTGTTTATAATTGTGTTTATGACCAACATATATACATAAATGATGATAAAAAAAGAATACTGTGTGGCTGCATGATATGGTTTTTCTTGAAGAGATTGCTGTAATATCAGTGTTTGTAGAAAAGACAGCCAGCAGAAGCCTTCTAGATTGTAAATCTCCTGCTACAGTTAGTAACTACAGATTATAATCTTTTTCATAAATAGTATCTTTTTGAGACTAAAGTTTATTTGAACTCGGAATTGGCTGTCTTGTCTTGTTTTTTCTTGTCACCCTCCTACAGTGCTGTTTTATTTTTTCTATTTTTCCATCCTAAAATTATACACTGCTAATTCATACCCGTATATTCTGAAGTCTTGTTCCTCATTTGAAACAGCTATTCTCCATTCATGATATATATTCCTAGATGTATTTTTAGAGAGCAATCAGGTCATCTGGAATTAGTACTTTTAAAATAGATACCACACTAATTGCCTTCTTAGTTCATGCAAATCTTACAGGCTGGAGGCCCCTCTCAAGCCTGGACAACTAAGTGAGATTTTCTCTCTTCATCTGCAGGTTGTTCTCTGTTTTCCAGGCCCTATACCCTGTAGGAGCTCAAGAGCATATAGGCAGAGAAGATGCAGGTGGGAGTATTAAGACCTTCCCTGCTGGCAAGGGTTACACAGTTACCTGCCTATCACACCTATAATCCTATTGGTTTATGTTCAGTCCTTCAGGAAAGTGCATGCTTTTCTTTGCCTTTATTTTTCATTGGTATTTGAGGGAATACTTTGTTTATGCAAGCCTTGAGCTAATCTCACTCTCAATACCTGCATTAAAATGGATTAATTTTATAAAATGAAAGCAAGAATATCATCTTTGTCTGCTAGAATTAGCTTCCAAAAGACATTAGAATACAGAATCAGACAAAGAACATCGAACTGAATCCCTAGCTATTAACTAGAATTCCAGTGTTGATTAAATTTCATTGACTTCTAAAGCACCCTTTCTTAGATCTTTTCAAATGCCGTGATATACTTTTCCCTGCTCCAAAAGAGGAGGGGACAGTTTTATTTGTTGTATTAGGTGTAAGTATTAGATGTTCTGCAGTTGGTACTTTGATATCAGGGTTGTAAATTGATAACTGCAATCCAGGGACATGCTCTTTTGCTAGCAAGAGCAGAACTACGTGTCAGACTTAAGGAGAACGGATGGGCAGAACAAGGTCCTAGCCAGACTCCCTCTACTACCTTGCTAACCGTTTTACAAAGGGGATTACAGGTCCCTCATGGTATCTGAGAAGAGTTTAGAAGGGGCTTAGATGGGGAATGTTCCCTTTTCCCCATGTCTTCCCTGTGAAGCAAACAGATCATAAGTGTAATTGCATTGTCTGGATTCCTCACCTGCACAAGAAGTCATCTGTTGCCATTTAGGAATGAAGTTGAATATAGTTTGAAGGCAGTGAAACTGAAAAGCAGGAAAAATCAATAGGGTGTTGGAAATCACTTTCTCCTGGAGTTCTTGGTTCAGGAGAAAGTATGAATAATTTCAGCTCTAAAAAAGGAAGGAAGAGAACCAAAGAAACACTTACTTGCAACAGTTCTTGCCAAACAGCATATAAGAACTTAGATAATAATGCCTGCTATCAAAAGAGAGTGGTTAAATTAACAAGACTGCTGTGATTGTATGGTACACTGAGTTACACTGCAATAAATATTGGGCAAAGTTACTTATCTTTGAGAAAGCACAGTTGCTTGCACCCAAGAGGATTTGTGTCCATATCCTTTGTCCAATCTCTGCTTACTGTCTCTTTTGTGTTTCTTGTAAACCAAAGGTCAGCTGGGCATCTTCATTTTTATGTTTCAAAGGATCAGAAATATGAAGAAAACTTTGAACTATCAAGTGACTTGAAAGACAGTTCAACAAAGTCAGTAAAGACTATGAAAATAAACAGCCTGCATTAATGCCTAATCACTAAACTGCTGGCTCTTGGGCACCAGAGGATTAATCAGCTTTTATTCTCACAGAAGAAGCATTGATTAAGATTGGGTTTGGATTTTAATTTTTTTTCATAAGAGGCATTTAATGCCTCTTATGAAAAAAATTTAATGCCAGCACTTTATTTAACGCCAGCACTAACAAAATTGCACAAATAGACAAATTGCACTGGGATGGTATCTGTAGCCTGTGAGGGGAGAGGCTGCTTGCAACATACAGTTTTGCAACATGCTATAAAAGAAATGCAATTTTCACTTGCTGACACTGAACTCCTTTATCACAGCCAACTAGGTATCACAAAGCAAGTCATAGAGTGTGCTTTTGTGTGTTACAGAGAATTTATATATACTTCCTCAGGTTTTATCTAATCTGGGAATTTAAATTGATCGAATATGTGGTTGGAACCACCCATACACTCAAGATTACAAACATCTAGGGCTTTCTTTTCATTTTTCTGCTCCCATTGGTTCATTTGATGTATTCTGTATATGAGATTTAGAAATACTGGCTTTTGAGAAAAATATGGTAGCAAATATTGTTGTCACAACTTTCCAGGGTTTTCAGTGAAGAAGCTGTTACTGTAGGAGCGATAATATGAAAAGAGTCTTCTTCCAAATTGTATGCATTTTATCATGTTTTTCTATATGCTTCCTGTGCTGATTCTGTAGTGGAGATGCAGAGATGTTTCATTTATTTTATACTTCTATTTGCAGTGCCTTATCATTTGTGGTTTTGATTTATAGTGTTGTCGTGATGTAATTCAGGAAGGCATAGCTGCTGTAAACAGTTTCAGGTGGTTGACTGACTGTGGGCAAAGGCATGTGATGTTCAAAATGTTTCTCTTTGTGATTATTTGAAGTTCCATTTAAATTTTACAAACTATGACCTCTGATTTCAATCACATGGACTGGGGAATAATATAGTATTGAGTATATAGACTTCCTATGAGGTGCCTTTATTTTACCAGTATATTTAATACGATTTCTTTTTAAGAATGCATTTTCTGTTGCTTAGTAGTCATTAATGTACTTTCTAGTAATACTAATGGATTTTCTCATGGATATGCAAGTATGCATTACTCTATAGATGAGGTCAAACCAACAAATGTATATGAATCCCTACATGAGATAGTCATGTAATGACTAGAAATCACCTAATTATGGAAATAATATAGTTAGTGCAAGATTTTTAAAAAATTATTATTATTATTATTATTACCAAAACACCCCAATTAACACGTGAGGAAACAACCACCTAAAGTGAATACAGAGGCAAGACTTACGGTTGCTGGGCCAGAATATCGTGGCATGAAAGGCCAATGAGAAAGGTCAGTTCAAGGCTTGTGCAAAGAAAAAAGGGGAGAAAACCGAAATTTTTTTTTTTTAGCCACCAGTATTTCGTGGAAACAACATAAAGAGAATAAAATTCATTTACTTTCTGTTGATTACTTCTTGTTGAGGTCTTAATTCCCATGGACTCTTTGAGTAGTTTAAGCTTTCTAGCATTTCACTGCTCCACAGGAATAACTTAAAACCTTTTGCTTAAGGGAGATGGAGTATGGGGGCCTTCCAGCCCTGTTCTCTGTGCCCAGTGATCTTCCTTCTCAGTGTCTCATGTCAGGAAAAAACAAAGCAGGAATGCTTTTCTGCTGCTTCAGGAATTGTTTATTTTTTCTTATCTAAGCTTTAGGAGCACAGCCTCTGCTGCAGCTTCCAGGAGCACAATGGCTGTGGCTGCTCAGCACAGAGCATATATATACCTTTTATCACCCAATTGCCAGATTTTTTGTATTTTATTTTCTCTTTAAAACCAGTAAGTATCAATTTTATTAACATGTCTCTTCTACACTAAATTCTTTCTACCAATTACTAAATCACAGGAACTTAGGTCAGAGAAGAAAGGAAGAAGGAAAAGAAGAAGAAGAACAAGGAGAAGCCGACACCCTGAATTCTCCATGTTGTGTCTATATTAATATTTAGAGCAAAATCTAAAACTACAAGTACACTCTCTGTGGTACACTAAAAACCTCTCTCTTAATTTCTTTGGTGCTCTCAGTTCACCCAGAAGTGGGGACAAGTGCTCCCACAGACTTAGTTCAAAGGCTAAGCCATTTTGGGGGGCTCTAGGGATAAAAGGACTCCCCACCAGGTCAGGAGAAGTTTTCCAGCTTTCCTGGACTCCAGCAATGGAGTTGTCCATAGGTCTTATGATTCTGTGCTTCCTATTTGCAGGTGTGTTCTATGTGATAATAGCCTCCACACCTGCGCTCTTCTTTTGACCATATTCCCATTTCCAGTTAGAGTAGGTAATCTTCTGCCTGTTAAGTAGTAGCAGTCTGTGGGTTTTACACAGTCTGGTTCTTGGTAGTGGGGGGGCCACAAAGCTTCAAGAAGCTTCCACCATGTCCAGCAGAGCCAGTCCCTGATGGCTCTGAGGATGGACATGCCACTGGCCAAGGCAGGGCCAGTTAGAAATGGTGGTAACACCTCTGTGATAATGTATTTAAGGAAGAAATCAAAACAAAGTTGGTGGCACAGTTTTCATTCCAGCCAGAGTAGGACTGAGAACGTGTGAGCAGAGCAACAACGGCGACACCAAGGTCAGTGTAGAAGGAGGGGGAAGAGGTGCTCCAGGCTCCAGAGCTGAGATTCCCTTGCAGCCCATGGTGCAGCCCATGGTGAGGCAGCTGAGCCCCTGCAGCCCTTGGGGATCCATGGGGAATGCAGAGATCCACCTGGAGTCTGTGAGGGTGGTGCCCGTGCCAGAGTGGGTGGATGCCTGGAGGAGGCTGTGACCCCTTGGAGACCCATGGAGAGAGGGGCCGTGCTCCCAGGCTGGAGCAGCCTGTCCTTGGAGGACTGCACCTCATGGAAGAGTGACCCAGGCTGCAGCAGTATGGGGAAGACTGTTGGTTGTGAGATGGAGCCACATCAGAGATGTTCATGGAGAACTGTCTCCTGTGGGAGGGACCCCACAGTACAGCAGGGGAACTACTCCTCTTCCTGAGCAGCGAGAGAAAACAAGGTGATGAACTGACCTAACCCCCATCCCCTGGCTCCCTGCGCTGTCAGTGGCAAGGAGAGAGGTGTTTTTAGGGGCTTATTTTACTTCTCATTACCCTGCTCTGATTTTGTTGGTAGTAAATTCACTTAATATCTCTAAGCTGAGCCTGATTTGCCCTTGATGGTAATGGATAAGTGTTTTCTCCCAGTCCTTATCTCAATTCATGAACCTTTTGTTGTATTTTCTCCCCTCTGTCTAGTTGCAGAGAGGAGTGAGCGAGAGGGTTTCATGGGTGCCTGGGTTTTGGCCAGCATCAGACCACAACACAGTCCTATTCAGTGAAGGTGTCTGTTCTGTGCCCCAGTTCTGGTGTAATGCCTCTTTCAGCACATCAAAATAGCCTCTGACAGACCCTTCTGTCGTTCATGGACTGAACTGGGAGACACCTGAGGAGGTATGGTTATTCTGGACTGTTATTCAGCTTTCCTCCTGTGATTGTCATCTTCTTTATAGCGTCTGTCAGATAGTACCAACTAGACCCAACAAGTGAGGGATGGAGAGCTGAGGGAGGATGAAATTAGCTGGTCATAATCTTGGGGATGGAGAGTGGTGACTGCTTTAAACAGGGAAATTCAAAGATACTCGAACCTGTGTTTCATGACTTATCCTTAAGTGTGGTTTGAGGACCAAAATTTTTGTTGATTACTTGCAGGGCATACCCATGGAGACCAAGGTAATTTTAACAATATGTTCAGTGGTTCCAGGATCAACTCTTCAGTGAATAAATAATTTTACTTTCAAACAAAGTCTCAATGCTGAAAATATTCTAATGTCAAAGACTTGTATTCCTGTCTTCTATTAATATTCATTAAGAACTGAAAGAAACACGTATTATGTTCCACTGGGATACGGCTTCTACTTTTTTTGTTCATACTGAAGTTTCTTTTAATATATTCTGAAAAGTCTTTGGTAACCTTTATGCTCCTTAGTTGTGTGCAAGCTTTTACATTTCTTTCTCCACAGAAATCACTGTCTGCTTCTGAATGTATTTCGGTTGTTTTCTGTCATATTGCAGACCTCCTTTGTAGCTTGTTGAGACTGAGTGAATGTTCTGTTCATCTTGAATGAAAGCTGGTACAGAAAATTGGACACATTCACCAGGGTAATTGCATCTATTTGCAGTTCAGCTTTCAGTGTTTTTGTTGCAGTGGGAGAACTGAGATGTGGTGACACTGTTAGGCTTTTTGACACAAAGCTGGGTGAGACTCAAGTATGATGCATTCCATTAATTTCTCATTCTGTGGAAAAGAGAAGACCTGTAGAAAAGATACTTGTTTTCCCATCTACTGTTAGCTAGACTCACTTTTATTTCCATCTTCTTTGTTAGAATTTTGCCTGCCACTATGGCGTACTTATATTTGCTTTGAGTAGTTGTAAATGACGCCCATGTTGGAATATTATTATATACTAAGAAGTAAACTGAAATGCCATCTTGAAAACTATCATTAATATACTTGGTAAATGTGGTGCTCAAGATAATTTATAGGTTGTCAAGTGTTTTAATTACAGGGCAATACCTGGAAATTACAGGGTAAATTTCTGATTTTCTGGAATCATTTTTATTTAATCTTTGAAAATACTGATTCCAGTGTGTCTTAACTGATCTTAATTTCTCAAAAAATTCTGTTACAAAGAGATGAATGCACAAATCATGAAGAAACCCCTTTTTTATTCTCTACTCTCTTGGAGTGCAAAAAAGGACACTATCATATTTCCGTGAAGATTTGAAGAAAGAAGGTATTTATGGTATTTACACCATCAGAAATAGATATGCTTTTCAGGTTACTCTGATCATCACGTTGTGCAGGGGGAAAATTAGTTACTGGGAAATTTGAAACTTCAAATATAAAGCAGTGATGAAATCTTAAGTAAAGATCACATTTTCAGCAATATTTGCTGAAGTCAGTGACAGGGATTATGCAAGTTTTCAAGCAGATGGATGGCCTGAAATTTCAGGAGCAAATAAAAATGTATCATTTTGGGCATAGAGCTCCAGCCCAGGCTTTGACTCGTATCTTTTAAATGATTGCTTTGAGACATCATATAAAGGACTTAATGAAGATCTCAGAGTAGCAGTGATACTCTAAAATATCAGAAGGAAAAAAAAATCTACCTACTCACAGCAAGGTATTTATTGTGGCAATAAGAGAAATTTACATTAAACTGTTAGGAAGTCAATCAAGATGCTGACATTAATACAGTATAGGCTTTTTAGTATTGATTAAAGGAATGTTCATTGACAAATGGCTCTTTAATCCTCAAGCTGTTCAGAACTAGTGATAACAGAAAGCAATTGCAAGCCCTCACTACCAAACCTCAGTCTTAGTCTCCTTCTGGCCCAATCAGTCTTATACTGTGAGCTACTTTATGACAGGAATTTGCCAGAGGATAATGGGAGCTCACAGCTTGTTGACTGCAGCACTTTTGCAAGAGATAAGAGATCTGTCTTATTCTCTCTCAAGCTGCAGAGAAGGCTCCTCTGTGTGTTAAGAAGCATGAAGCAGCTGTATTACGCAAAAGACACATCCAAAGGCATACAAATACAGGAACAGGTCCAGGCTGTGAATCCCTAACATAGAAATAAGACCAGTCTAAGGGAGAGAAGGATTTCAGACATGCGTCTGTCTTTGTAAGTGTCTAGGTATTAGGAGGATTGATGAGACTTGCCTGAATTTTCACTCACTGAATAAAGAGCCAAAGTGACTAAGTATGAGATTTAAGGATTTAATTCCCAGTCAGATGCTTAAAACTTAGGTATGACAGCACAGAAATTCCTTGTGAACTGAGGCTTGAGACTTTTCTTGCATCGTTCACAAAATTCCTAAGAACTGCTTATTCTTATAGATTTCTGTAAAAAATAAGAATATTAAATGCATGCTTAATGTTATGACTTAAGAAGAGCAATTGTTTTGGAAGAAAATACACATGAAAATATATTTGGCATGTTTATAAAATTTACATCCTAAAATAATTGATATATCTGGGATAATTCTGTAAGACAACTTGCCAATATTTTGCTGAGGGAAAAAAAAATCATGCCACAAATAACAAGGTTTAGCTGTGATGAGGAGAGGCCTGATGGCTGAGGCCTAAAAGGGACATGAATCTCCTTCCCTCTCAGAAGAGGGGTTTGGAGCTTCAGAATGAGCTCTGTTACTGACATTTGGCAGGGGGAATAAGAGGTAAACGAAGATATTCCAGTGAGTAATTATGTAACATCTTTATTTTATAGATGTTAGGGATCTTTTGGGATTTGCGGTTATTTTTTGGTAGACATTTCTGCTTAGAAAGGGAAGTGTGCTAAATTGGTGGTGAAAGGTTGATAGTTAAAAATGTAGTATCACAAATGAAAGACTGAGTATGCCAGTTGTATTTAAATGTTCTTGAAGTTCATGGCCACGCTGCTGTCTTAGCAGCTTTCAACCTCAGCATCCTGCAACCATATCCTTAAGAAAGGAAAAAGTAATAGCCCTTCTTGGCCCCCTCCCATCCTGCCTAAGGAGCCACGAGACCCATGCTGGCTCTGCCCAGGGCCCCCTGTTCTGACTGTTACTGGTCATGCCAGTGCCCAGCTGTGTTCCCTCACCTCATGGCTGGATTTTCTGGATCTCACTGGACTTTCAATAAAATTATATCTATGTATAAGAGTGGGTAGGACTTACTGCCTTTTGTAAGATTTCAGCAGAGAATGAAGAATTATTTATTTATTAAGCAAACAGTAAAAAAATTTGTTAAACCAAATGGTATACACAGAAAACCATAAAGCTTCCTGGTTACAACAAAACACAATTATGTGGCTTGTGCACTTTTTTAAACAACATATAAACTTTTGTTAATATGTCTTCCGAATACTGCGTCAAGGAAAGAATACAGTAATTAAAGTAGGCAAAAGAAATCTTAATCAAAGAATACTACAGAAGAGGAGTAAGTGAAATGAAATTTCCCACTCTGTTATGTGGTGCCTTTATCACAGGGAATTAGTTAAATGAAAAAAACTTAATCAGGAAGGAAGCAACACGAAGTTACTCTAGCGATTCAGGACAATGTACATGAATCTCATTTTTCGTCTCCTGGGAATGACTGCAGTCATCTTAAGTAATGAAATTTTTAGGTTAAAGGAGTGCCAGTGCAGGTCAAAAAAGTAGGACGTGAAATTTTTGAAGCTATTCAACTGTTATTATGGGGAGCTTGACAATGTGATTTACAGGAAATTTCAGCATAAATTAAAAGAAGCTTTGCTCTGTAGGTACCTGTATTACAGTGTGAAAATGTACAGAGTAATTCTGTGTATGTGTCAGTGTTCTATGAGTGAAGAACAGGCTTGGCATGCTGTTCATAGGGATGTGGGGCTGTGTTTGAAGAGAGCTATGGGAACCCTAAAAAAAAATTCTGTTCCTCCACACACTACTTTAGGAGATCCAGGTTTAAAAGGATGAACTTCCATGGAAGATATATGGATTATTTTGAGACTTGCACTGAAGAGGCTCTTTAGGGACTCCTTATAGATAGAAAACCTCTTCTGTATGTGCTATTACCTGGCAGTGAGGAACTCATATGGAACTTGGGGGTGCTTTTGTTACAGTGGACATTGACACCATTCCTTCCTGGTTTGTTTTCGAGTTTGTATTTTTTTTTTCCAAAGAGAACCTGTTTATCTGGTGTCTTTTGTCATATTTCTAAAAATCACTTATCAAGCTCCATCCTGTTCTGTGGTACTGCAGCCTCCCTGTCCCAATTAATTTGGGATTTTCCTGTTACTGCAGGATGCCTAGCAGAGCCAAATGAGTGGGTTGGTTTGTTGAGCTTTCTATCAGAGCCATCTGGGGACTTGCTGCAAAGGAAATCGTTGTGTTAGAGGAGTTATTGGCTGTATTCATGTTCTTGTGTCTGTATGTGCCTCTCCAAGTGTCAGAACATTGTTTCATGTCCACTGGAGGTATTACCTGCTTTGATTGATAAGAAAACACCTACTTATGTTGTACAGCAGCAATTTTGCCTCAAAGATGCATGCAACACTTCTTCAAAAATAATATCCTTCAATTAAAAAAAAAAAAAGAAAAAAATACAGAGTTTTTTCTTCAAGATGTTTACAATGCAGTTGCTATTAATTCTGAGTTGTCCAAACTAGTCAACATACAGCTGTTGCAAATTAACTTCCTTGTTAAGACAAAATGTTTTGTGAAGCCTTGAAGTAAATTGCAAATGGATCAGATTAGGATCTTTTGCTGTCAAGAAAAAAAAAAAATATCAGAAATTACATGAGAGCCTGCTTTTCAGTTGCTGTTTTGAGAAGGACACAAAGAAGTTAAATTAAGTAGTATCTGAGTTCTTAAGTGCACTTTGCACATTTAACTTGTCTTTGCTTTTCACCATCTGTTGATAAATGCGATTAGGTTTTTGGGGTTTTTTTGTGAACAACCAAAAGTTGCCTTGTTGAGAACATGGTCTCTAACTAACAACTAGGATGACTGGCAGCAAAAAGGAAAAATAGTGTCTCATCATTTTTTTTTTTTTATTCTTTGCATAATGGAGAGCTAGTCTAAACACTTGTTTTGATTTGGTTTAGTTTGCAGTTACATGTTTCTCTTAAGAAGCAGTCCTTGGCTGTTCTCTTGTCTGACTGAAATGTTTTTAAAATGCTATCAATAAACTGCTCTTGGAAATTCTACCTTATTTATTAAGAGCATCATAATGCAGCAGTTTACAAATATACTTTTATTGTGAAGGCATAGGAGTCCTGAAGATGCTGTGGAGTCTTCCTCCTTGGAGACAGTCAAAAGCCATGTGGATGTGGTCCTCATCAACAAGCTCTTTGTGGCTCTGCCTGAGCACGGAGTTTGGACCAGATGACCTCCAGTGGTCCCTTCCAACCTCACCCATTTTGTGATTCCATGATCCCATTTGGGCACCCCATGGTTGTTCTGGGCTTGATTTAGACAAGCAAATCAGCTATGCAGCCCCCCAAACCAGGACAAAATTACTAAATGTAAACCATTTGGGATGAAGTAATAAGATCTAAGTGTCTAAGGAAAAATTAGGCGTTAATTTCCTTAAACAATTGGACTTGTATTGGCAGCTATCCCCTTTCTCTCTTTAGTGGGATAGTAGACTGACTCATGTAACAATATGCCACAAGACAGCATCTTGTCTCTTGAAGCCCTTTGATATCAAGCTTTTCAGAGGTTAAACCCAGCTCCTAAATTTATTTTTGGTATAAACATGTAAACCTGAATGAAATGAAATGAATGAATGAAATGAGAATGTGTATTGTACCTGGAGAAAGGACTCTATGCTTAAAGGCATTAAGTCTATTTTCTGATTGTCAGATGATCTGATAAAAGATACTACATCACTTGCCCCCTGTGTAGGTTTCAGGATCTCAACCTAGTTTCATAGTGTTTGTTGTCAGTGAAGATATTTTCAGCTTTGCAGATGGCCTAAATTTCACTTGACCTACAACGGAGATGTGCAGTGTCCAAACTGGTCCAAATCTACTGTGCTGCAAAGAGCTCCAAATCAGTATTGATTATATACTTATGAAGAAAAAAGTTCTTTAAAAAGCAATATATTCAGTAATGTTTTGCATGATCACCATCCGTTTTTATCATAAATTAGTATTGCCACCTTCCAGTGTTGCTGAATGTGCTATGGTTTTATTATTTCAGTTAGCTAATAATCAGACTGAATAACGATAAAAGTAGCAGCACTGCATTTTTTCTTGGTTTTCAACTGTGTTTGGTTGAACAATGAAATAATTGATCAATAAAGAACAATTGCTCTTTTCTCAACATCTGTGTTTCTGTACTAGAAATCTTGTAAGACTGCATGTAGTGAGCAATTGCCGTATGTGTTTCACATTTGTTATGCCATGCAATGAAAACGACAGATAGAGCTTTATACCTGTACATTTCAAGATTACCTCACAACTGTTTTTATTGCCAATGTTCTGGTCACATGTATCTCAAAAATTATTACAGTACTTTGTTTCTTTGTATTGTAATTCCCTTCAGAGGAGAAAATACAAGATCTTTGAAATTAAACATGGTACCATATTTGTGCACTCAGCAATTAATATATTCTTCAGATGTTTAATTAAAATTAACCCCCCCAACAAACAAGCAATAACAAATAAAAGCCCAGCCAAACAAACAAACAAACCCCCTAGAAGAGTATATTGCAAGGACAAGTACTGGAGTAAAATCTGAAATGTTTTCATTGAATTACCAAGTTTTTCTTTTTCTTTCTCAGGAAAGAAAACTTTCCCAAATTCTGTGTTTTCACATCTTCTGCAAAGAATTGCCTGTTCTGATGTGTGTTCTGGCTAAATGTCAAAAAACTTAGAAGATGTGTACACCTTTATTAAGCTTCCATTGGATCATACCAAGGTGGAAGGTGCAGCCTGCTGCTCAAGGCAGGGTAAGCAGTGAGATTGGATCAGGCTGCTCAGGGCTTTATCTTGTGAATTTCCTGCAGGCAGTACAACCTCTCTGGGCAACTTGCTACACTGCATGGCTGTCCTTGAGATGAAAATGTTTCCCTGCATTCAGTCTGAATCTCTCATTTTAATTTGTCTCTGTCCCTTGTCCTAGCAGCATACATGACAGAAGAGTCTGGCTCCATCTTCTTCTTAAACTCCTCATAGGTATTCGGAAGCTGATTTTAGATTTTCTCTTCAACCTTTTATTTTCCAGAAATGGTGAATTTGGTATATATTTTTAATAAAGACTTCATTATGACTTTATTGCTTATATTTTATTATTATCACTTTTACTTCCATAAATGTGTGCTGATAATAATCATTTCAACTCCTTTAGAAGAATACTAATAGGAATATAAAATTAAAATGAAATAATTGTTCCATTTTCCCTAGATGAGTTCATTTAATACTTTTTCTTCTGTCTGTTACGTAAGGCACAAACCCAAAAATTGCCTCCAGGTAATTTCTGTTTAAAAATTGACTCAGCTACATAAGGGCACACCTTTGACCAGGAAGCAAAATATGTCCTCTCATTAAAAAACCAGATCTTGGTTAACTCGCTAATCACACTGCAGCTTTACTGTCTCAAAAGACTAATGAGCAGCTGGTGGATTCTTCAATATATACAGTGTCCTGTCTGAATTATTTCTTGTCTAAAGCCAGTCTAAACCAATTTATCTATCAAGAATTAAGAGGTAGCTAGCCTGCAACGATGGAAGTTAACTGCAACAGGGGTGTTTGAGAGGCAGAGCATCAAGGTCTGTGGCTGGAGTCGAAAGGTGTGGGATAAAGCAGGGGCTGTGGAACACAGCCATGCAATTACAGATGAATAAAAAGTTGCTTCAACCAGCCTTGCTGTCCAGAATGAGCTGGAGAGCTGTCTGTAAGACACAGGAATACTGAGTTGGTGCTGTCCTTGTTTTGAAAGAGGAAAAGGTAGAATTTGTTTTTAAATTAAATGCCACTAAAAGACAGAGACTCTCCAGAACTTATGTTACCATTATATCAAAGAATTAGGATACAAAAAGCATGTGATTTCAAAACATGAACTCCTGCATCTTTTTAAAATTAAGTTGTGCTCTTTTTATACCTGTTTGAAGATGATTTTTAGCTACTGTTTTTCATTGCATCTCATTTCTGTTCAAATTATCATAATATATGAAATAATCAGCAGTGTACAATCACTGCAGAAAACTTTTGCTGTATCTGGAAATGTTTCAGGTTATGTTTCTGTATTGACATGTGGATACAACAGTATGATCATTATTACTATGTTACATTCAGAACTGTTTTATACTGACAGGCAAGAGAGGAGTTTCATTCCATAATTATCATTTTTGTCAGTTTTCCTTTCATAAATGAAATGATACAGGGTGAGTTTCTGTAACCAGAAAAAGGTTTTTCTCTAAAAAGACCATGATCTTTATTGAAACCAGTCATACTCTGGGAAATGAGAGATATAACAATTACATGTAATAAAGAGTTGTTGTAGTTTTGAATTTAAAGACTGGCATAAAACTTATATCTAATGCACCAGCCTTACCAAATACATATTGTACAAATACATATTTTTGTATTTGTAGATGAAAGTGCATTGGTAGTGGAGATTACAAGTAGGAATAAAAAATTTAAAATGAAGCAGTAAAATTATGATGGAAGCTGCTTCACCTTTTTTTTTTTCCCCTCATTAAGTGGAATCCAAAATATGCATGTGATAAAAGCTGAGCACATATGACTGTGGAACAGAAGCAAATTCCACTTAGAGGCTATAATATGTAACAGAAAAATGTTTGTCAACTACAATCAGCAAAAAATTACTCCATCAACCTCATGTCATATTAACCTTACAGAAAGGACTGCCTTGAAGAAAGTGAAGAATGTTGGCCGGGGAGTGGCTGTCTTGATACTCCATTTTCCTCTGTGACACACTGACTGAGCACACTATTCTGATTCAAATGTTAATTTATGGAAATGGATAATACAATGTATCTGATTGCTTAATTATGCATCCTGGGGATTCATTCACAATCCTTATAATACATCTTGATGACCTTTCAAAGGCAGAACCCGCAATTTGCAACTTTTATTGGGATTTAATCAACTGGACAATACTTCTCACATCTTTTTCTGATGAGGGAAGTGACCCCTGTCTCTGACACCTTTGTCAGGTACTGTAATCACTAATCTCTAATGCAAAAAGAAGTTATTCTTGTGTAGCATCAGTGAATCCAAGAGTGAACAGAGTTAGCTCACCTTACTCTTTAATGCTGAAAAAGATGCTACAAAGGTTTGGTATTGAGGGGCTTGCAGTGTGCTGCCCAAAATGTGGTCTAAAGGCCAAATGAAACTAGCAGAGAGTACAGGAATCTGTACATTGCACAGTGTAATAAATGGCATGCAGAAAGTGGATTTTAATTCCCATTTGGACTGTTGCATTATATGAAAACAAGCTGTTTCTACCAGAAATAAAGAAACTTATTGAAAATTGAAGAAAGGGCTCTTTACTGCACCAACTGCAATTAACATGCATAATTGTTTGCCAAGAAGTATGAATGAAGAAAAAATATGACAGACTAAAAAAACTAACCAATGTTTCATATGTATTAAATGAATGTCTTGAGTTTTAATGGTAAATATGAAGCTGTTAGGATATAAATCTTTATGTCATCCTCCAGAGTATAACAGCAAATCTCTGTATTTGACTGTAGGAGCAACTCTCCCTTGGGTTTAGTTAACTACCCACTACGGAGGTTTTTCATATCTTTCAGAAAACCTGAGCGTCTCTCTTTCAGTCTATATATCTGGATGGTGCTCATCATCACTGAGGGATGCCTCACTAACTATGACTGACTAGTTAATTAATAAAAATGAGAAAGGTGACTCTCTTGGCTGCCACTCCAAAACAGCAAAATAAATAACCCATGCAGAAATTACACGTCCGGCTTGCCTTCTGTATTTTGAAACACTGAGGCAAATCAATGCATCTTTGAAATCTTGAAATCAAAACATCTTTTACGGTTTCAGTATTCCATTATGCTTCCCCAAGAGTCTCAATACAAACACCTTAAGCGAATGACGAAGCACAGCCTGGCCACACGGGGTTCAAAGGCAAGGCTCCTCGGCCCTTCCTCGCCTGCCCGGCTGAGGGACTGCTGCTGCCTGCGCCGATACACGCTCGGACCGTCAGCCTGCCTCCGGGGAGGCAGCGGCAATTCTGCACCTGCTGGGCACCATTCCTGCTGCTCAGAGCTGCGGTGAAAAACAGTGGCGTCGAAGGAGCCGAGGCTAGGAATGAAGGAGGAGCCATTCATCACTATGTCCAGAAAACTTTTACTCCAGGGGAGTGAAGCGAAAGAGCTGCAGCATGCAGGCTGCACCAACCTTTAATAGGGGGTGGTACAAGGGGAGGGCACAATTCGAGGACCAATCTTAGGAAAGGAGGGGAGGAGTCGAAGGAGGGATAACACAGCCTGGGGCCAATGGGGGCTACATTGGGATGACTGACACTTGGGAAATCCAAAGGAGCATCGAGGAAGGGAGAAGGTTCTGGGCAAAGGGGCAAGGATCAAGGGAGATTGGCAGGTTCCTTGGGAGGGGTTTGGACGACAGGCCGGGAAGGCTCCAAAACAAAGGGAGGAGATTTTCCCATATACAGAGGCTGGAGGGAGGGAGTCGGGAGGAGTTTACAGGGATACCAAACTTGTGTTCAAACAGAAGGAGTGACTGGAACGAAGCATTTGCAGAATCTACACAACACTTAATATAATAAACAAAACTCCACCAGAACATCCCTGAAACCTAGAGTTTGGCTCAAAAACGCACCACCACAAGTGAAGAATGTAATATGTCATAGCCCTAAAAAAAGATGAGTATAAGAAGGGCAATAACTTCTGTTGACCAATAGAGAGACTTACAATACTAATAGTCTGGTAGAATTTCAGAATTTTATATAACTCACTTCGAAGAATTAAAACTTTCACACTCTGTCATTTTTCTTTTCCCTTTTTTTTTTTTACTGACATGGTAGAGCAGTTTATGGTTTCAATTTTTTTTTTTAAGTAGTGATGTTAAGGAAAAAAAATGACATCATTAGAGTTAAAAATCTAGGAGAGGTAATATTTCACCAAATGAGTTGACAGGACAAATAGGAAAGGAACAAAAGCTTTTGATGGCCAGGTGTTGATCGGCCAGTATGTGGCAGTCTGTTTCTGCAGAGTTGGCATAAAATACATTGGAACACTCAAAAAAAGGTTTGGCTGCAGACAGTACTTTAAATTCTTGCCGCCATCTACATATGCTGTACAATGGACATGCTGCTCTGTCATGTATTGAGTGCATCTGAGAGTTACTGGGCTGGGAAAAATGTAATCTTTGCAATAGTGGATAGACAGGACAGCAGGCCACAATTTACTTTTTAGATAGCTTCAATTCAGATCTTTGATATTCTATTGATGAATAGCTCTCGATTTATATTTTAAAGCCATTATTGGCTACCGGATTTAATGAAACTTAAGGCAATTTTTCAGTAGTAAATTACATGATGAAAAGTAAGTAAAAGAGAAAATATGCATTTTTCTTTCCTTGGTTTTAATTTCCTTTTCTGGACTATCTTCTCAAATGGAACTGGTAGTGGATAACACTATGAAGGAAGATCTACGTATCCTAGATTTTGTTAAAAAATACCAGCTCACAACTGATTAAAGTTTTAAAATGAAAAAGTATGTTTACTTAATTAGTGATCTAATCTAAATGACTAAAGACACCATCAGAGCATGCAAATGCACATAGTCACAAAATATGCAAAATGCAAATAGAGTCACAGACTGTAGGGGGGTGGAAGAGTAAACAGACACTGTTCCCCCTCAAAGAAGAGATATTAATAGCACCCACTGTCTCAAACCTGTGAGATGTGTCTGGGATGACTTTGCACTGATTAGTCTGAGGCTACTCCCTGAGTAGTCAGGGTGAGATTTTGACCTAATTTATCAGTTACCTCTACAACTGTTTATTTTCATGTTGGAAAGATTTGTATAGCACACCAGCGGTCTGAATAATAGTGAACTGTTAAGTCTTTTGTTTATAAACACATTTGTCTGAAACATTTTGCATGACAGGTTTCAGATTGTGACAATTACACTGGGTCAGAGAAAAGAACATCAAGTAATGCCAGTGCTTGTAATGAAGAATGCTCTGACCTGATGGAAGGGCACTGATTGAACATGTCATGTTGTATTTCATATAAGATCTATACAGGAAAAAAGAAAAAGGTCTATGAAATGTTGTCACCTACCACAATTTTGAGCCAAAAACACATGGTAGTTGTTTCTCAATACTGTTTCATTTTATATCAACCATGGCAGGCATGAGGATGGTTACCTGAGGGGTGGCAGGTAATCACTCGCTGTGCTAAGGCTGCCCTATGCCAGAACTGGTACATGGGTCCCTCCTGTTCTTCTGTTCCTGCCTTCTCATTGGGCAGAGATTCACTGTTGTGCTGGGCATTCACTGCTAATGACTTTGCCTAATGTTTCTTTTGTTTTTGTAACACTTCCTCTTAGCTGGTTTCCATTTACCAGGTTCACTGGGGGGGCTCTTGTGTCAAGATCCAGTAGATATGCCTCAAATATTTCCAGTCTCACTTTCTGATGCAAAAAACCTTCTGATTGGTAATTAATTACTTTTCTTTATTGAAGGACTTAACCTTTCTATCCAGAGCCCAGATCTTCTCATAGCAATTTGTAGTTAATTTTAGATGTTGATTTAATCTCTAATGTTAGATCTCCGGCTTTTATAACTGCTTCTTTTCAGTAACATTATGTTTGAGATTTAAAGTTTATGTTAGAAAAAAGAGCAGATGTTTTGTGTATCTTTATTTTCAGCTTCCCCTGTCTAAAATGTCACTTCCTATTGAGCACTTCCTTTCATCTTATGCATTTCTGTTGAGACAGATAAATTCCTATGGTTACTTGTTCTTTTGCTTTCTTCTTGACATGTGGTTTTCTTGGAGCAAGTGATTCTGAATAGTGCCTGCTCCACAGTTTTTATGTTGTGACAGTGGTACTATCCCACTTATGGCAACACAAAACACCAGTTAAGAATTTATTTTACCAATGTTGTGGATTGCTGCAGAGTACTTCATATTTCTGTAACAGGCTTTGAGCAAACAGACATCCTTAGATGGAATTTTGAAGAGTACTGTTTAGTCTTTTTGTTCTTTTATTTTTGCCATTCAAGCATTCCAGTGGTGTTCTAATTCAAGATTTTCCTTTTGCAGAATTTTCATTTATGAGGTTCCATATTTCTTTGCTTATCCCTTTGGTTCTGCATATCTCTGTGGATATGCAGCTGTAAGTGCGGCAGCTGAACTTAAGTTATTGGTGATTGCTGCACACTGTTCTTCACACCAGCCTCACTGCTTCTGACAGTGCCTTAGATCTGCTCTTTTAGTTTGTTCTAGATTTTGTTTGAAGGGTCCCATAGTAATGAGATTATTGTGGCTGTTACTGATATATGTGTCCTACTATGTGCTTACATTTTAGGCAACTGATCTGAGTCTTGCATTAGTAGAGAGATGCCTGGGCTGTTTTGCTGTTCTATCTGTTCTTGCTATCTGTCAAGTCTCTGGGGGGTTTTTATGTGTTATTTTGAAGGCAAAAAATTGCCAAAGCAAAACTGGAAACTCAGCACAATTAGTGCTTAGTTTCTGTGGTTGTGGTTCCCTAATGTTCTTTCCACCTGTCACTTCAGATTTAACATTAAAGTCACCCATTAGAAGGAGTAAGCCATGCTCTGGTATCACCAGTGACACCTTGGAGCAATTGCAGTACCCATCATTGCTCTGTTCACAGATCCCAGATCCATTCTGTCTGAGCATAATGCCATGACTGACAGCTCCAGGGAGATAGTCCTGAGTCTGTTTGATAAGTGTTCCATTACTGAGCCATCTTCCGTGCATTCTGTTAACATGGCTGCTGTGGTTTGACTAAGACATTCCTTCTTTAGCTTGAAACACGTGGCCATTTATTCTCTCTAATCTTAAGGTGTGAAGTTCATGTTTTCAATACACTACAATAATAATATGTCATTTAATATCCAAAGTATTTCTGCTTCATAGTAATAGGAAAGCAAACACCAAACCCATGAAAATTGATGGATATATTCTCTGCAGCATCAGCAGGCTTTGGATCATGCCAAATAAACTCATTCATTTTGCCAGACTGTTTAGCTCTGAGTTGTTAACACCCTGGTGCCAATCATGAAATGTGTTTAAAAATGGGTAGCTCAGCTGGACATAAGAAACAGGAAAAGTGGCTGGGGCTTAGCACCACGATCAGAGGTGATACCATTGTTGCACACATAATACTTGTCATGCTGGTGGGATCCAGCCTGTGAGCAGACACTGGGGTTGTCAGTGCTTTTAGGGCTCCTGTTAGCCCTGGTTCAGCTGGCTGGTTTGCTGAGGACTGTTGTGTAGGGCATTTCACCATGTAGCAAATCACCATTAATGATAATGGTGATTCACTTCAAAATACCTGATACTGACAGGACATTTATTCTTCAAACAAATGCTCTGCACGAAGTATGCAATGATCTACACTTTGCACACTTGCTGCTAATACAAACTTATTTAAATGAATACATCTGCTGTACGTACAAGTTATGTCATACTTTATTAGTTGTATACCAAATCATTGACTCTGTAGATTCTTTGGGATATTAAGTCAAGTCCAAAGGCACAGTAGAAATGAGCTATTTCTTCTGCACATGACATTCCCTAAGGTGGAGACTGCTAAATTGCAATATAGATCTTAAAACCTAGATTCAAATCTTTCTGTAAGAAAAAGTAAATTATGATAAAATAATTTCTCCTAACTCTGTACACTGATTGGGCAGATCTGCTACAGGATTTGTATAGAGCATTACTGATTCATAAGTAAGATGTACCTGAAACAGAAAAGTGATGAAAGCTAGAATGTCCTGGCAATTCCTAACTCCATGTTGAAAATTATATTACTAGTTACCTAAAAACCGATCTTGGTCCCATTCTGATGCCTATTTTTCTGTGATTAAACAAAGAAGTGAGTACAAACAAGTAGAGGCCAATGGCACAGGAGATGACAAAAACCAAACCAAAATCATAATGTTTTCAGCTTGATTATGATATTAGACAACTAAGTAATTAATTTTATTTTCATATCCGAGGCATGAATGGCTGTTCTACTCCCACAAATCTGTGAAATTTTACTAGATTGTTCTCTAGGAATACATTAAAGAACTACCCCATATAATCAAATCACATACTATATATGATTCTTCTGTTACTAATTGAGTTATATTAAGCATAGCATTGGATGAACTTTCTTACAAAGAAGATTTATACTTTTCTTCAGGCAATGGTTCATTCTCCTCTCATGTTCACTTGAAAGCCTGTCATCTGAAATCATTCTATGCTTCAGGTTCTAGGAATCAAATGAAAATGAGTCATGCCCCACAGATTTTAATCCCATACTATTCTGACTCAGTTACTTTAAATGAAGTCCTATCATTTCACTGTTAGAGAAGTTGCATAAAAATTTTATAAAGGAGAACAAAATTAGTTCTCTATTAAGTTTTTTATTTTCTTTTTTGTGAACAAGGTTGCCTTTGCAGAATGAGTATTTCCAGGAAATGAAATCTCTGTACAGTGAACTTCAAAGCAATGCTGAGTGTATTTATTTATATCTGTTACAACAGTCATCTTCACAAACATCCCACCATGTAGCATCATTAAATTGACAGCTTCCACTAAACAGTAGCCAGCTGAATGCCACTGTAAGAGACTGTATTAATCAGAACATGTTTTCATAATTATCTGGAAGATGCAGAGGAAGGAGCTCACACAGTCGCTGTGCCACACTGCTGGACTGTCTCTGCTTGCTCAGTGTAACAAATGAGGCTGATTGCTCTGCACAGCAGTGGATAATCAAAGTTCTGGATTTCATCACTGTAATACTGGCAGGAAGATCTGTAACATGGAACAGTGAAATTTGCCAACACCTGCTACAGATATCATTACTATTTCCTTTCTCTGCATCTCCAAACTTCAGATTTTTATGTATTTATTTAATTTTAGTTTTGGATTAACTTGGATACCCTTCATATATGTATCATATTCAGCTGGAAGGTTTTAGGTATGTGGAATTTGAGTAACAATGTTAACAAGGAAAGGGAAAAATGCTGGGTGGTAAACATAAAAAAATCCTCTTGAATTTAATTCTATCATCAAGTAAAAAAAAACCCTATACAACAATAGGATAGTGTAGAAATTCCTTCCAACTTGATGTTGTGTAAAAAGCTTGTAATACAGCCTAAAAACCTTGAAATAGTTCACTGAATATCTATGACATCTTTTTAAGGTTGATGGTTTGAACTGTCATGAAGGTGGACAATAGGGAATTCTGTTTGAACACAGGGGCATCAGAGAGTGTTGATGAGAAAATAGAGAGTGATGGAATATTTACTATCAATGAACCACTTGAAAGAGGTGGTGGAGGAACTGGAATTAATTTTATATCTTGCTGTTTAAAAAGAAAAAAAAAGCCACAGTAAACCCAAACCCTTTTAAATAAAAGAATGAAATGATAATTATTTAATAAAACTGAAATTTTCTACACTGATTATTATTAGACACCTTTTCAGGATTACCTAAAAACATTTTTCCAGATCTTGTGCAAAATGACCTTTCAGAAGGTTACAAGGCAAAAGCTGTAGTGAAAGATAAAGAATTTAATTCCTTCTAAAGAGAGGCAGTTTGTCTGAATGGTGAACAGTTTGTCTTTCAGAGTCCTGAACAGTAAATTTGAAATGGATTGTATAAGGGGAGCTAGAGAAATTGTATCAGCTTCTGTGATAGAGCTGACTCTGATATTGAACTAGGTTTAATGTGAAACAAGAGTTGCATTAGAAACAAAGCCAGTAATATATTGATAGGTAAGTGACAAAAGAGTTTCCTGACTAGAATGCATTAAATGAAGGAACTAGAATGGAAATATTTTAGTGGTACGAGATACAAAGTGAATAGATTAATATTAAGGATAGACTGAACAGAAGATGAACATGTCATCCAAAGGATTAATTTATGAATTTCATTACCCAAATAAAGTGCAGTATCTTGAGAAGAAACAGAGATGATCTGAAATATTAAAATGGGAAGGGGTTAAGACTTGTATCTTTTTCTTATCTTACTACTATTATTTAATAAAAAGTTAATTTCAATGTCAAATGCCCTATTTAGCAAGAATTTCTCAGTGTTAAACTTGACAGTGTTTCATTATTGCTATAATGCTTTATTTTTACTGTATAGATAGTTCTATTACCATATTCTCAAATCAACAAACCTTTGCATTGTCTAGAATTGTTAAATTAAGTCTTTTTTTAATAAAGCAACTTTCAGTCTTTTATTTAGGCTTGAAATTCTACCAGTTCAGTTTTTATGCTGTACCAGATATATATAACTAAGGAATCATTTATATAATGTTTCATTATATAAAAGGACTGTTATTACATCTTGTGCCAGATGATTTAAAATTGCATTACATGATGTCCAGACACAGCTTATTGCTTTGTTTTTGATTTCAATATCTGTAAACAGTGCTATGATCAATGAAGTGCATGTTTCACACCCTACTGAACCCTTTCCTTAGTAGCATATGATGTTTTTGCTACGTGCATTTGGGACAGGCAAATGTGTTGGGACACACATTCCAATATACTTCATAGAAATATCTGATTAGCAAGTCTGATGGTGGCCTCACTCCCCTTCATGGAGACATTTTTGAGGCCTCTCAATTTGGCAGGAAATTTTCAGTGAGGAAAATGTACTGTCTCTACCACATGCAGCATAAGCAGGCTGGGTGCATAGCTGCTTATTATGCAGAGCAGTTCCCTTAGACTTGCAATAGTCAGTAATGGTTAAAAAAAAAATGCACAAAGAGGGATGAAGAAAGGGAGGAAAAGAAAAAAGATCAAACTTCTGAAATTTTTTTGTTCGTTAATGAATAAGAAACACAGCAGAACTTGTGTGAATACAAATGACTGTGGTCAGCTTCTTTTTGTGACTTCATTTTTCATCATATCTGTCTTTTTTTTCGGAAAGCACTGTTGCAGTTGGATAATCTGCACAGCTGGGATTGTGAAATACAAATAAGTACACAAGGCATGAAAGGATCATTCAAACATTTTATTTCAAGGTTGACTGATTGCACTTTGGGAAGTCCTTTATGATGTGGTGAAATTAAATTGAAGCACATTTTCTGTAACTTGTGGCTCTTGCTTTGCTGTCTGTGGAAAAGGCTCTGTGTGTGCTCTACTAAGAGATGATCCCATTATTTAAAGTTCTTGATCACTGCTAATGTGGAAAGGAGTTTTCCTCCTATTTGTTCAATGTCATATAAGAAAAATGTATTAATGACTCCATGCCCTAAGTGAATTCAAGTGCATCACCTTTAACGTGTTCAGAACCACTGTGCTAGAGATCTCATGCTGTCTGCTCTACCAGGCACTGGGCAGAAAGACTTAAGCTTTCATGCTAGCTTACGCTTGGTGTTGGGAAACTTAACTCTCCTACACTGCAGAACCCCAAACTCGGGGAATTATATTTTACCTGGGTCACAGGATGCTTATGTGGAGCTTTGAAGCTCTAATATGCCAGGAAAATTTTACAGAGTCTATTCTTAGGTTTCATATTCTTACTGTTTTGAAAGAATTGCATTGTTCTTGTTGTTGAATCATACAACCAGGCCCATTGACAAGCTGTGTGACTGAGGATGGGATAATCTTTTTATATGTACAGCAGATCTATAAGGTCTCTATTGATTTTTTTCATTCCTCTTAGTTTTACATTATGAATGGCAGCTGTGTCCTGGAAAAGTTCCTATCACTTTCATAAAATCGATCATCTGGTATTCTGCAGAGGAGAGGTTTAGAATTTACCTTGCGTGCATAGAAAAAAACTTCTTTTATTCTGCCCAAGAGTTCAAAGGCAAGGTGCAGTAATAAAAAAAAAGCACAGTATATGGGAAAGCTTCAGCAATTAGCTTTTTAGATTGAATAGTAGATCTGAAAAGAAGATGGTGCTTGTAACTCTCTGTTCCCCCTTTTCACAATGCTCTTAAAATCTATTTTATGCAGTTGAAATTTCAATTTTAGCTGTGACTTGCCAGTATACTTCAGTAAGCCATAGCCACTGAGGCCAATCTGCTGTGCTCTGGTACTCTGGGCATACGACCCCAATGCACATATGAAGAAAACTTTTAGTCATATGGTTGTTAATCTTCTTGAATTTACCAGCCTTGGATGTGGAGCTGATCTTCAAGTCTGTCACAGCTTTACCATTTTACGTTTGCTTTTAGACACGTTGAGATCTGTATTGCTAAAGCAGGAGGGATGGAACCAGTGACTGACTCTGGAACTGAATGTATCCAGCTGACAGTAAAAGGACTGGATTGTGACCCTCCTTGTGTTTCTTTTATTTGGTGATTTTCTAATGTGACTTTTTTGTGCAGGAGATAACAGACTTGAATCCCTTCAGATTAAAGATGAGCCTAGAACACAGTCTCTTGCATCCTGGGTAAATGCTATGACTAAAATTCTGCCATGAAAAAAGCTTACTCATAAAGACTACTCAGACTCACCAATTTATGGATATTCTTAGTTAATAACTGACCTTGCCCTGGAGATGAAATCTCATCATGATCTCGCCAGTGCTCTTACTACTGCCTGTTCAGGATCAATACCATGTTAATACTTGCTTCTGTCTTTATTGACTATTCTCATCTAGGATGGTCTTACTGGGCTGCCTCTGTAGTTAATGTAGAAAGAGGTGTGAAAAACGAGGTTCACTCCTGATAAAATTTAAAAGGTTTAATAAGGGGTTTAATAAAAAGGACAACAGGAGACAGAAATAAAGCAAAGAATTAATACGGTCAGGTGCTTGGCATGATGCCAGGGGCACACCTTAACTCAAAACCCAGGTTCTTAAAAACAACTGCCTCATGAATATTCATGTAGTGTCTTGCATGACTCATACATTCCTTTTTTGGTACCTTTTGAGTTTCAAGTCCCCCCCATCCTGTCACTATTTCTTTCTTGCAGGTCTGTTTAAAATTTGATAATCCATTGTGGTCCAGTTCTGCTGATCAAATCCTCTGGTTATCCTGTGTTCTACGTCCTGATTGATAGATTCTTCCTTCCAGGGTCCGAGGCCTGTAGTTGTTATCTTCGACCAGACGATCCAGGAATGTAGGGAATTTCCTTGCTTATCTTTGCTATTATCTGAGTTAGTTACATGAATGAAAAGGAGCATTCTACATATCATGCTATAATCCTAAGAAATCACACTACTATTTCTAAGAAACTATATCCATGCAACTAAGTTTTCTAACATTACATATATGACATTCATTTTAATATTTGCAAAAAGCCAATATAATATGCACTTATAACAGAGGGTTTTCTCCATACATGCAGAGTTGCTGCAGTGAGTTTCTGTGCTCTATTACCCCTCAGGTACAGGTCATTTCTCATTGCTATCAGTAGAGGAAGCTTTAACATCATCAGGATCAAATAAATCTTTGTGAAAACCTTCACTACTTACCTTAGGTATTAGAAAGAGTGGTCTGGTCTTTTAAGTATGTATTGGTAGAAGGTGGCTCTGGATTTCAAGTGGAAGAAGTATCTAATGTGCAACCAGGACTCAGGTTTTTTATGTTCCTGGGTCTCAGAAAAAATTGAACACATTCTTAGTTTTGGGCTTTTTCTTAATATGAAGGTACTTTTTTTGTGGGTCATCCTTAGACCCACCAAATTCTCCTGCTGTCAGGCTTTTTATACACTCAAAGCCTCAATTTTTCAGATCTGCCTTTTAAAGATGAATGCCCAGTTTTTTGTTACAGACTTTAAACTGATTGTGTGGAAGGTATATTCCTAATTCCTGCCTTAAGCAAAGCAGATTTAGAAATTATTGACTTTCTTACCAATACAGAAGAAATCATATAGAGATTAGGAAAACTTAATGTTCTTAGTTGCATATTGAAATCCTGTTCTCTGATTCCGTCCTCAGGTATGTCTCAGTTTTACCCATTTTAGTTGATGTTTGTGCCAGATGAGTTTCTCAATACTTTAGACCTATAGTTTCTCTTACAAACTCTGGAACTGAAAATTGCAGCATTTTTTAAGTTCTTGGGATCTTCTGTTCTTGTTGCAGGGAAAAAAAATAGTGGACAACTGGTAGGAATGAGAAGTAAAGTTTGTGAACTCATAACAAACAATTTTACTCTAAAGATTAAGGATAATTTAATATCCTTGATTCTTACATGGAATTGGCTATGCAGTATGTGAAGTGATTACAGCATTGGTTAAGACGTGAGATAACAAGGTGAGGTATAACATGTTGAATAGAGATTTTTTTTTTTTTTTTTGCCAAAGCAGGGCTGTTTACCAAATCATTGGCAACACCTTATCACACTAAAACAGACTACAGTTCTTTCATTTAGTTTTGAGAGGCTGCTAAAATTCAATATGTGTACAGCACCTTTAAATAGTATTGAAACAGCTTGTCTACAGAAAAGATAAACAGCATTGAACATTAGTGTCTTCCACACACCTTCACTTTTTGAAAAAAAGCAGTTTTTCTTTTTTTTTTGGTCATGCAAAGGGATGTACTTTGTAGAATCCCTGAAACCCTTCCCATTCCTGTGAATTCCCAATTTATTTTTAACTTTTAGTGGCTCCCTACTACTTCTGTATAGTTTTGGAAATGAACAGTAGTAAAATTAACAGTTTAGATGGCTAGTAAGTTAAACAGTTCCAGACCCATGTTCTCTTTCAGAAACCAGTGAGTATGGCCTTGACCACAGCTATACAAGTGAACTCTAAGATCTTCCCAAACTGGTCTGCTTTAGGATAGGCATTGCCAGCAATGTCAAAGCAGGTGATCCTTCCTCTCTACTCAGCATGGATGAGGCCTCATTTGGAGTGGTGAGTGTAGTCTGTGGCTCACCAGTATAATAGACATGAACATACTGGAACAAGTCCAGCAACGAGCCACGAATATGATGGAGGGGTGGGTGCATCTTACATTCAGAAGAGCTGAGACTTTCATCTCAGAGAAGAGAAGGTTTGGGGGGATATCAGAAAGTAAAGGTGAAAGAGCCAGACTCTTCTCAGTAGTGTGCCCAGTGGCAGGCCCTGGGGCAGTAAGGACAAATTGCAATAGGCAATTCTGTATACATTTAGGAAATAAGCTTTTACAGTGAGTTTAGTCAAATACTAGAACAGGTTGCAGAGAGATTGTAGGACCTTCTTCTTTAGAGATATTCAAAACATGTCTAGACACAGCCCTGAGCAACTAACTTGAACTGTCTCTACTCTGAGTCAGGTGGTGGAACTAGAAGATGTCCAGAGGTCCCTCTCCACCTCAACAGTTCTATGAAAACAGAGTGGCTGCTTCCAGATTTCCTAGTGGGAATTGTCTCAGGTCTGAGCTAATACCTTAATCTCACCCAGGAATATATTGGCAAAAAGTGTTTGACCTGAGCCAAATCACAGCTGGGATTGTTCTTAGCTGGAGAGATGTTGAAAGAAAATACAGAAAATGTGCGTATGTCTTTGTGATACTAAAATGTTGCGGTGGCCCAGCCTGGGGCTGGGACAGCTGGAGGAGGAGCATCTCCTGAACCAGCAAGCTGCTGGTGGGATAGCTCAGGAGTTTAAAGTAATCTCTCCCCAGACTGTAAAGAAGAGAAGACTTCTCCCCCTCAGGCAGTGAATTGGCATGTTAACACCCTGTGTTTGGTCAGCCTCTCAATCCTCCACCCTCTCTCCTCCCCTTGTCTCCCTTAAATATACCTTGTTCTGGAAAGTTCTCCTTTACCTATCACTCCAAATGATCCCTTCCTGCTTAGCCACTCCTTCCCTGTATACTTCCATTGGGCTGTGCCCCTAAACCCCTCCTGTGTTCCTCCCCTTTGCCCTCTTCCCATTGGCTCCGATTCCTGGATAAAACTCCCTGGACCCTTCCCGTGTTGCTCGGTTCTTGCCTGTGGTTCCCCTGTGGCATAAATCTTTGGATCTCCACACAAGAACACCCTGTCTCCTCTTAGTCTGTGGCTGACACAGAGCTGTGCTCTCAGTGTGTGAGTGTGTGTCTGTGTGTTACCATCTGCACGGGTGTGTTTGTGTGTCACCAGCAGCCTTGTGGCTGTGCCAAGACCGTCCAGGGAAGGACGAGGCGCTCAAACCCACCAACTACCACACCGCGTCACTAACACCTTTCAGGCACTTGGTAATGTATCGCAGAATCAGAATGGTTTTGGTTGGAAGGTACATCAAAGGTCATCCAGTTCCATCCCTCCTGCTATATGGACCAGGACACCATCCACTAGGTGAAAGCTCAGAGCTTCATCTGGTCTGTCCTTAAACACTTGAGGGATGGGGGATCCACAACTTCTCTGGGCAACCTGTTCCAGTGTCTCACTGCACTCTGAAGAACTTTTTCCTACTACTGAATCTTAATCTACTCTCTTTCAGTTTCAAGCCATTTCCCCTTTTTCCTGTCACTACATGCTCTTATAAAAAGTCTCTCTCCATTTTTCATAGACTTCTTTCAGCTGCTGGAAGGCTGCAATTAGGTCACCCCTAAGCTTTCTCTTTTCCAATAGAAACAAAGCTCAAAATTAAGCTAAAACTAATTGCCACTTTATATGCCTCACGTGAGATAGATATGTTACATTTTTATTATTTTTTTCTTTTTAATATAAGAAGTAAACAATTTGCCATACACCGCAGCTGAGGATTTTAGTTAACAAATTTCTTGCTGATATGTGGCCCTGGTAACATCCTCAAGCACTTTTGCTGCCTTTTTGTGCCTCTTGTAAGTGTAGATTTTGGCCTTTAGTTCTAGGTACACTGCAGAGTTTTGACGTGTTATGTAAGTATTCTTGGTGCCTCATGAAATAAACATCATGGGAAATGCAGGTGTAATCAAAATGAGGTGTTTAGATGCTATGACAAGGATACAAACCTTCTAAGCCAGGCAGTTTCATGCCATTATCATTAAGGGGAAGACCTTCAGCATGCCTTCCTCTGTTATTATCAGATTTTTGTGAGTGTTGCTGTTTCATTTCTGTAGAATGTTAATGCATATTGGGTGATGTCAGTAAAATAGATATATATTAAATAATTCTCATCTGGAGAGGAGAAACAAAAACCACAAACCAGGTGATTATTGTTAGCCTATAAGCATATGCAAGAAAGAAGTTCAAAAACATGGCCTGTTCTCTAACCAAAATTACCCAAACAAACCACAAAACCTACTGGGAGATGAAGTCCTAATCCTCAGTACAGGTTGCCCACAAATGCCTCTTGGGATATACTTACAATGCCTCAGGGTACTAGGACTGAAAAATCTCTCCTTAATCTGGAGGGGTTGCTGAAGCAGCTCTCCCATGAAGACACACTGAGAGAGCTGGAGAAGAGAAAGTTCCAGGGATTACTCAGGATTTGGAGAGCAACTTTTGACAAGGGCATGTAGGAGTGGCTTTGAACTGAGAGTAGGTTTAAATTACGTATTAGGATGAAATTTTTCCCTATGAGGGTGGTGAGGCACTGGAACAGGATGCCCCATCCTTGAAATGTCTAAGGCCGGTTGAATAGGGCTTTGGGCATCCTGCTCTTGGGAAATATGCCACTGTCCATGACGAGTTGAAACTAGAGGGTCTTTTAGGTCTCTTATAGCCCAAGCCATTCTATTATGATACTCCTTTATTCATTTAGTCATGTGATTTCACTATTTTTACATCTTTTCCTGATGACTGGCAGAAGCATGGCTCAAGCATGAGCAGAGTGCAGATAGAAACATTTTTGATATTTTTACTTTATTATTTTTTGATTTTTTTGTGACTTTAGGAGTGAGGTAAAGCCTGTTCACATATATTTGTGTCTCTGTTAGATGAGTTTCTCCTTTAAGAGACGAAGCCACCTCTTTTCATGTCAAGGAGAGAGTGTCATAGCCTGAAGCAGCCATTCTGTGTGTGGAAAGAAAATGTGCTATGTCTCAATCCTTTTTCATGAATGCAGATTTGAAAATTTGCAGGTCTTTCCAGAACCCACAGAAATATCTTGTCAGCTTCGGTTCTCTGTAGAAAATATTTCTCCAGCAACAGCCTCTGAGACAATTCACCTTTCTGCTCCCTGCCATAACACTCTGGTAATAGAGCCATAGGCCAGTTCACTAATTGCATTAGTTTTGTATAAAATCCATGAAATTGCCTCAGACATGTCAAATGTGTGGTGCAAAGTGATTGTATACGGATAATGATTTTCGGAGAGGGCTTTGTCCACAGGATGTATAAAGTAGCTGACATTTTTACTGCAACTGAGAACTCCAACATCTATTCATTGGGGATAAAGGTATTAACCCAGTATTAAATAGATAATCTAATCTTTTAGTCACAGTGTCTTCCCTGATCAATAGGATTTTCAAGTTCAGCTGTTCAGTATCTACCTGTCAGTTCATTTTTGTAACTGAGAAGCAAGAGGAGAAATTTAGCTTTACTTGTGCTACTTTTTTCCAGCCTAAACCTACAGTGAATATTTTACTCTTTAAAGTAGCATTAAAAGAAAAAGTGGTATCTTGGTTTAGGATTTCAGTCTAGTTTTCAATCAATACAAATGCCTGAATATACATGTACATTTTGCCCTGTATATGATGTGATTTACCTGCTTCATCACAGAATAATATTCTGTGATGCCTGTTGTTGTGCTGTGGGTAATAAAAGTACTCTGAAGGTATCATTACTTGAAATTTGTAAAGCACAGAAAGGGTTAATTTTGTTTATTTGGTTGTTGGGGTTCTTTTCTTGTTTTTTTATTAAACCATGGAAAAATTGATATAACTGAGGAAACTTAAATCACAGCATAATATTTTTTTTCCTCTGACATAGTGGGAATATATTTAAAATGCCAGACATATTTATATTTGCATACATTAACATGGTATTTCTCTCTAAGTAATACTCCAGTACAGAGTGCTAAACATTTAGTATTTTAACCACGCTCTCTCATTGCTTCAGGTAATGAGTAACTATAATGTCTGGTTCAAGTCACAATACATTGTGAATATTTTATGGGTTTTTTAGGTAATAATTGTATTAATGTTGTGTCTTGACCAAAGTTAATTCTTAGCAAGCTCTGGTCTTTGATTCTCAGTGTTTGCAAGTGTGTGCTTTTCTTCCTTTGAAATAAGGGACATCAATTTGAAAAAATTTGAACAAATTTATGTTCTAGTACTTTTTTTCAGAAGTCAGCATCCTTTTAAAAAATAATTCATGAATGATAGTTTTTTACATATAAAAACAGTCACATAGAATTTAAATTACGGTTATTAGAACAAAATACCTAGTGCCTTGATGAGCTTGTATAAGGTAAATTGCTGGGATATAATCCAGTAGACAAAGCAATAATTAGAGTGAAGGAAGCAGCCAGAAGACTTGGCAGAATTTATCTTGGTTTGAGCTGTTAAGGAAATGAATGTTTTTTTGCAGATTAGGTAGGAAACTCGGGGAAGCTGCTACATCTGGATGGCCTGGAAATATGCGGCCCTACAGCTTTAATCCTCCTGACTTCAGACAAAGAAGTAGCCCCTGTCCTTTTGATTACAGACCCTGCCACCTGCATTTCTGTCACCTCAAGATGTGGGTGTTATGTGGGCTTGCGTGGTGCCAGGCCTGAGAGCAAGCAGAGGTGAGAACAGTGCCAAATGCCCTTCGTGCTTCACAAGCTGAACTGAAAGCTGTGGTACTTCAGCCAGTGAGTCGCTGCCAGTTCCACCCCAGCCAGCAACCCAGCTCCACGCAGCTCCTCTCTCACTCCCACACCAGCAGCATCAGGGGGAGAACTGGAAAGGTAAAAGGTAGAAAACTCACAGGTTTAAATAAAAACAGTTTAGTAGGGAGAGCAAAAGCCACGCACACAAGCAAAGCAAGGAATTAATTCACTGCTTCCCAAGGGCAGGCAGGTGTTCAGCCATCTCCAGGAGGGCAGGGCTCCATCACACACAGCGGTTACTTGGGAAGACAAGCATCATCATTTCAAATGTGCCTCCCTTCTCCCTTCCCTCCACTTTATATGCTAAGCATGATGGTTTGTCATTGGATTGGAATATCCCTCTGGTCAGTTTGGGTCACCTGTCCTGGCTGTGTCTCCTACCAGCCTCCCAGGCACCCCCAGCCCCCTCACTAGAGCGGCAGCACAGAAAGCAGAAAAGGCCTTGGCTCTGTGCAAGCCCTGCTCAGCAATAACAAAAATATCTCTCTATTATCAACCCTATGTTCAGCACAAATCCAAAACACAGTGCCATACCAGCCACTAGGAAGACAACTAATTCTACCCTAGCCAAAACCAGCGGAGTCACCCACTGCAAAGCCATTTGATAGCTCCTCCTCAGTCTTTTTACAGACCCTCTCCTGATCCTTCACAGCATGCACAAGCATTTTCATGCCAGACTAATTTTCCTTGCCAAATTCATAAGATTGCTGAATAGAACTTTCTAATAGAAGCTGGCTGCGACCTTCACTACAGGGTGGCTAATATTTCCATGTAATGATGGAGAAGTGAATCCTGTTTGTGTGATTCAAATAGTAATGTTGAAATTGAGGAGACACAGGAAGTGTTTCTATATCATTAAACAAAACTAAAAGAAGACAAAATGCTCTAAATGGAGATGAGGAAGATGACAGTTATTGTTCTGTCTACTTACTCCCTCTGTTCTACTCATACTTTCTCCCTTTTTTCTCCTTTCTCATTTCTTCTGTCACTAACTTTCCCTATTTTTAATTAGTAGCTAGCAGCACAGATTTCAGAGACAGCATTAAAAAGGAAGTTATCAGGCTGGGTTTTATGCTGCATCAACAGAGAAACTGCAGAACGAAATATGGTCCCTGGTGAAAGTTATTGCTGCAAAGGCAGGTTTGTCTCAAGACTGCCATACTTAGCAGCAGAATTTCTTTTGGATCGCAGACATAAAAAAGCATTTCCCAGCTACTAAGCCAGTAAGCATAAGAGTTGGGAAACAATGTAAAACCACTTGCGCTGATCCTTTTGTTTTTCTTTTGAAGCAGATTTCTTTTGCACTCTTACAGAATTTATATACTGGGTCATATTTGCCTGGCATTTTCTAGTATCCTAGATCAATCAGACTAAAGAACTCATTCCCTGAGAGCAGCCAGCCAAACTAAAAAGAGGCCAGCATGATACTTGGCTGACAACGATTTGGGGGAAAAAAAACCCGAAAACTTCAGGCCAGCAGATGTCTCAAAATATCTGTTGCTATGTAGTATAATACAATACATACTTTTGTGCATACTAACTCCTGTATATGCTAAGTATTTTTGTTAGGAAATTTCAAAGGCTTTGCCAGAATCTTTTCTGTCTAAGCCTAAGGTTTTGTACTCAACTGCAAACCTTATAAGAAGAGAAGATTCAAAGTTGTTTAAGTACCTTTGGCAAGCAAGAGCATAATGACCACCACACATGCAATGACTGTTAACCAGAATAACTTTGCTGTATAATACACCATGCTGCCTTCCCTGCAGTTCAGGAAGTTGCTGCTGTCTACTCTTCAATTCAGAACAGTGTTATTTTTACTTACCTCTTAGATTTTTGATTCCTGAGAAAGTAGACTTTATTTTTATAGAAATAATTTAAAATAAAAACTTAGGATTTAGACTTGTACTGAACTCAACTATTTTATTTTTCTCACAGCAGTTAGATATACTTCTGTCCTAAGTGCAGGAAATTACACTTACCCATCTTGGTGCAGAATTTTTAAATACTTAGTTAAAAGCTATTCATTAAATACGCTTTTATTTCCTAAAAACAGATAAGTAGCAAAAGCCTAAATAAAATTCTGGTTTAGGCTGTGCTTTCTTGAGGACTTTGTTACCTTGTAAGTATAAACTGAAAGCCTTCTTCCTGGCTCCTTTTGCTAATTTACTAACTCCAGACTGCATATTAAGTCAGTAAAGACAACTTGCAGCCAGCAGGCCTAGGAAAGAGGGATTATTGCATGGATAATTTGAGTAAAAATACCTTAGATTGACATTTATGTTGTTCGAGATACTAATTACCACAAACACAGCCAAGGAGATGGGGATAAAAATCTATCTAAGAGAAAAACACTGAGATCCTGAATGTGGATGTTGTGGGATAGAAGTATTAATAGTAATACCTTTCAGATCCTCATCTGACTTTGGTACCCCATGGACCCCAGAGGCAGTGACAGGCAACCTTGTTGTAAGGACATCTCAGTCATGTGCTTTTATCTGACTACAGAATTCTCATGTTTTGGGACAGCATTGAGACTGAGGCTTATCACTGTGTGGGCAAGGCTGAGAGTTGGACTGAATGATCCTGATGGGTCCTTTCCAACTTGGCATATTCTGTGATTTTCTAGGTGTTAACTGAGAATTGTTGCTTTGTTTGAGCTAAGCACACTCCAACTCATGCTCAGGTCACATCTTTATGATTGTCCATCTTGTTTATATAGAAGTTACATTCGTGTTTGTATTTAGTATGAGCTTCAAAGTATGCTAGGCCAAGAAGGATGTTTAGATAAGCCCATAGCTTTCCTGTCATCCTGGGCACGTGCAGTATAGGTGGACCAAGCACGTTGATGTTGGTAACATTCACGTTGAACCTCTCACAACAGACACAGCACCTTACAATGCCTATGAAACTTGACACTGCAACACATCATAAGCAGAAAGCTGCTCCCCTAGGCCTGAACTGTTAAGTGTTATCTCACTTGAAATATGAGAACTGAGTCTGCTGCAGTCGCTGTTGACTAGTGTGAAGCACAGTTATGCATCTTTTCCCATCTTTTGTAGAAGAGTACCCTGAGGATATAAAGACTTGCAAAAGCATTTCAGTCCAGTCATCTATGAGCTAATTTTTTTAATGTTGCTAGAGCTGTCTTTTTCTATTTCTGCATCTACATGTTGGATGCTATGTTAATAGAGAGTGGTAATTTGAGTTATATTAAATTTTCAAAAGTCTTTTCTAGCTTCTTGTTTTATTCCTGCCCTTGTAATTTATCATAAGTGGGTAGCTTGCTCTCTTCTAGTAAAGATAGAGATTTCCAGTGTTCCATGACTTGAAATGTTTTGTCTGACTCCTTTCCCCCTTTTTTGATGTGCTCTGCTAACACTGATGACTAAGGCAGCTTTTGAATGAGAGCTATCCCCATTATCTGCAGCATGCTACATTTTTTTACTCATTTTTTTAAAAGAACTGTGTCATAGATTTTTTAATTCCTTCCCAGGTAGATCTTTCTTGTGTCTTTTTAAAATCCCTGTGGATTGTTTTTGTTAATTTCTGTGTCCATAGTTTATCCATCTATGTGGGAGAGTGGAAAGGAGACTGCCATTAAAGTTTGCAAGCCTTTGAGGGGGAAATTTGCCATTAACTGAACCATATATTGTAATAACAGTATCTGCCAGGTTGTCAGTGGTCACTAAAATCAGTAATCAGTATCAATCTGCTGCTGCTGTTGCCCTTGTTGGGAGTTCCTAATGGGTAGGTATGAGGTCCTGAGCATTGTGTTGCCAGCTAAGTTGCAGTTGAGAGACCTCAGCACTCTTGACATGAGGAGTGACCAGAGGTTTGGTACAGTGGCTAAGATTTGCTGGAGACAAGCACAGTTCCAACACATTAACCTATCAGGAAGGGAATTAAGGGATAGGTACTTGGAAAGGTGCTTGCAGAAGCACAGTGATATCACTGACCCTGTACTGGACATTGGCAAAGTTTTATGCTTTGTTGTATTATGGTAAATAGAGCACAACATGTCATCACGTGGCAGCTATATCTTTGTTTTCTTACTGTCCTGTCCTGTATGTCCCCCTTCTAGCCCTATCTCATTCTGCACTTACTACAGTATTCCACCATTGCATTAAAATTGCACATATGAGTCAATGCCTTAGCAAGCCATTGTGTTGCTGGTACTCTGGTGAACCCTATATTGGGCAGCCATAGGACATATTTCCCTGTCAGACAAGTGGTTCCATCAAAGATGTAACAAATAAAACCTTATTTCTTATTGATTTGTGTCTTGCATTAGCCTCATGAACTTTCTGTTGTTCAGTAAAGTGTGAAATCATGTTGCAACATCTCCCTCACATGGGATTCTTACAGGGTGTCTTTCCTTTGCACAAATCTGTAAAGAATTCTAACTTTGTGCCAGTCACATAGTAATGTAAGGGCAGGAAGGAATGGGAATTAAAAGTTGTGCATGTATATGTCCTGGGGGATAGAGAGGTTATGCATTCCTAAAGGCTGTTTTGCAATTAATTTGCAATTAGTTTGGTTAGGGGAAAAGGATATCTAGAGGCCTTATGGACCCCCAGAAGATCTGACTGAAAAATTCCTTAGATCAGTATCAGTTGGAAGATACAGGTCTTGATAATAGCTGAGCTGGGATATTTCAGGACTTGTGCATGTCATATGGATATGAGTAAGTCTGTACTCAAAATGCAAATGAACATAAAGGAATCAGGACGACAGTTTCTGTCTAAAATAGGGCAACTGTCATTATGTTACTTGCAAACCAAAGAGTCTCCTGAAATGCCTGCTTGGCTTTGAAAGTTATTCCTGGGGAATTCAGAAGTCTGCACAGAAATAGAGAGAGAAACCAACTGAAGGAAGAAAAGCAAAGAAAATAATCTGAGATAAAAGCATCCATCCCCTTCTTAAAACTTTTGTCACAGAAAAGGTGACTGATAGTTCACAGAAAAGGCATGAAACTCCTTGCAGTGTTGTTCAAAACATATTCCAGGTGATTAATGTTGTCTATCATGAGTTTTTCTTGCATCTCCTGAAATATGAATAATCCTGAAAAAAAAATCCACATCAGAAGGTGTATTCATTTCTACTCAGAACTGTACTTTGCCAGACATTTGGATTCTTGATGTGTAAGAAAAACAAGAATTGACTTCTTAGATGCATCTTTTAAGGGTGATATACTTTTTAAAACATCCCAAACTTTGCAAATTGTGAAAAGTCAAGGGAGAAAGTGCCCTAAAATGTCCTTTTACTGTCTGCATTCCTATAATTATTGTATCAGTTTCTTCTTTTGCTTTGGGTTGTTTCAAGCTCCACTGCAAAGAGGGCTATTTGTGTGAATTCTTCCTTATTGTTAGCACAATGAAGAGGTTGACAGATTCTCTTCTCTTGCCTGAAGCTGCTAGCTAGTCAGCCTGGCTGGTGCTCCCTCTGTAAATTTTTCTTGTCATATATTCTTGTTTCCTGTATTTTTTACTTCTTTACTACATGACAGTCACACAGATGAAAAGCAGCCAAAGGGAAGGAGTAAAAAATCCCATTCAATCAGTAATCATAAATAATACACCTTCAAGAAGAAAATCATGAAATTGGTGAGAGGTCCAGCATACAAGAGTCTACTAAAAGGTTTGGGAGTATCTTATCCAAAACAGTAGTCAAGATCAAGTCATGTGATCATGAAGGCAAAAAATAGAAATGAAATAGGGACTTATTTAAAAGGGGCTTTTTGTATTACACAGTGTGATGAGTTTGGCTCTCAAAACACCCAAGTTCCCAACTTGGTTTAGGAAGAAATAGCAAGTACTATTACAATATCTAACAAATATAAAAATTAAAATCAATATTAATTGGTTTACATAGTGAGTTATAAATACAGGGAATAAATAAGACAAGGGAATCTAAACTTCCTGTAAGTTACCATTGTGAATAGCGATGTCAAAGTATAAATTTTAATATAGTTAAACTATATCTGGAATGAAGGAAATTCCAGTACTGCTCAAGGATACCCTAAGACCTGAACAGCCAAACTATGATGAAAAAGAATAATATTTAATAACTTCTAATTTACATATTTTAAAAATGGGGGATATAGTCATGTATCAGAATAACAAAGTTCTTCCCAGTCCACTGATTAATAAGCTCATAAGAGAGTAATAATAGAAACAATATTTAAGATGTGAAACCCAAGATAGGTTTGCCCAGAAGTCTTTTTAGACTCAGTAAGTGCTCTTTTTAGACCTGAGAGTTCTGGTAAACAACAGCTATAAAATGAACCAATAGTGCTTCCTGGAACGTAAGACAACCAAGAGCATCTCTGTTGGCAAGAACTAATCAGGTGGGTTGAGGGCAGCTATCCCTCTGCTCAGTTCAGCACATGTAAAATCTGGAGTGCTGTGTCTGGTGTGGGGTACCCGAAAGGCACACTGAAGTGGGTCTGTGAAGGGCCACCAGGAGATGATGGTGTGCAAGGAGAAGCTGAAAGAAAGGTTTTTGTTCAGCCTTAAAACGGCTAAAGGGAGATCCACTTCCTGCCTTCAGCTGTTTATTGGGAGAAGGTGTGGCCAGACTTCTCAGAGCTATGCAGAGAAGAATGGGAGGTTCAACACAGTGACTTCCAGTGCCGTGTAAGGAAAAAATTACTTCTGAGAGTGGTCCAACATTGAAAAAGTTTTCTGGACGGGGAGTGGGATGTCCATCCTTGAAGATAACACAAAAATTAACACGGCTCTTAACAACTGTTCTAACTAGGACTTCATTGGGCAAATGAGCTTTGGATGTCCCTTCAAACTAGTGTGATTCCATGGTTCTGTGGTTAAAAGATACTAATTAAAAAAAACCCAAACAAAACGAGATTATCAGAGGTATTCTAGAATTATAGAAGAACCTTCCAGTTAGGAATTGATCTGGCTTCATGTCATTTACTCAGTTACATATTGGTTAATTAGTCACTCAGGAATCCCGGGCAAATACTAATAGCTGTAAATGGATACCAGCAGCAGATGATGTGAGTGTCAGAAACAATGAAGACTTGAAAACCAATCCTTGAAGACCTGAGAGATCTGATGTCTAATAAAAGTAGGGGTCCTGGGTGCTTTAAAATGTCTTTTTTCTTTTTATGCCATTTTTAAAAACCCCAGAAGCATGAAATCTCTGAAATCTCTTCCACCTTGTCAAATATGTTTGAAATTGCTGGTCAGCTCATGGCTCCTTTCATGAGATTGATCAACAAGAAATCAAATACCTAGACAGTGTCTTATTTCTGTAGTAAACCGGGCTAAAAATAAAAAGATGAAAATTTAATTAAGACCGGGCAATATTATGGAAATTATTAATATTATGGAAAGAAGTCTTGGCAAGGAAACATGATTTTGTTCATTCGTATCATTAGACCTGGGATTCATAAAACTAAAAGCAAAGAACAAAAGTATTTAGGTGCTTTATTAGTCCCTTATAACACCTTGACTGCCAAAAATTTGATTATGAAGTATCAGTAAAGAGATTTTTTTAAAGGGATTAAGAACTGCCTTGTTGAATAGAACTGGAAAATGAGCTGTCAGTGGGGAGTCACAGCTGCATAGAAGCTCAGCTAGTAGGGTTCCTTAGTATTAGCTTGTTTCAGTCAGTGACTGAAGGTGAATATAAAATCACTGATAACAAACTAAGGCAATTCAAATAAAAGCAGGGCATGCATTTTCACCATTAAGAAGTATAGTCCCCTGTGGAACAAACTGAGGGAAGCAGCAATGTGTTAATGCCATAATGTCTTCAAATCAAAGGAAAAGTGACTCTGTTAGGGTGCTTTTGTGTTAAGGCTGTTGACTTAGTTTAGATAGGGTGAGTGAGTAGTATCCTATAATCTTTTCCCTATGAGAGTTAAAATCAGATGATTTAATGGTTCTTTCTGTGGAAACCCTAGTCTTTGAAAATGGTGACAGAAAAAAGTAATTGATGAGACCAAAAAGATAAGAACTGAAATTGAAAAAATATTAGAGAAACAAAGAAGATCTGTGATTGAAACCAAGATAACTATTGCCTAATTTTGCATTAGTAGAACATATATTCTTAAAATGCATCTTCAGCTACAACTGGACTTGTTGGATATTAGAAAAAGGTTCTTGACCCAGAGCATGTTTGGGCACTGGAACAGGCTCCCCAGGGAAGTGGTCACAGCACCAAGCCTGACAGAGCTCCAGAAGCATTTGGGCAATGCTCCCAGGCACATGGTGTGACTATTGGGATGTCCTGTGCAGGGCCAGGCATTGGACTTGATGATCCTTGCGGGTCACTCCCAACTCAGAAGATTCTGTGATTCTGTGAACTGGAAGGTTGAAAAAGTGCATTTGAAAACTCATTGTTAGGTTTGGCTTTCAAAGACAGAACATTCAGGCAGCCAAGAAATCCCATCATAATGTCATTTATTTTACACTAGTGTTATGCAGTAGTTCAGGCTTTCAGTAAGTTCCTGACAAATATTTCAAGGGCTTCCAGTAGCAAACAAAGTTGTTAAGGTATTTTTCAAAATAGAGTGACTGTAAAAATGACAGTTGCTAATGCCTGTCTGGATATACATATACTCTCCCTTACCCCTTCCTTACTAGAAATCCTGAAAAACTCAAGCAATGAAAATAGAAATGTGTTCTTTGGATTGTGTAATAGGGGTTCCAAGCAGAAGTGTACCCTGAAACCTCTGCATGCAGATTACAAGATTATTGCTCCTCTGTGCATGCTTATGGCCATTAATAGCTTCACATGTATTATTGTACATGTATTATTTTCAGAAACAACTCTGTTGAAAGTTTGAAGAACTTTCTCACTATTACAGTCTTGTTTTGTTCATTGTAATACTAATTGTAAGTCTCTTTAAGCTTTTCCCAACCGTTTCACTTCCTATTTGTTGGTAGGAGTCCCATTTTCTTCTTTGAAAAAACACTATAAAATCCTAAACATTTATTTGACCTTGTGTGATGCATTTTTACTTATTAAAAGCTGTGTTTCAACCTAGATGGCTAATTCTATATCCAGTGTTCAGTAACTAACCTCACACACACGTGCTTGGTCTTTTCATGAACATACTCTTATGTCCAAGTGTACCAGCCTGCTTCAAGTGTGCCTGTCAGCCTGCCCAGCAAATTGGGGCCACAGAGCTGAAGTGTCTGAAACTACTCATTCTATGGGATCACAGTGGCAGAGCTTCTTATATCCCTATGAAAATTGGTGTCTCCTCTGTTTTTTCTCTAGTTTTGTGCCTCTTCTTTAGCTGTTTCCTTTTACCTTCTTTTGCTATCAAATCTTGTATGCTAGAAGCATATGTACTTATGTACTTACATACTTACTTACCTCTTCCTCCTGAGTCTTGCACTGTCTTGCCAAATTATGCTGTGAACCAGAAGTCAGCTACATAAGTTTTTGCAAGAGTAATCCCCCTCTGAAGCACGTACTTCTGTAAACCTCATCAGAAATCTTGGCTCTTTACTGTGCATTTCTTTAAATTGTTATGCTTTTCTTTAGGGATCTTGAATGGACTCTGTAAGAACTTATGTGTACGTTCCAGGGAAAATGGATGTAAGAAAAATGGGCTTAAACAAAAACTATCACCAAGATCAAATTGTATATTTTTATTTATTTGTGTGCAGACAAGTATGTGTGGAAATTTTTGATGTTGCAGTCTGTTTTAACTGTAATTAAGTCTTAATTGTACAAGACATTTGAACTCTGGCAGAATCCTACCACCAGAAAGGTGTCACTGCTCCAGTTTTGCTGTGGTCAGTTTTCTAAATCTAACTTGGATCCAGAGCTAGGATCCCATTCTTTCCCGGAGCATACCTTCAAATAGTTTCCCCACCCACTTTCCTCTTTTCAGTTCCTGCTTCCTGGCTGAGCAGTGATTATCTCCATCAAATCCTCCAGTCTGTTCATACCAGGACAGAGGTTCCCACTTCCTCCAGGTTCAGTGGGACATGCAAATACAAACAGTGAGCTGGTATATGTAAGGGAAGCATTACAAAACTTCTCATCCAGGCCTACATTTCAGTGGGAATGGTTGTGTCTTGGTCTATTTTGCACCATACTCAGAATCGTCAGTGTTCAGTATGTAATGTCTTCCAAAACACTGAAGCTGTATGCAGCAAACAGTGCTAGAGCAAAGTAACTTAGTGCTTTCTTATGGCTCTGTGAAGTGAAATGGTGGTTGTTGAAGACCCAATGACCCTTCTATCTGCGTCTAATGTCTCTCTTACTAGCAGTTATACACTCAATTATACCTAAATTTTATTTAGATGTGGTTTTGGTATAAATAGAACACAGAATGTCAGGGTTTTTTTCCATCTCTGGTAGTGCCAGCTGTAGTTGCAAACATTTTTTCATAAGCATAGATGAAATTCCTTTACTCAAGCATTTCTGAATAAACACTCCCCTGAGTTGATTTAAAATCATTGCTGTAAGGTCATTCTCAGGTTGATCTTTTGCAATGAGACTGATAAGAGTCTAAGTAGAAGGCTTCAGGCTGTGATCTTTGCAAGGAAGTTAAACGTGGAATTCATTGACAGGAATAAATAAGTGCTGGAACAAAAATAAAAGTCAAGATGCTTGTAGTGCAAATGAGCTATGAAGCAAATGTAAATGCTTAGAGTTTTGGTCAGGACGTTTACCTGACTACAGTATTTGCAAGCCAAATAAACAATAATCGAGTGTTTGGTACCTGGAATTCAGATGTGTGTTTTATAACAGGAGAGTTGTAGAGGTCAACCTTCAGACTCAGACGACTACATACTGAAATTTTAGAATGCTGCTGCTTTTAAAATTACCTGAATAACCTGAGGACTGTGTGTAGAGTTATGTTTGTGGCTAAAGCAGCCAAAAGATCCTGGTAAGTGAGAAAGGCAGACTTTGGAAGGAAACTATCACAAATTATTGCACTTCCTTCTAGCGCATCTTTGCCTGGGTTCTTTGCCTTTAACATTTGTCCTCATTCATGTCATCAAGCCTTCTACTTCCACATTTCCCACACTTTTCTATTAAGTTTTGACTGTAATATTTTAGTTGTTACGGAACATTTATTTCTGTAGGGTATTCGTGAACTCCATAGTTCAGCTCTAAGTGTATTCATCATTACTTGTATCAAGCATTTTTGTCCTTCATTTTGATGACTTTCAGGTGCACAGAAGAATGTTATTTTGGGGTGAAGCTGCAATCCCCTCTATTAAAAAAAAAAAAAAAGGTAGATTCTATACACATTTATGTCTATCCACTAAATAACTTGGTGTCCACATTCTCAAATCTTCTCACCTTTAACTAGAGGAATCAAAATCAGTTTCCTGGACCTTATTACCTGGGTAAATACTAGGTATTTACCTTGCAGATTGCTCTAGCTAATGCATTTCTGCTATAGGAATTCTTAAGCTTCATCTTTATGTGTCACTAGTAGAAGCATTAGGAAATATTTCTTTCCCATTACACTTATAAGCAGATCAGGGTTCCCAGACTCCTGCCATTTCTTTTACATGCAGTACTCTATAAGAATCTTAAGTACATTATGCTAAACTGTATTTCATCTTTTCAAGTGAAATGGTGCTCCATTTGTTCAAATGCTGCGTTTGCAATCCATCATGGAATGAACACCGCTGCTGTAATAACACATGTGAGCAGAGCTAAGCCCAGCTGCATTGTCCTTCCCTCAACAGCACTCAGATAATAACTGAAATGATCAGTCAACAGTGCTGGGAAAGTGCCTTAGAAATGTAATCCGTCCTAGCTATGCTGCCTTCAGCAACTTCAGAACAGGTCCTTGGTGCCACAAAATGACACAGGAAAATCTTGTATTACTGACTAACTATATAATAAGGAAGCATGTAAAATTCAAATTACCAAGTTTAACACATGGCATAAACCCACAACTTCAGCACATGACGAATGAGAATGGCAACACTTCAGAAAAGAAAGCACTTCAGAAAGAAACTCTAGTCACAATGAAAAGTTCCGTGAAAAGACTGGCATGATGTTCATTGTTGGTCAGACAATAAAAAAGAAAGATAGGAGTTCTCAGGAGAAGAAAAGACAACAAATCAAATATGCTATGCCACTATTTATTTGATGATGTGCCTGTTAAGTGCAGTTCTAACCTCAAATTGAATACTAAAGGACTTGGAAAGACTTAGAGAAGGTGAAGGGAAATATGAGAGGAGGTTGGGAGGAAAACTAGATAAAACTTGGAAAAGAGACAACTGAATGGGTGTCTTGGGGTGACTTTATGATGTGTATCCCCTGTCGCCACTCTATGCCCAGAAATGAATTATTGTGCCTCTTGTGTTAAATGTCATGAGAGTTATGGGGATGATAACAAGGGACTAATTTTCTTTTTTTCCTTAGAAATAAGTAGAGGGAAAATAAGACATTACAAGGTAATATTTTAGCTACAAAACCCAATGGTGTCCTAAGGAATATTATTAATAGTGGAGCTCACACACTCATGAGTGGAATGAGTCATGGAAAGATGTATGGAAGGATTCTCATAGTCTTTCCCTAAGTATCCACTGTAGTCAATCCTGAAAACAGGGAACAGGGCTGAAAAATAAATTATTTTATTTTTTGCTTTGTTAGTGATATCTCAGACACAGTCTGTAGGCGTAAAAAGACCACAACTTCTAAGCTATTAAGAAGAATACAGTGGGTAGGTTGTGCCTCTCCCTTTGCCTCCTGGAGTAACTGGATCACAAATTAGCTCGCAGTAGATGCCTGTCTTGCTGAAGTAAAAGAAGCTGTTGACGGGATCAGGGCATTTGTGCAGGTACAGATGATGACAAACAGCATTTCTTTCCCATGTTGTTTTCAACGTCTTGTCAAAACCCAAAAAGTAATAATCACATGGGCACTTCTGATTGCCTTGCTTGTGTTTTACTTCACTGGTTATAGCTGATCGAGAACTGAAAGGGAGTGGACATTGCAATACTGACAATGACAGCCCCGGAGGGGAAAAGAGAACTTAAAGTGAACTAGATGAGAGAGAATGCATGCATGAGGGGTGCCTGGCAGCAGGGCATCTGGGAACAAAAGCACTCAGAGTGGGAATCAATGAGTTTTTAAATTTCCTCTTTGGAAATCTGTAGGGAAACATCCTGCTTTCCTCCAGGCTCACAACTGCACTGTATTGCTGGTGATGTGAGCAGCTGCTTTCCTCCAGTATTGGTACTTTTGTTAATATTAGAACACTGTTGCAGTGTACTACATTTATACTTTCTCTGCCATTGGAGGTAATGTTTTCTTTTTTTCTGCCAGAAGTTCACAGTTCTTATTTTAATTCTCATTCTGAGCACAACAGCTGAGTTGTTAATGTGTAGAAAAGCATTACCCATAATTAATGTGATTGCATTCATACCATCCTCTACCATCTTCTTGTCAGCCCTTATAAACTTAAGTTATACTTATTTTGGACTGACCTTTTCTCTAATTGGACAAGAGAGCACAGAGAAATATCTAGGTGCTAGGATAATGCCTTACCATGGTAAAGGGGGAAAAAAGGGTAAGTCTTCTATAAGAAGTGTAATTTCTTAGAGGAGACATATAAACAAGACCTTGGCCCTCTTGCAGATACACAGTTTCGGCTTTTGTGTCCAACTTAAGCTCTTTTGAGAAATGTATGTATTTCTCTATCAAAACATTGATTGAGGAGATTTTTTTTTTCTGTGTTAAAATATTGCCTATTATTATTTTGGGTTGATTTAAAAACTGACAGCGTAAACTGTGCTAGTGGTCACATTCCTTTGTGAAGGTGGAAATTACTGGATTAGACCAGGACTAGTAGGGTGACTTCACTCCCACTGATGATCTACAGCAAATACTGCAGAAAAACATGCCAGAAACGCCAGTCTGCAAATGTAAAGTGGTCTTCATTCTAATCCTTGTTAATTAGACTTTGGTTTAGAGCTTTAATTTTAGGATTTTATATTCTCTCCTTTTTTAAAAATATTTATTTTAAATGTAACAAACCAATTCTTTTCCTATGAAGCCTCAATTCTGCCTTGTGGCCTATTCAAATGCACAGCCATGTCTGTCCTAAGATCCATGCAGATCAATAGGGTTCAGAAGCAGGGCACGTTGCCCATTTGTACAATTCTCAGTACAGGATGGCAGGCACCGATTCAAATCAATGATTTCTGTGGGAGCTGCAGTTCATGCTGGATGTGCCTCTGCTGGAGGTGTTTTGATGCTTGCTTAGGAGTTATTTGTCCCTGCCAGGCACCTATGCTGCTGAAGCAAGGGTTTTAACCCAGTATGTTTTATAAAACTGAGGGAGCTTAATGTATCACTGTACTTTGCTGTGGAGTGAGCAAATAGGTCATGGTTGTACTGAGGAAAAGGAAGTGTTTATCCTTCGACCCTGGAGAGAACTCAGGGTGATTCACACCACCAGCTAACAGCCAAAATGACTCAGAGGTGTTGGCTTCTGCTCCACAGCTTGTGGCTACCTGTGGCAGAGGAGCACAAGGTTGCTGCTGCAGAAGCCAGCTTTTTGTTACTGTAAGTATTATCGAGGGGGCCCAGCAGAGGATGTTGCTTTCACCGTGAATCTTCATGTTAATGAAAAAACTCTGTGTTAAATTTTAGTAACACTTGTAACAGCAAAGCTCTGAGATGTGTTTCAGCATTGCAGCCCATTAGTCATGCAGAAAAATCACATAACCTTTACATTACTGCTTCATATCCAACATCCAGGAAAAGTAGTATCACAGTCACAAATAGTTGCTGGAGTCAGTCTTTTTAATTAATGCCACTTTCCTTGTCAGTATTTCTAACAAAAAAAAAACCAACAAAACAAACAAACAAAAAAAAAAACCAAACCCAAAAACTTAAAACAAAGTAAAGGGTCTCAGCAACTTTCTGAAAGGATTTCCTACCAAAACATGGATAAAGACGAAGTCGCAGGTGAACTAAAGCCCATAAACACAACTCAGGTTCAGTGATCAGCATGGCATCTTGCTCCTCAGCTCTCATCATAGTTGCCTGCCAGCTTTTTTTCATCTATTTACAAAGTACATTTTGCTTTGTGTAGACCTGAGTATGAAATTCTAAATTTTAATGCAGTTTGTGTTTTTTATTATCAGTGTTAGTTGCTAAAGAAACAACTTGGGCATTGCCTAATCCTATTACTTTCAAGAACTAAGATCACACAGGGGATGATTAGAATCACAGATCAAAACCTAGTACACAGAAAGAATTGAACTGGGTGCTTTCACTCTGTGTACAGGGATTTCTGTCACAGAGATATTTTTTCAAAATAATTCATGCCTCATTCTTGATGACATGTGGCAAATGTCAAGACAGTCTAAGTAAGTGCCTGGATTTTAGAAGACATCCAACAGCTATACAGTATAAGTACAGAAGAAATATTGCTGTAGCACTCTAAATCTGACTGCATATTTACAGGCATCTCTCCTTGTCATGCTTAAATAAGAGGCATAAGCTTTTCAAAAAGCAGTGTCCTCATAATGTTTGTTTGCCCTGTTTAAGGTAGGGGTGTTAAAGAGAGACAAGAGAGTCAGGAAAGAGTAGAATATAATATAACATCTGCGAAAGACAAGAAATGGACAGGTGCTACTCCTGTGGAACTATATATATTGCCTTGTTACAAGTGTAATGTTCTTCTGGAATCTTATGCTGGTACTTCACCAGAGACAAATCTCTCCTGTTTCAAATAGTAGCATACATTATAGTCCCCTTTTTCTTTATACTGACATAAACTGTAGCATTCTTCTGAGACACTGAAATGTAGAAGCATCTGGGACGCTTTCCATGTCTATTGAACTGGCTGCATTTGTTCAAGTCTAACATGATAAAATGTTAGTAAAAAAAGAGTTTTTGTCTTGAATGACTTTTGTTCAAGTACAGAATAAGAAGTTGTTTTATAACCCTGCTTCTCTTCGGAACAAAAGAAAAATAAAATAAGATCTTTATGATCAGATACTCTTAGATTTTTTTTTATTAATTTTTTTTTTTTTTTTTATTTCTGCTGATTGAAGACTTCACCGGGTCATTTTTCTACTTTTTTTAAACAAATATAGTAGACATATAAATGGATAATGTTGCTCAAAATCTTGGATTTATGGTCAGTGCACCTTCCATTAGGCTACCTAAGGTGAAACTCAAGGCAGAATACTGATCTGTCTAGCCAAATTTAGATGTTCTCTCTGCTTCTGTGCTCCAAAAGATAGGCAAAGCTGGCTGTGAAACAAAGGAATAATTGATTCTGTTCAGAAATATTGACTTTTGTCCAAATGCAGGGAAGGAGGATTGACTTCTAATCTGAAGGCTAAGGAGCTCAGACTGGTTCTAGTATCCTACCTAGAAAAGCTCTCAGCAGCTTACCATGTTATCATGGTAAGTAAGATATTGCATAGTACCGTCCAAGATATTTGTCACTGGTTCACTCACAATCACAACAACAGAAGTTTTCTGACTACAGCTGAGCTACAAGTTGTCTTTCATTGGCATCACGTTCATTTAGAAAAATCATGATGAATATTGAATTAGAAATTAGAGCAAGAGCTTTTATTCTTGTTCTCCTACCTTCTCAATTACAGGAACAATTTATGACTCATTTAATGTTACCCTTATTTGATTAAACTGCAGCCTTTCTTGACCTAACAGTATTTAAGGCATCAAGTTAGATCGTTGAATATCAGTGGCTGTGCTGGATGTGATTTGAGACTTCTCTAAATATTAGAGAAGTCTCAAATAGGTTTCTTTTCCATTTAGGGGAACAATGAAGTAGCCATGCCATGGAAATATTTTTCATACCATTTGAAATGTGATTGCTTCAACTACAACGTGGCCTTAAACATGATGATTTAAACATGGTGAAAAAACCATTTGCCTTTGTGAATGTTTAAGGGGCAAAGGGTAGAATTTAAAATAAAAGTATTTGTATAAAAATTAAAATTATTAACACTGGAGTAAAACATTTATTAAACTTCAAGTTGAGATGCCTACTGCTTAAAATTTCCACATGGATTATATTTTCAGAGATGTTTCTCATTCCAGTACTCACCATTTCCTTCCATTATTAGCATTTTGGTTTAGAACTTCCATATTTCAGGGATGAGTTTTTCAAACTTTTGAAATGAAACATTTTTGTACTTTTCCAACTCCATCATCAGCTAAAATCATCTTTATCTACAAAAAGAATGGACTGTTTGTCATGGTTTGTCACAGCTAACAGGCAAGATAATGCATTAAGACCAATGAGAGAGATTATGATGAGAGGGATTGTAAATCAGGATACTGAGAAAGACAAGCCTCTCCTAGGCTTTGAGGCACATGAGCCTTTTTCAATGCTGAGCTCCTGACTGCCACCTTCAGCTGCTGGTTCCCAAGTCTTTAAAGTCTTGGAGTACTTGTTTATTTTTCCTGACACTCGTTTTATCTTCATTGGCTCATTCTTTTTTCCTTTCCAATGTTCAAAATAAACTCAGAGATACAAATCATTGTAACAAAGTTATGCATGAAGCAAAGGAATTGACAATTCAATGCTTGGGGCATCATGTGCCATTTATTTCAGCAGTTTATGTGCAGTGTCAGAACAGTTTGGGTAAAAGGGGATGCACAATACAGCCTTGCTTGTAAGAAATGTATCCATAACCAAGAGATGGAATTGTGTTTATTGAAGCTGTTATTTATAGCATGGATTTTTGTGTCTCTAAAAAAATGATGAAGGATTCAATAAAGCATGACATGCAACAGTTCAAAATAATGTTGCAAATTAAAAACTGAAAATAGTGCTAAAATAAAATCTTACCTCCCTCCTTATTCCTCATTCTTCAGATATGCTTGAACCAAAATAAGATGTAGCTTGTAGATTTTTTTCAGGACAATTTTCTTGGTAAACTGTAGGTTTTGAAGCAGGGTGCTAAATGGCAAGTTTTCCCAACTGCAGACACTTACTGGGACACCTTGATATTATTTAATAGATCCTCTCAACTCCACTGACATTAACTGTAGCATGGTATTCCTCCTCCACACCCCTCCCTGACAATTGTCCCCTTTTTTTTTCCATAATGCATAGGGGATGGACCTTGGTACTTACATGTTCTTTTCTTCACAATTAGCATTTCGGTTTTTCTGCACTGATCTGTTGTAATGTCTATAGAGATCCTCCTCCTATTTTTAATTCAGCTACACAAATGGAATCTGATGGTGATTGCAAATTTTATTTTCTGTATTGAGTATGTAACTTTAATAAGACAGTTGTTGGTTTGGTATTTTTTCAAAACTGTGAAAATACACTATCTGAGGATGCAGCATGAAAGTACTTCTTAGTGTGTAAATAACTGGTAAAAGCTTAAGGAATGCTCCATTGTGCTAGCAGACACAACCAGGAACCACTGTTTATAATTTCACTTTTCATTAAAAAAAACCCTCAAAGCAAATTTGCTTTTATCAAAAAAAGCTGGTATCTTTTTTTTCTTCTTTTTTTTTAGTGTGGATATTTCTTGCTCTTTTTGTGACAGTATTAAATGTATTAAGACAGGTTTTGTTAACAGGAGCTGTGTTACACAAACTAAAAGGACAAGTTAAATGCATAGAAGACTGCAGGTAGATAAGCTTACCTATTTTCCTAGAGATTTTGTAGCTTCATTATAATTCTTTAATTCTTTCAGTTTGTAACACGGAATCTGCACCTGTCAGACACAAAATAATTTCATGCTGCTGTGTTTTGTTTTGTTTTTTCTCTCCAGTGGAAGTCCCTGTGTTTATTTGATGCACTGTTGGGAAAGTATGAAGGGATGCAGCTGCTCTTTATATTCTGAAGTTTTGTTTAGATGCAGTTTGTAACTCTCTGATGATTGATATCTGTGGAGCAGTTGAAAATCATGGCAGTCCACCCTAGGTACCTCACAACTTCTACTTTTTGAGGCATGTTCCTGTGAAGTTCCTCTGAGATCTCTGGAATGTTTGGTATTGATCAGCCTTCAGTCATCCATTCAGTGAATCAAAATAAAAATGGGCTGCAGCTGTGTCTGCTTGCCCATGTTTAGAAAATATGAAAGAGAGTTTTTTTCTGTCCTTCCAGTCATGTAAATGTAATGACCTAAAAGGAACCATTACTGCCTCCACAGTACTGGCTTATTTTGATAAGCTGAAATTTTTTGGATGGTGTCTTCAGGTGCAAAAGGTGAATCAACTGGCTTAATACTGCTCTAAGTATCTTTTCTGCTGTAGCAGGTACATGGGGAGGTTTGACCCTAGAAATGAGGAGAGGTCTTTTATTCATGACTGTATTAACAGAGGTCTAATATCACATCAGACTTTCCTGACTTACCCATTTTTTCTAAAACCTGTTAAATGTCTGATTTTTT